>JBAMCP010000041.1:35596-58729 GCA_037075105.1 Lissocephala sabroskyi
ATGTTCCCCAATCTGTTGTAGGTCGAGACAACCCAGCCATGAAATCACATACGAAATGCATTTAACGGCCCACCAAATAGTCAGTGACAGTAAATTTTTTTGATTTTAATTAAGAAAACGAGCGAGGAAAAAATAAAGAACTCGGAAAAAGTCGACTGAAGAACGCAGAACATATTTTAATTTAATGCCTCGCCCCGACCCCCCGAGAGACCCGAGCCGCACTTACTTCCGTTTACAACTCCAACGTGCCGCCTTGGCGGGGCCTTCTAAGCAGTTGCAGGGGGCGGCAGGGAAACATGCGGACATGTGTGTACTAAAAAGGCGGCATTAAGAAAACACAGACAAGCCGACAACGAGCGGCAGGACGAGGGATCCCAGGGACTGGGAGAGTACTCGACTCAATTTCAAAAACAATTTAACGACTCCATTTGAGCATGAAATCGTACGGAGAGAGAAATAACTGAAATTGCATATAAGAGGAGTCGGCTCCCCATTCCGCCGCAGGAATTTCTGCTTAGGTTTATTTTGCCATTAAAAGGACGCCGGGAGTACCAGGCATGTGGGTGGGGTGGAGCGTGAGGTAGTCCTATTGTCATAGCCTGCCAGCCGGGGGGAAGTTTATTATTTTATTCTTTCCTTAAGTGAGAAAATCTGTAGGCCTCCCTGCTAGCGGGAATCCCTATTGTCCTTGGATCTGTTGTTCTCTTGAATAAAATACTCCTTTTTCGCCTTTTTCCCTGCCCATTGCCATCCTTTCTTTTCTTTCGGGCTCAAGTTCAGCAGACAACGAGTCCGTCAAGGTGCGCGGAGAGGTGTAAGGAGAAAACAATTTTCATTTTCTCGGCTTTTTTAATCATGGCCAAAGGATGTGCCCGCCTGTCCGTCCGCTCAACTCGGCAGGATGTCAACGCAAATTCAAGTGAAATGATGCACACAGTACGCTGAAAAGGAAGCAAGGATTGCCACCGGATGAATGCACTTCATTCGAAGCGTCAAGCCAAATCGAAGGCGACACGGCAGCGAAAAAGATTTGGCCGTCATACCCAAAGGATTATCGACAGGCTCAATGCATTCGCATTCAAATGCCTTCCCCGACAATGATCATGTTTTGGTATTTTTGTGGTCGCGCCCTTCCCTGGAAACAGTCCAGTTCCTCGAACCGCTCGAGTGCCCATCTGTCTGGATGTCAGACAGAGCCGCTGACGGGGTGACTTTGAAGCCACCGTCCTGCCCCCGACGACGACAGTCACTTCATTAATCCCCAGCCCGGTCAGTTTAACACCTCAGAATGGGTCGCCGACCCCCAGCTATCTTCATTCCCAGGCCCACTCTCCGCTGGCCAGGCTGCTTGCATTTCTATCTAATTAAAACACCTGTTTCCATTATTGTGGCCATTAAAAATTTAGTTTATTTTTTTGGTTGCAGCGCACTCATTAGGCCGAGGTCCCTTCACGCTGTTCTGCTCCAGATATGATGAATTCCCGTTTATGAGGCTCGTAAAAATGGCAAAGGCAACCGCAGTAGCACTGGCAGTCGCAGTCGCAGGTTTATTACCAAAAGCCCGGGAAGTGCGAGCAGGCGAGAAATGGAAACATTTTCGGTGCTCACTTAATTAGACGCTTAATGGGCGGGAACCCAAACGGATGGATTCATGAATTGGATTGTTAGATGCAAAGTAGAGAGCCCCGCTGACTGGCCGGATTGCAAGCTAAGCAGCAGGTAATTGTTGGCCTTCCTGGCGGGGACTAATCAATTTTTAATGGACCCAAGTCTGATCTCCGGCTTTGGGAAGTAATCAAGCAATAATAACATAAATTAAATAAACAAATTCTGAAATTAAAGTCGTCAAGAGTTGAGAACTGTTTTATTTTCTTAGGAGAGCCGACGCGTCGGCCGATAATCAAAATATGAAAAGAAAATCCAATGAGCGATGATGTGTGTTAAATTTCACGCTTCACACAGCAACAGCTGCTTCCAATCCCGATGATCGGTCGATCTCGATGCCGGGCTCCGAAATAATGCAAGTTCATTATACAAACAGCAATCAAACCCGGCCGATCGGGCAGGTATGAAAATCCAATTAAACGCAAACGCGCCCGAATCGTGGCTAGGAAAGTGCAAGCTCACTCACTGCCCTCCTCTCAGTCAATTAGAACAGGGAATTCGAAGGAAAATAAATACGGGCCCAGTCCCGGTCCCGGCCCGGCCCGGCCCAGCCGCTGGCATGTCGATCTTGCTTACCATGTGGAAAGGGCTCGAGTCGGTTCTCAAGTGGCCGGCACGCCAAAAACCAAGAAGAGTTCGGTCCTCTTTCCTACTTTCGGCATTCTTCACCTGTCAGGGCGGGCAGCCGGCAACTCCCCCTCGTCCTCCACTGGGTAGGGTACATCACACTTCACAACTCCCGCCATCACCATCCACGTTGACGTACACAATGGCCATTGATGTGATACAAGTCGAGTGGAAGGAAAACAAAACACGAAACCGAATTGAGTTGGCCAAGAAGCAGCAGCACCACGCAAGGCGGTCCTCGTTTTGGCAACTCTTTGATGGAACGGCCGGCCGGTCACAGGGGCGGTTAGCAGGCGCCCGATTTGGGGCCGCTTTAGGATTTCTTGCCTTTCTGACAGCTGTTGAGTTGGAAATATGGATTTGGGTATTTCTCCCCTCCTTTGGTTTCAAAATCAAAATTATGAAAAATGACATCTCGACGCTTCAGCTTTTTTGGGCGATCACGACCCCGACCCGATTCGTCCCTGACGGACATGCAGACCGTTGGCGGAGTCCCGGAATATGTAGATATCGATGGGCTCATCAACAACCTGGCCTTCTGCTCGAACCCCCAGCAAGGCGTCAATCTGAAAGAGTCCGACCTGCGCTCTATCTGCATTCGAGTGCGCGAGATCTTCCTGCGCGAGTCCTCTCTCCTGGAGCTTGGTGCGCCCATTCGGATTTGCGGTGATGTTCATGGACAGTACAGCGATTTGTTACGGATCTTTAATGCTGCTGGCTTTCCGCCGGAGACCCGATACCTCTTTCTCGGGGACTACGTGGACCGCGGCAAGCAGTCCATCGAAGTGCTCACTCTGCTGCTGGCCTACAAGATCCGCCACCCGGAGTCGATGTTCCTGCTGCGGGGCAACCACGAGAGCGCCAGTTTGAACCGCATCTACGGGTTCTACGACGAGTGCAAACGCCGGTATTCGGTGAAGCTGTGGCGGCACTTCGTCGACGCCTACAGGTGCATGCCCATAGCCGCCTTGGTGGCGGGTAAAATATTTTGCGTGCATGGCGGACTGAGCCCCAATCTGTCGTCGTTCAACGACATTCGAGCTATCCGCCGACCGTGCGAGGTTCCGGACAACGGCCTGCTCTGCGACTTGCTCTGGTCCGATCCGGATGAGACGGTGTGGGGCTGGCAGCCCAACGACCGCGGAGTCAGCGTCACGTTCGGCGCGGATATCGTCGAGTTGTTTTGCCAACGCCTCAAGGTCGAGGTTATAGTCCGGGCCCATCAGGTGGTCCAGGACGGGTACGAATTCTTTGCCCGCCGCCTGCTGGTCACCATCTTCACGGCCCCCAACTACTGCGGCATGTTCGACAATGCTGGGGCCATAATGACAGTCAACCATAATCTGGTAATTAGCTTTATTATCCTGCGGCCTCTTTACTCGGTTACGGATCCCATGCACAACTTGGCGCCGATACTTGCAACTGGTCGAAACCGTAACTTCTGAAGTGCCGGGTGCCCTGCCCTGAGTGTGGTGTGATGGTTTCTTGTCTAGTCTTTGTACTCCCGACGATGAGGAGCTTCCGAAGATCCGTCGAAGTGACGCCAATAAAAAATCGACTCCTTGACTTTCCAAAAATGTCAGAATGAGATAGCTTTCGTCTTATTAAAGGGCTTAGACTGAACTCGCCAAATGTACAGAACCTAATAAGATGAACATCAGCCTTAAAATATTTTTTGATGACAGCGAAAGGAAACCCCTCAGATGATGGGTTAGCTTAGGAACCGGGAGCATCCCTACATTTCGAGAATAGGATTGATAAGAAACATTTCGATCCAGATATCCCGCGAGACGGTGGTCTCCTCTCGATATCTTAAACGCAGCCAGGCTCCCTTTCTTAATATTCGGCTGTTTTTCCATTACATTTTCATCCTCGAATTGAAATCATCCATTTATCTTTGAAATGAACTTGATTTTCCCACTGTCCCAATTGTGTTCCAATACTTTGAGTGATTCTTTGGGACCCCAATTCCCACAAATGGCGCTACCGTTACGCTGGGTCCACAATTACTGAAAGTCTTAATGTTGCTTTAGAACAAAAGCACGAGCAGCAGCAGCGACGGCGACAACGGCAGAAACAACAGCCTGCGCCGGGGAAGGGGCAGAGGAGGGCAAGGGCAATCGACAGCACGAAGTCTTTGATGGCTGCACTTAGCATTTGGGGTATGTTGCATGTTACGTCGTGTGTTGAATGTTGCATAAATAAAGCGCAGATCGCACGCAAACAAAGCCAGGCCGACCGGCCGACAGACCAGCAACAACCGACAACCCCAGCGGCTCGGCTGGCCCACACGGACGACATCAAAGTGTTGACTTGACATTTTGAACGACATTTTAACCTGTTTAGCCGGGCCCGAAGTAAGCGACTTCCAGGTCGGCCAAAGCCAAACAAACAGCAGCCATAGCCAAAGCCAAATGATTGTGACGCTCACCGCTCACCGCCATGGGACACGGCCGGGCTATGAGTTTTGGGTTTAGATGGCCGGTCGGCCAGCCAGCTAGCTGGTTGGATGGTTGGCTGTTGTCGGGCAAATGAAACCAGCGAAGCAGACGACATACTGCAATTCGAATGACTGCCCAATGTTGGTAATCCCTTCCAGAGCCCCCGCCGTTGTTCTTCTTGTTGTTGTTGTCGTTGCTGCTGTTGATGACGCGCTGATTCACTTTGTTGTTTACTCGACTCGACTGGATCCGGGCCGGTTGGTTGTTTGAGTTGTTGTTAATTTTGGTAAAATCAAAGCACAGAATTCACAGGAAATGTAAACTACCAGGGTTGAGGCAGGGGCTAAATTTTCAAGGAAATTGCACTGCTTGCCATGTTTACCCGGGGGGCCCAATGAGGGGGCCGGAGGTCAAAATTCGTTGCCTTGTCGTCGTCTTTGTCGCCGTCTTAATGGCGTTTTATGTTTTCATTTCTGTGGCAAATTAAAATATTAAAATTTATGAACAGAACAGAAATTCCATAGCCGCACCATCGCGCCGCCGCACTGCCGCACCGCCGCCTCGGGGATGATTAGAGACGACCGTCGAATAAGCAGAAGGCTGAAAAAGAATCTCGCAACGTGCATCTGGCCGGTCACGCAGACGTTGGCCAATATTTACACACGGAGGAGCGCGACGGATGACCAGAACCAGACTTTGGCTGCCCGGCTCTCTGATGGGTGCTGATAAATAATCCACGCAAAGTCAAAGTCGAGGGCGCAGCGACTCCTGGCCCATTGCTCATCCGGCAGGTGCAAATCGCATGTGACAGGCAGACACTTAACTCTTCTGCTGCCGCTGCCGCTGCTGCTGCTGCTGACCATGAGCCCTTTGCAGAGTGCAGCGTGCGCCGCAGGTTCCGAGTGGCTGGTATGGTGCATGCTCTGACCGACCAACCCATCGGCCGACCGGCTGCCTGGTCATTTTTTATCGCATGTTAATCACAACCTTGTGTAACTTTGTTTGCCTTATTGGCAGCGGCAGGAGGTCCGTTCAGCTTTTGTTGTGTGGAGGGGATTTGCTGCTTCTTTTTGCATATTTTCAGCTGCCGAACTCGGATCCTAGACGCGGTTGCTTGGCCACGGCCTGTGGATCTTCGCCTTGGCCTCTGCTAAGTGAATGCAATTAAAATTGACGTTAATCTCCTGGAATTCTGATGTTTTGTCATGTTTGCGCGCTAAAGATGTTATTTTGTTTTGACATGCTCTTGGCTGCTTGTAACCCACCGCACCGACCAGGCCAGCAGGCACGCCAGACTGCTGGCTACCTTCCTTCGGCGACTCGGGAGCCCAGCCAGTCGGCCACATTGTGTCGTGTACATGTAGATCAATCTATCTAACTAACGCGTTTGGTGTTGCCTGTCTCGGTCGGTAAGCCGGCATGCCTGGCTGTGCCGGGTTTAACAATGTATGTAACAATAATATAACAATTTAAATTGTTATATTATTTGCGGCTGGCCAGGTCCGAGGACGACTGGTGGGAACCGGCAAAGGTCTTTCTGGCTGGCATTGTGTGCGCTTAACTTTAATCAAATTGTCTGCGAGCAGGAGGAGTTTGTTCGTCCGTCGATGGCTCTTTAATGGCTGCCCATGGAGTTCGGGTGCTTCGAAGTGGCTTTATAATTTCTCCAAAAGTTGCTGTCGGCCTTTAAATCAGTTATTAAAAGCGATTATTTCTCTTGTTTTCTCTAAGCAACATTTAAAGGAAGAGAAACCAAATCCATCGAAATCTAATCTGGAAGAGTCTTTCTTAAGTTTCGTCTGTTTCCATCCGAAGAAATCTTATATGAATTTCGTCGTCCCCGGTGTCCTTTTCGCTGTGGAAATGTGTCGCTGACCATAAATCTCTTTGCCAGTCCAGCGCTCTGCTTGGGCCATTATTACAGCTACATTAGGACACCCAAAATGGTCCGAATGCTTTGTTGTCTGCCAGTCAGATATAAAAGGATATATATATATATATTTGTCTCTAAGGAGAGCTCTCGGCTGCCGTATAACTGCCATTAACATTGGCACTTAATTTACTTTGGCTAAACCAAAACAAATACCCAAATGACGCACCAGGATTCGTGGCACTTTCTTTCCACTGGACAGCCATTGTTGGTGGCCAGAAAGTGGCCAGCACGGGCAGGGGAAATTCAACAACAATTAAAAACGTTTTGAAGCCAACAAACAGCACATTCCGATTGCTGGGACGTTCAAATGCGTTTGGCTCATTCTCATCCTCGTCGGTGGCCGTGGCCCATTGTCCGTGGTGTCCTGGGCTTATTTATTGGCGTCTTCCACATTGTTTGCTCTGCCAAAATGTACAGAATAGAAAGTAAACCAGGCAAAAAGGCCAATAAGGCAGGCCGGCAGGCAGGACACGGGCGCTCGAGGCCGGGGAAGAGTCCACGAAAGTGGCCCAATCTGAAGTATATTTTAACAATTTTCAATTTCAGCTTTTGTCCGTGGCCCAAACAATAAAAAAGAAAGAACAACACAAACACATTCCCATTCGCCCCCGAATAGCAGCATCAGCAGCAAGGACAGCTAAATTTTAAGTGGATCTGCCTGGTCGAGCGTCTTATCTGGCTTTTGACTGCATCCTGGTGGTCCGAGGGGCTGCTTGTCTTTTGTTGGTTTTCCCATTTAATTTTCAACAACGACTTTCCAACCGAATTTCCTTAATTTAAACTGCTCTATAATTCCAGTTTCAAGAAGCGCACACTTTCGAGCCGTCAAATCTGTCGCCTCATAAATTTTGGTTCCTCTCCCCCGCCGATCAGCCGATGGCACTCGCTGCGCAGGCGTTCCCGTCTCACCCCTTCCCTCGCTTGCATTGATTATGCATTGGCTGAGGCTCCCAAAAATATAACTGTCCCTCTAGAGAGTCTACGGTGTTTTCACCGCATGACACTGAGGGGCAAATTTGATTTCCGGCACTCCCCTGCGTCGCATGCCTGCATCCTCGTCGCGCTCCAACGCTGCCCAGGCGCTAATGAGCTGCAGCGACAGCCACTCCATTGTTCGATTGTCTGATGGGAGGGGATAGAAGAGCAGCTACAGTGGGTCGATGACGTCTATGCGCAGCATGATTAAAATGTTTGTTCTGCTTCAATGGAGGCGGTCGGGTGGATGGTGATCGGGAGGGGCTGGAAGAATTTGTTACGAGTTTCCTCCCCTTGGTGGAGGTGGGGTAGTTTCGAATGATATTGTAATTTTGAGTTTAAGTGAATTTATGCTTTTTTATTTTTTATTTAACTGTTGCATTAGCCGTGAAATTGTCCAATTTCCTGTTCTTTATGGCGGTTCGTTTAATTGTTGAAAATTCGAGAATTGCCCACCGATTGAAGACTTCAAATTGGGGGAGGAAATCATCTTAGCTAATTAACCATATTCAAATGTTTTTTTATTAAAGCTACAAAGAAAACTACATTTGTTATTTCAATACTCTTTTGGGATCTCGTGAAAAAACTTCTTATGTCTTCCATTGTTTATGTTAAGGCGCAAAATAAACGATAAAAGATCAGACTCGAGATAAGGAATCTGCTAAAAATATAAGTTGCGCCGACAAGAGCAAAAATACTGGGTGTGGGCACAACTTCATTACACAATCAAATTATTTGGGCTTGCCTACTAAATCAAATGCTAATTATTTGCGATTGAAGAAACGATTCTACTTTCGGTGATTTTAAGACTGCTTAGAATTTAAATTCCGTAATTAGTACAAGCATTCAGAAATATTCCAATAACGCTTTCTGATTCTTTCGATTCGATCAGTGTCTCATGGAATGCTTACAAATTCTGCTTATGGGGGTCGCTCTGATTGGTTTAAAATACTGTTTAGTTCCATAGTTCTGAGGAGAATCCACTAAACCACAGCTGCCCATGTCTAGCGCGTTTCCGAGACCAAGTAATTCCGTCAGAAAAATTATGGAGGTACGAAAATACTACACGCCAAGGATTAGACTGTTGGGAACTTTAAAATATTCTTTAAGTCATGTTGTATTTATAGTTCTAGTGTTTTCTATATGTCAACGGATCTTGCTGCGTCCTTGTTGATCTGTTTATTTTGTATGTTCAGCTCAACTTGTCCCCCCGACCTTTGTCAGTTGCGATCAACAAAACGATACATTTGCATTCTAAACTGACATGTCAGCGGAAGAGAAAGCGCCGATACATCAAACCCAACAACAAAACCCCAACATCTCTGGCCAGCCTGCACTTTATCTATTTGTCAGCTCGTTAAGACAGCCGGGCTCCCAGTTCCCAGGCATTCGAGCATAAAAATTGACATTTGTTCTAAGAATGCACAGGAAACCAGTCGACCGGCGGCCGAGCGGCAACTCCGACTGACAACAGACAAGAGGCAACAGTCGGTGGCAGGTATTCTATAATTCGACTCGAAACTTCAAAAATGATATAATTAATCGTAGAAAAGCCCCAGCTTAAGACATTATAATGACTTCATCGAACTGCCATCTCTTTCGTCGCAACGCGAGGGGAACCGGGAACCTTCATCTGTCAACGGTTGGCAGGAGCCGGCGCTGTTCCTAGCCCAGATCTGCGTGTCGTCGGCCAGAGCATTGCTCTCATAAATTACAATTTATTATGACATCACTTTTTACGGATTACCAAACAGAAATGCACTGCACATGCATGTCGATCGGGGGGTAGACTCTTGGGTTTTTTTCCAGATACGCTGCATAAATTTCCACGGCTTCAAATGGCCCCGCTCCCAGATATAAAGACGCAGATAGGCACCCCGACAGGCCGTAATACAATTTCCTTATAGGCCTCGATCGCTTGCATTGAATTGTCAGCACATCTTCCTAGTCATAATTTAGTGCGCCAGTTGATCCGACGATACGGCGGCCGAACCGCTCGCCTGGCTGCCCTGTCAGCACTTCCGACCGGCGGACCGACCTGCCCGTTTAATGCTGTGTAAAAGGGTCGTATAAATATTCGCCTGGCTTTGCTTTGTTTTTGCTCGCCGTGATTGTCGTTTTCTTTTGAACTCTCACACGCGCATTCCTTGGCCGCGCAGCGGCGCACTTCCTTCGCCAGCCCAGCAGTTGATTTGTGTTTACGGTGAGCCATTTCATTCGTATTGATAATCGTTTATTTTGGCCTTTCTTCTTTGCCAAGTCTTTTTTTTTTCAGGGACGATGAGGTCCTTTTGAAACCTGAAGAGAGCTTAAATGGTCCGCGAGCTGGAAAGCTCAAGGTCCTTCGCTGAACGCGTCCTGCTCGACGACACAATGCAGTCACAGGTGAGCCTGCGCGTCCTGCTTGTCAAGGCCATTAAAGGGACGGAGGATTCTTAAATTCATCTCTCAATCTTCTTAAATTCTCAAAAAAGTTAATGACAAGATGGCCAAATCGTGAATCTTCCTCGCTGCTTTAAGATTCTTTACAGTCGAGGAATTGGTGGTATGTTCTAAAATTCTTTTCTTACAATTATGCTGGCGAAAAAACCACAAAGTTGTTTTAAAATCCTTGTAAAAATCCTCGCCTAAGCCGCCAAGAAATACATAACTCGCAAATGTCTTTTGCATTTTTGTTGGAAAGCAACATTTTTGCACTTTCAGAAAACCTTAGGCTTTGCCTTCCTTCTGTCTTTTAATTATATTAGCTTGTAAAGAAAATAATTATATTTTTGGCTAATTACCACTTGGCTTCCCGGACCTCAAGTTGACTGTATTGCCCGGACCATTTGCTTGGCTAAGAATATCTGTCCATGTCATCGCATTATGGCCAGGGCGTTTCCACTGACCTCCACTAAGTAGTTGGCAGCGCATAACCCCGAAAGCAGCGAGAGCCTAGTGGGGAAATTAGAAGTTGTCGCTGCGCCGCAACGATGCCGGACCAGAGATTACAGCAAGACAATCCATCGAGAACCCTAAACACCCAGAAAGTAACTCATTACGCAGCCCGGCAACAGCAGCAACAGCGGCTTTATTACACTTAAAACATTTAAAAGTAATTTACAACAGGCATTAAAAGCGCGGCCGGTGGAATGCGCAAAAACGAGAAGATGACGGGCCGAGAGAAGGCCGGGGGAAGCTGGCGCTGCAATTAACAAATTCCTGGTGAGATAACCGAGAATCAGCCAGCCCAAATGGTCAGCTTTATAGGTCGATTAAGTTGTTGCGATAACAATTTAATTTACAGCGCGAGTGCAGTAAAAAGCAAGAAGCCAGAAAGTGGACCTCCCAACCAGGACTCGACGACACAATAGGAACCGACCGACTGGGCGACTGACTGGGTCATTCAGAACAAAGAGTCAGCCAGGACATAAATCTCGGCCCAAACCTGATGCGGTTCATGGAAGGGCATAAAGTGCATTTTATGGATACCCCACCGCAGTCCCCGGGGACCAAAGATCTTCGGCCACCGATTGCTGGCACACACGGAGATTTTAATTTTCTAATGAAAGATAAACGTTAAATTTCCCCTTGGACGATCACCTGAATAACCGCCGTATTTTCTTTTTGTCTCTTGGATTGTTCGCCTGAAGTGTTCTGGGCACCCTGCTGCACCTTTGTCTGCCCCACTCCTTTTCTAATAAAACCCGAAATAAGTTGTAGTTCGCCCAACGGTTGACAGTGCCCAGCTCTATCGATTTCCCTAGAAGACACGACAAACTTGTGCGGCGACAAATCATCGAATCGTAAAAAATCGGAGACCGGGTTGGTGCGGCTTTCTGATTTATGAATCGAGCTGAGTGATATTTGTTTATTATGATTTAATTAAGATCCAAATTGTCGGCCATTATGGAATTTATGCGATTCGACCATGGGCAGCATTTACAATCGATTCGCCTTGCCGCAAAGCGAGTGGCATTAGGTCCGCACCGGGCACCCTTTTCGGTAATCAGCCGCAGACGCACATCCTCAGCGGCAGCGTCGATGCGTGTGTAAACAAGCCCAGGGGCCAGACAACAAGCACAACAAAAAACTGAAAAGGAAAAGATACTCAAAGATATACAGATACCGCGGACCCAGGCCCAGTCGCGGATCCAGTCCCAAATCCGGACCAGCCAATCAGCCAGACAGCCAGCCAGTCAGGCAGTCAGGCAGTCAGCTAGGCAGCCAGCCAGGCAGTCAGCCAGGCAGGTGTGTTTCTCACGCATCCTCGACCGAAGTGTGGTAAAATTTGACCAGCAGCTATCCAAGCAGCCAGCCGTCCGAGCCCCACACATACGGCCGACTGCGTTTGGGGTTTGCAGCGTCCGCTGGTCAGCTTATTTGGCCAGCGAGTCGGAAATGCGTTGCCAGCCGGTCCCGCCATCGCCAGCGCCTTGGCTCTGATAGCATAAATCAAATGGAAAATAATTACGGCTGCTAGGCTAAGAATTTGCACGTGTATTAATTTGGTCCTCATCCAGAGGTAGTGGCTGGTGTAGAGGCGCAGGGTTGCGGTTGTTTAAATCGTAGCAAAGTACCTAGTAACTTGCAATTACTTTCGAAGTTGGTCGGTCGGTCGGTCTGCTTGGTCTTATCATTTAATGCGTATCTGTAAGTTTTTCGCACACAATTTGCCTAGGACGGCCGAGAAATACGGGCCGCCTTATTTAATTGCGAGGGCCTACTCGGCCGCCCTGACTGACGGTGATTATGGGCCTGGATGCCCCTGACAAACGTATCTTTAGGTTAATATTTCTTTTAAAGTGGGTGGGGCTGACTAGGAAATTGTTTTGTTTTATTTTTTTATTTCACGGCCCACACTTTTCATTTCCTTCGAATTGTGACTCATGGGCGGCCGGGGCTTCGGCTGATCTGTGGCTAAGATCTCGATAGAGATGAGTGTGAAATTCAAGATGATGCTTGGAGAGTAGAGAAACTTTGATGCCCAAAACGATTAGAGGGCACCCTAGATGGCCGGGAAATTGAGTTCAGACCTCGGGCGATTCCACCGAAATGGAAAACCCGGCGCCACCAAAATTTCTAACGAATTTCCACCAGACCCCCAGACGATTGTAATTACCACACACACGCATGGGCCCCCAGTTCGCTGATGTCTCTGGGCCAGATTAACATTGGTTTCAATTAATAAATGACTTTAACATGCTGTCAAAATACGAAATTGTTGATGATGCACTGCCAGCGCAGACCTGCATGGGGGCCCGCCACTTAAAAGTATCTGGCCACCAGACGGCACGCAACTGGCCAGTTGATACCATAGATTCCTAGCTTTCCAACAGCCTGCCTTTCGGATTTCTTCATAAATTATCATTTGCCGCTGCTGCGACTGCTGCCGCTGTGGTGGCAATGAAAGTGACCCTTCGAGGCCCCCTGGCGGATCATTGGCTGGACACTTGACTACCGATTATAATCAATCTTCGAGATTGATTCGCTGTAGCCAGAACTTTCGTAATTTAAAACCCTCCACGTTGACTTTAACTGCGCGCATGCGCGCCCGAACCGCCCTGCCACCGGCAGTGGCCGTGGCTCTGGCAGCGGCAGTGGCAGTGGCATGCAAAATATATGCAAACACATGTCTCCGCGCTGTCTATGAGGAGGAGGCCGGGAGTGTGGCAGGGCCAGGCATTTATCAGTGGCATTTATCACGATGACGGAGATGGTGACGGGGACAGTGGATGCGGTGGCATATCAAGTTGCCAGTGGCCGGCCGAGGAGCCTCCAGTCTTGGGCATGATTTGTTTTTTGCCCGCATGCCCAGATAAGTCAAATGCGATATGCGTATCTCATAGATTTTTTACGCTGCCCGTCAGTTGGCTATTTTTGGTCTGGACAGGGCTGGCGGAGCCTCCTTCCTGGCCACGCTGATGTTTTATTTTTAATGCATAAACAATTTGCAGCTTTTCCTGTCCCAGACCGTCGCCGCCGCCATGGACGGTTCGTTAGGCCAACATCGTCGTTTTGTGTAAACAAATCTCATTGATAATTTTGCATAAATTACGCACTGGAATTAAATGAGCTAGCAATTATCGTAGGAAAAGCAGAAACGACAGCAACCGCCTCTGGCGATTTGTGAGGTTGCACGGCGGATGTGCCATCGTGACAGTCGTTGATGCAAAGGATTTAAGTCTTGTGCTTTATTTTTATCTCACATTTCTTTTTAAATCAACACAAAGATTCCCACATTACCAAGAATCCAGTAGATTTGGCTTTGAGCGTTACTAAAATTTGAATTCTACCAAAATGTTCAAGAACATCCCAAGTAAATAATTTAAGTAACGCGTTGCCACAGTTCTAATTTATTTGATATATAATTATAAATATATAATTCATATTTTTAAGAACACGCTTATTTTTGTATTATGCTAACTATCGGATCATATTCTTTCCCCTCCAGAAAACTTTATAATGTATTTACAGGTATTACAATTATTCATAAAATGAATTTATTTTAGCTTATATTTAGCCCCATTAAAGGGCTTTTAACCTTTAATCTGGTACGCTGACATTTGGAAAGCATAGTTTCTCTGAATTTTCCATGGCGACTTTGAGGAAGCTTTGTTCGTCTACTTTGTTGATTTTTATTTGCCTCGTTGGTTCCCATCCAATCGTTTGCATTAGCAAAGCTCGGTGAAAACCCAATAAGCCCTCCACACAAAGAGCTGTGGAAAATCGAAGAAAATCACAAGTCAGCACAATCGGTCAGTTACCTCAAAACAATCGCCGCTTTTTGTTGTTCCAGCTAACGCGTAATGCATTGGGGGTTTTTTCTCTTATTTTTATACCTTGAAGACGGAGTACCCTCCGACTGGCCTATTGTGACCGAAGCCGATTCATTGTATAGGCAGGCACTTCCGTTGCCGGGAAGGCTGGCATTTTTTCTTCGTCTGCTCGGCGCATTTAACGCTCATTTCAGATTCTTCATTATTTATTGTGATTTCTCTAAAAGCGAGAGAGAAGCGGTAGCCAAGAGTACGATGCTTGAGAGCGAAAAAAGTGTGAAGCAAATGCGACTGGGAAAGGGCCCTGCAGTCCCAGTCCCAGGCTCTCGGCCGGTCGGACAATCCGTCTGGCTTACAATGGGGACAATGAGACGATTTCCGGTGTTGCTAGCAATGAAAACGGGAACAATTCTGACTGCTAGCACATTATTCGGAATATGATTAATTGCGAGTCGATTGATATTTTATTGGGCAAAGGAAACGACTCGGGTCGACCCGATCAACTACCCGGAAGTTGCATTTGCCACGGCAGTGACAACGGCACCGGAACTGTGAGCTGGCCAGACTCAAATCCAGTCGCTGGGCTTGTTAAAATGTTTGCTTAAATGCTGACAAATAGCCAACAGAATCACCTCGTCTTTGACGGGGCAGCTGAAAGGCACAGATGAAACGAGCGACCGCCTTGGCCTGCTGCCGACGGGTCGGCGTCAGAGTCGACGGCGGCGTCGTTGGGCAAACAAAGATCCCGATTTTTTTGTCTTTAACCCCTTCGCAGTGCTAACAAGATTCTTGTTAAATCGGCATACTCGCTCAGTTGCTAACGCACCAGGCCAATAAAACAACGGACCGCCGTCCAGTCGCCTGCGCATGCGCAGCGCCCCTCATAAGCCAAAAGTGAGTTGTTTGCCTTCCCGTCGCTCCATCCGTCAGTTGAGCTTTCGGCGAGACGTTTTATTTGTCGACGAATTTACAGTAGTTCCCGGGACTGTACTTCTCCAGAGCGCAGGGTCACGGGTGGCTCATGTTTCCTAAATTACACACAATGCCCGGCCGAAGTCTTGGTCTCTAATTGTTTAAGTGCTTTTAGCATGCCCCCTAGCCAGTTAGTCAAACATTTAGCTTTCCATTTGTTTGACCAGCACCAGCATTCTCTGGGTTTTCCTTTTGTCTACCTGGAAAATATTGCGTCAAATGTTGTTGAAATTTATTGCTGGGAAATTCTCACACATTGTCGCAAATTGAAGGGGCCCTCCAGGTGCCATGCGTTTTTGTTTTCCAATTTTCGTGACCACCACCCGCCCTCCACCCACCACCATTGACTTCAGCTTTATGTGTAACGTGAGATCCAACGGTGAATAGTCGCCGCCGACTGTCAGCGACCTGTCGTCGTTGGCCGCGGCTCTGGCGAATGCAATTGTGACTGGCAGTGCCGTTGCCTTGTCGCTGCTCGAGTGATGTGCACCCTGCACCGGTTATGCGGTTACTCAATAACGTTCGTTATGTGGAACAGATTTGCCGACCACAGATGAGCTTCGATATCGCGCAGGCTCCTAAGTCTAAAATAAAACCAAGAGTTTTATTTTCGGGGTCTCATATAAGCCTCAATTTAATTGATAAAGAAAATTATGTGTTTCATATACGTTCAGAATTTAGTCCTATTGCTCGTACTAGTGTAAGTTTTGCATGTATATCAGTAAATTTAATACTTATATTATACACTAATTTTTTCGAAATATTTTACGTTAAAGCTTCAAAATATTTGACTAAACTAAAGCCTCAATATTTTTTTGTAATTCACTAAAAACCAAATTTATCTTGTCTTTAGGTTAGCAGAAAATATTTTTGCAAAAATATCTTTAGCCTCCATTAACGGTGTACCACTGTGGCCTTAATTGTCTCATGTGTGTGTGGTTTTCCTTTCGATCGAGTGAGCGGCTTTTGCGCATGCGCAACGGAAATTGTGTAAAGTTTTTATTTTTTTGAAGCAGCCAAACGAGTGCGAGTTGGGGTGCCACTGCCGCTTTAATGTGTGGCAGTAAATCGCTTATCTATTAGCATATTTTCAACAGAAGCATTCAAGTGGTGTGCGCTCGGTCTGTACGGCTACAAATCGGTGTGGGCCAGGGCACTTGAACAAACCGCCGGCCGAATGTGGCTGTTAAAACTGTTAACAATTTATTTAAGCCATAAATGTAATAAATTATTTTACAATTTCGGTTAGTCTAAAAGGCAAAACCACAAAGTTGCAAATGTCGAAGGCAAAAGCCAGCGCACACAAATAATTGTTGGTTGCAATGTCCAAGACGCAAAGTCGACTCTGCACGATGCCCGGATTTTCACACACGCACACGGACAGCTGGTCGGTTGGAATGTGTTGGGGAAGGGGTCGGTTACGCACTTTACAGAATAAAATTTTGCATATTCTCGGACTGTCGAAATGCGGTCGTGGCGTGCTGGGCCAAAGTTATGGCCATTTAAAGTTGATTTTCGTGTTGTCGCAGTGCCACGAATGCAGCTCTAGTGGATGGCGACGCCTCCTCCCATCCACCCGATCTATCGCCGACTCGCATCGTCTCGAGTATAACTCAAAAACGCAGCGAGCAAACCGATGGGAGCACATGTCAAATGTATCGGATGACACTATAAATAAATGCGAAGCAGTCGCTCGACCTGCCCGGCTAGTGTCATCGCATGTGTACCCATTTGAGATAGGTTCCTTAAAGGGAGTTGTTGGGAATACAGGATAAGACCCAAATTTGAGAACACTTAACACTTTATTATTTAGACAAAAATTACAGCATCATTTGAGTACCCAAAATTCAAAATATCCAAACCGCGGCA
Source organism: Lissocephala sabroskyi (assembly GCA_037075105.1). Classification (NCBI taxonomy): domain Eukaryota; kingdom Metazoa; phylum Arthropoda; class Insecta; order Diptera; family Drosophilidae; genus Lissocephala; species Lissocephala sabroskyi. The sequence continues at coordinate 52,837 of JBAMCP010000041.1, forward strand.
ACCTCAAGTGTTCGTGTGTGTGGGGAATCTTTGAAGTTGATTTGAATTTCACATTTAGAACCCGTCAGTGTCAATGCTTCAAGTCATTGTTAGTCCTGAGTGCCATTGGTTGTCCTCCAGATGCTCACAGCCTATCGGTGATTTCTACGAGACACCCTGCACAGTGGTTTTAAATCCCTTTCGAACGCCCATTAAAAAATTTATTTTCAAGAAGATGAAATGCATTTTTGAATCAATCTTAACTAAATAGTATTATTAGAAAAATATTCGGCAATATTTGTATTTCAAAACCGGTCAAGATTTGGTATTAAAGTTAAGTAACTTTTTACCATATTTTGTTTTGTGGGAAATAAGTTTTAAAAATTTTATTATTGGAAACTCAATATCTAAGAACCAAAAATATATTTTAAAAGGAAATTTATTTTTCTATGAAGAAAATTATCTTATGTAGAATTTTTAAGATTTACTTCGAAAATAATAATATTGATTTATTGACCTATAAACAATCTATTAAATGCTTCATTGTCAAATTGAAGCCATGGCTACTCGTTATTTCAAATGCTTATTTGATGAATTGAGAATCCAAAAACTATTCACTCATTCTCCAAATGGCTAAAGGTCACATTTTTATATCCTAAGTCTGGAAAACCATTTTGTGCTAAGGAACTAAGTAATTCTAAGTGACTACGGATCACTGTGTCTGGGGTCTATGACGGTGGCAGCGATTTTCACTGTTGCTACAGAAAACCGCAGCGCGCCTGGCGCGCCGTATCAACTGTCGTCTGGTGTCTGTCGGCAGTCGGTGTCCGTTTGTCATGAGTCAATGATACTTGAGGACGGCTCACTCCCCTCGGTAAGGACAAAATAATCAACTGAAATAATAACACGATAGGCCCTCAAATGAGCGGGAGTGCGAGCGCGAGTGCTTGTGTCTTTCTAGGGTTAATTATGCCAAGTGGCTTTCGGGCTGTCAGCCTACTTTAATTCCAAGCCTTCAACACCGCCACAAAATTTGCCAATTTAGACGCGGACCTGGCCAAATGGCAGCCTCGGGTGGATCCGCTCGCCAGCGCACTGCATTTTCAAATGCGGGCCAACAACCACCGCCGCACAGTCGGGCGGCTTCTTGGCCTGCAACCATAGCCAGATAAATGAGTGATTTTCCGAGTGAGTTTTCGAGTCAGTCTGCCCGGCAAGCCGGTTTCCCTGCTCTCACTCGCTCTTTCTCTCTCTCTATACGGGTTTCAAGGGTCGTTCTGCCTCTCTTTCTGGTTATCTGGAGTTGGCCCGCTCCGCTCGCAGGACGCGGAAAAATTCTCCACGCTCGCCCGTTGCAGCTGCCGCTCGCCGTAGCCGACCGACCAGGCCGAGGTGTTGTTAGCGCGTTGCTCACATCGTAAAATCAGTGTAGTTCGTTGCCTCGTCGTGAGCGGTTGTCGTCTCTTCAATTCCGACCCAATCGACTGCTCGAAGCCAGTAGAAACAAAACTGAAAATACGAACGAAATTCAAAGTACCCAACCGACCCATCGACAACAACTTGAAGCGTGCAGCTAAGCGAACCTTTGGATTATCGCGCACGATTTTCAAAAACGAATAAACCTTAAAATACAACAAAATAATTGGCTGATATTTGTGAATAACAAAAAAAACAACATCCAAATATACACAAAATTTTTTTGGAAAAATATTTCCAAGTGCAGTGAAAATTGGCAAACCCATAAAATAAATTTAGAGAAAACACAAATTATTTAATTTTATCAAGTCGTGCGAATCGCGTTCGGTGAATTTTGAAATAAAAAGAGGTAAGTTTCGAAAATACCAGGAAAATAAGTGCAATGAGTGAGAACCTCAAAATATCCAAAAGAATTTTAAATGTTGAGTTTCGAAGACTTTAAAAAAACTCTAACCTGAACATACAAATATTATTTGAAAAATAATAGATGTTTCAAATTAAATTTTGCTTTTGGTTTAGCTTGTGCGGCAAATGTTTAATCATCGGTTTTTTGTTTATTTTGTAGGAAATGGAAATCTAGAATTTTTCGTACCGACCGCCTGGGCGCTTCCTAACACAAAAAAACCACTGCCACGCCCCCGAAAACGAATTTTTTAAATCGCCAGTAAGGCAACTGTAACAACAAACACAAACAGAATGGAGAGCCGATTGATGTGCTTGGCCTTTTTGGCCATCACCACTCTGAGCTTGGCCAGCGCCTTGGCCAACTGTCCGTCCGGCTGTCAGTGCGACGACAACACGCTGGTCGTCCAGTGCGGCGAGGGTCAACTGGACGTGCTGCCCATCGCATTGAACCCGTCGATTCAACGATTGGTGATCAAGAGCAACAAAATCAAGACCATTGACTCGTCGATTCAGTTCTACGCCGAGCTGACCTTCCTGGACCTGTCGTCCAACTACCTGATGACGATCCCGCAGCGGACCTTCGCCTACCAGAAGAAACTGCAGGAGGTGCATTTGAACAACAACAAAATCGGACAGATCAGCAACAAGACCTTTATTGGACTGTCGGCGGTAACGGTGTTGAATCTGCGATCAAATTTGATTTCGGAACTGCACCAAGGAACCTTCTCGACAATGCTGAAGATCGAGGAGCTCAATCTGGGCGAGAATCGGATTGGCTTCATTGATCCCAAGGCCTTCGAAGGCCTCAGTCAGTTGAGGATTCTGTACTTGGACGACAACGCATTGACTTCGATTCCAGACCCGGTCATCTTCCAGGCCATGCCGAATCTGGCGGAGCTGTTCCTTGGCATTAACTCGCTGCTCACTGTGCAGTCGGGTGCCTTCCAGGACCTCAAAGGGCTTACCCGTCTGGACTTGAAGGGTGCCAGCTTGCGGAACATTTCGCACGACAGCTTCAAGGGCTTGGAGGCTCTGCGCGTCCTCGACCTCTCTGACAATCGACTCAGCCGCATTCCCTCTGTAGGCCTCAGCCATTTGGTGCGCCTGGAAGAGCTGTCCTTGGGCCAGAACGATTTTGACGTCATAATGGAGGGCGCCTTTGTAGGCCTTAAGCAACTCAAACGCCTGGACATCAATGGAGCCCTTAAGCTGAAGCGCGTAATTACCGGTGCCTTCGCCGCCAACGGTAACCTGGAATTCCTCAGCCTTTCATCCAACAAGATGCTGGTGGAAGTTCAAGAAGGAGCTCTCAGTGGCCTGCCCCATCTGCGCCACGTGGCTTTGAAGGCTAATGCGTTGACCTCCTTGGCCGAGGGACTGTTCCCGTGGAAGGATCTGACCACCTTGGACTTGTCTGAGAATCCCATTGCCTGCGATTGCCGCGTGATGTGGCTGCGCAACCTGCTCATTGCCAAGAACGCCAGCCAGGACGAAGTGGCCGAAGTGCTCTGCGAGTTTCCCGAGCGTCTGCGCGGCGAGGCCCTCAAGCACATGAACCCCACCCTGATGGGCTGCAGTCATTCCGACCCCAGAAAGCAGGCGCTTATCGGAGCTCTTCTTGTAGGCTCGGCTGCCACCATCACAGCCCTTGTATTGGTGCTCTACCGTTGCCGCCACAAGATCCGCGAGTATCTGAAGGGCGGCCTCTGGGGCAACTCGGCCTTGGGACGCAAAGAGCGCGAGTACCAGAAGACCTTCTGCGACGAGGACTACATGTCTCGGCACCAGCACCACCCCTGCTCCCTGGGCATCCACTCCACGTTCCCCAACACCTACACGGCACCGCATCATCCCAACGCCGCCGCAGCAGCCCACCACTACGGCATGTGCCCCATGCCTATCAACGACCTCAACGCCGTGGAGCAGCAGGCCAAGTTCCAGCAGCTACAGGTGCCCACCTCGGCCACCCTGATGAGCGAGAAGAAGCTGAACAACAACAAGGCCCTGGCAGCCGGCAGCATTGATGACAGCGCCTCTTTTGTCCTACACATGAAGTCGGCCAACGCAGCCCGAGATCCCCAGCAGCCAAAGCTGAACCACTACACTAAACCGCAGTTCCTCTCAGCCACAGCGGCTGTGGGTGACTCCTGCTACTCGTACGCCGATGTGCCCATGGTCCATGGAGCCCCCATCACCGCCCAACAGCTCCGCCTTACCCAGGAGCACTTCAAGCAGCCCTTGCACTACGCCACCGGCCAGTATGACAACACGGCTGCCCACAGTGAGGTCCTCGATCCCAACTACATCTACAGCAACAGCAACGCTCACTACTCGCTGCCTCTGGAGCAGATGGGGCCCAGCAAGACACCCACCCCGCCGCCACTGCCCCCGGCCCTGCCGCTGCGCAACGGACTGTGCGCCACCACCGGCCGACGCTCGTTCCAGCAGAAGTCCAGCGCCGCCTCGGCGTCCGCCCACAACAACAACACGATGAGGCAGTTCAGCCACTGATCCCCGGTGTTTACGCTGGAGCCGCCCCTGCGCGGCTACCGACGCAAGCAGCTGGGCATCTACGCCTAGGAGCGAGCGTCGTTGTCAACTGTGATGTCCCCGCACCTCCCGCAAAGAAGCCTTCGGTGTGAAGGAGAATATTGTCTTATAGAGGGACGACAGCCCCGATAAGTTAGGAATAACCCGCTACTGTTCTGTATATAACACTGATCTCTGACTCCCCCACCCATTTCTCTTGTTCTCATTCTATCTATGTTTTTTTTGCTCTGTCTCTATTGCACTCTTTTTGCACCCTAACCGACTTTATGGGCCCTGTTCTTCAAATGACAATTGTATTTATTTCTATAGCATAAGTTAGGTTAGGTTGAATTCCGATTGTGGTGAACAAAAGATAAAAGCACTGAGAGTCACTCATCATAGGCTAAGTTAATGTAATTCGCTAAGAAAAAAGACCTATTTATTGTTAGAAAAGCCGCCCCGCCCCCTCTTGATCTTATGTAAGTCCCCTCTCCTCAAGACCTTTGATAGAGTTTAGTTAGTGAAAGAATTTATGCAAATTTCAAACGGAAACCAACCGATATCCAAATGGAACACACATATATCTCCCACACACACTTACACACAAACACACAAACACAAACACACACATAGATGCAAAGAAATATATGCGGAAAATACTGAAATTCAAAAAATGCGTATTAATTTTCTGTTGCCCAGAAAGCCACCTGATTCGCTTCGCTGCCAACGATGAGTTTGCAACTTTTCATCGCGTTTTCCATTAACCAAAAACAAAAACCCCCCACACAAACATAGACAAAGTTGGCATTGAAACGGAACGGGTAACGTCAGCTGCACCGCCAGCCAGGTGGCAGCGGCCCAAAAGGGGTGACTCGTGCGTTGACGGTGACTAGAAAAACGCAGCGCATTCAATTGAAAATTATGCTGCACACCAGTCGACCGAGCCAGAGAGTTTCACACACACACACACATTTATGGGAATTGCCGGCATGCCACGCTCTGTTTGCAACACCCGCGCCCCCCACTCTTTGTCAACGACGCGGACCCCATTGCCTGGCTCTTCCGGTTTGTCACCGATTTCGTCGCCGTCGCCGTCGGCTTCGCGGTCGCCGTCGCCAGCGAAGTAGTGGCAAACTTTGTAAGCTTGTTAGTATTGAATAATAGCGTATTAATTTTCAGAGCGCACTTTCCCCGTTGGCCGCTCGTTTTTCCTCTTGTTTGACTTACTTTTAATTGAATTGAAAGTCAAAAGTGCAGTCTGCGCGAAAGTGGAAAGCAAGGGGAGCATAGGAAAACCAAAGGGAAATGATATTCGTCTCAATGAAGATTCCTGACCGCAGAAAAGTTGAAATGCCGGCGATGACCAACTTCCTCAACGGCAACAGTCGGCAGTGGCTTCGAGGGTGCTGCTTCGGGATACCGGACACGTTGTGGGTAAGACGCGAAATACTCGAATTTTCGGAATTCGGAAATCCCGAAACTACACAACTAATCTAAGTATAAA
>JBAMCP010000041.1:58829-114037 GCA_037075105.1 Lissocephala sabroskyi
AGGCACCCGATTAGGTTCTCGGTTAGGTAGAGCAAACGATACTCACGCCTCCAAGGGCGGATGGGAAGTGCAACCGAATACATCGTAAATTTCATTTCTATGACAAAAAGCATAAGAATTCGCATTAAATTCCCAAACAGTTGCAGTTGCAAAGTCCCCGGGTATCTGCCCTAGGGACTCTTTTTTTCTAATCTCCTATAACATTTCCATTAATACGGGAAGGGAGGCTACCTAGGCCCAGGCCTATGCCGCTGCCAATGATGAGAAATTAATGTGCGTACACAATTTCCCAGATACCACAGAGATACCCAAGCCAGGCCGGCGGAGTCGTCGTCCCAGCGGCGCAGCGTGAGTCCGGCTAGCGTCACGGTTACGCCGCTCAGCGGGGACAAAGTGCCGGGGCGCTGTCGCCTTGTCTGTTTGCATTGTTGGGAAATTTCACAGCGCCCTGCATGGGTCCCCCGGCGTCCGTGCCATTGTAAGGTGTAACAAAACACCCAGCAATAGATTTTTTGTCAAAACGAAAATTGTGTTTGCGGGATTCTTACGGTCGCCAATCGCGGGCCTGGCAAGTGTACGTGTGAGGCTTGTGGCCAAGGAATCGTCACTTTGGGGCGGCCTAACCAAGAAAAGAGAAAGCAAACCCTATTTCAAACCCTTTCCTGTGTTTCTGTCTGTCAATCAGAACGCCCACTCGGCCGGTTAATTGCCCTCTCTTCGGATAAGAACGGCTGATAAATAGCGCGTCGAATCGGCCACCCCGTCTGGGCAATAGACAATTGTGAGCTGCTTTAATTTCTGAAGTGGCTTTAATGAGCGTTTTCGACTTGGTCATCATGCAATCAGCACACTGGCTGCGTATCCGTCAGTCAGCCAGAAGGCCAGCATCTACCGAAATTGTACAATGGCTTCAATATTTGGATCAGGCCTCTCATAATTACTGCTCTCAACTCTTCTCGCGGCTGGGATTCTTGGCCGCACAGCCACATCTATCGTGATATCTGCATCTGAGGCCCATCGACGGGCTGTCAGTCCGCCGGTCGCTTGTGTGTGCTTTGGGGATTTAATGATTACATTGTGGTGGGCCAAAGAGAAAACCAGGTAGCTCTTTCACCGGTCAACCGGGCCGGGCGAACTCGAAGTCGAACTCAAATGAAAGGAAATTGTAATGATCGGAATCAAAATGTTTTCGTTACTTTTAGACCCTAATGAAGCTTGAATAGTGCGAATGACTCTGCGGACTCTGACTCCGACGGCCTGTTGATCTGCGGGCCCCTCGGGCGACCCGCGCTTGCGCACACGCGTCTTTTAATCGAAATTTGATGATGAATTCGCTGCTGGGGTAGCCGGCGGCTCGGTCGGTTGGTTGGTGGTTGCTTCGCGGCTGACTACTTTAAGCCACCAACGCAACTGGAGCTCTGGTTCCCCTTTAACCACTTTGATTGCCTTTGTTGTTTATTCTGGTCCACAATTCCACTCGATTTATTTGATTTTCTTTTTATTCGGTCGAAGTTCTTGAGCCCCGTGGCTTTCGTAATTCGGCCACATGATTTGCCTGAAATTGTTCCTCCATAGTCTCTGTGTGTGTTTCTGTTTTCTATGTTGATTTTTTAGCGGATTTTTATGCTCGTTTGTTATAATTACCCAGCCCATTTTATCGGTTGAGTGTTGGGTTCTTTGTGGAGTAAATTGGGCGGGCATGATTAGTCAAACTGTAAGCTCTTCCATTAACCAGCTGAAATCGCCAGCAAATTCTTTTATCCACTCATTTTTTACAACTCACTGAAACTCGCATTGATCAGACTTTGTAATCGGCCGCTCAGCTGGAAGTTTAATTTTCATTGAAAAAACACCATTAAATGGATCCTAAGGAACTGTAGGCAAAGAAACTACATTTGTCTATAGAAATAGAATTTCTTCCTTCTGAGTTCTTACTTCAGGAATTTTGGACACAGATCCTTTAATGGCGACCATGAGGCCACCTTTTATTTTCTAACTTAAAATCGTGGCACTGGGATATTTTTATAATCTTAATTAGCCTTCCCTGCACGACAGCCGGTAGTGAAGATGTTGTCGGGAAAAAGTTCATCTGGCAAATGCAATTTCTGATAGGAATTTTAAATGAAATAATTTCAATAATTGCGACTGTGAAGTTGCCCGCGTGGCTGAAGTTGGGAAAGGTTTTAATTTTGTTCTCATTTCCTAGGGCAACAGACAGCGGGGCGGCCCTCTGGTTTGTTTTGCTTTATGGAGAATATAAAAGTGCAAATACATATACATGAACATACATATGTATGTAATTATGCCCCTTCTGCCCTGATATGAAAGAGAGGAAGAAGCTTCGGGAAGAGCATGAAAATCACAAAATATACGCAGAAATTGTAAACGGAAAAGGACGATTCACACCCATGGGCACACGTATATGTGTGTATAACTGAAACTCGAGAACTTTATGCAAAAAAATTAAAATTAACAAACAACAGCAAGGAGAGCATAAACAGCGCAATGGCAAAGGCCGCGCTGCCCAGAAGGGCAAATAAATGCATGTAAATCTGTGTGTACGCCCATCGCCACCCACACACACACAATGCACACGCATGCGAACCATTTTCCCATTTTCCATGTCTGCCGGCCAGGCAAACACAGGCATCCTCTTCCCCCGGCAATGCCTTCGCCAGGTGAGGATGATCATTGGGTCGGTTGGTCGCTGCAGTCGGACGGTCGCCGCGGCCACTCCGCATATTTTGCGTAATAATGTTAAATTGTTTTTCAATTATTTTATAGGTTATGGTAATATTTATTTTAATTAAAAACAAACACTCCAACGTGCAAAACACTGCACACACCCAGCCAGCGACCAACTCGCTCGGACTGGAGACTCAGCTGTCATCGACACCCGGGAATCAGGCCACACACACTCAGCCCCCAACCCACCCCTCACATCACTTGTCTTGCTTTTCTCATTATTGTGAGAAGGAAGGTGAATTTATTTATACGTATGAAAAATTGGGTTTGTCTTCAATACAAAAATGAGATTAAAAGATAAAAGAATTCATTTGCGAATTGAATTAAAGAATAATATGAATACTTTTTGGGCCCGATTTTAAGAATCTAACACAAATAGAAAACAGGGTGAAAAGTTGCTAGACCAAGGCACAAGTTCCGATTAAACTATGAACAGTCTTGCCAATTGGACCCTACATATTTTCTCAGAAAGCCCCAACTTTGCATCTGATTGAACAAAGTTTCCATATCTGCCCATCGATGCGTGTTCTTGCACGCAGACGGCAGACCACCGTCTTCAGACTGACCTGATCGGCTTTTTTCTGGTTGTTTATCGAACGATGTGGGCCAGATTCCTTAACTCATTTGGTGGATAAAAGCCTACAAATTTATCCTTCAAATTCCTTAAGCCAGCTAATTTCGTAAGTTGTCTAACCACCCGCAGTGGATTTTCAGTTGGCCTTCGCCGTGGCGAGGACTCAACTTTTAATTGAGTTTATGGTTAGCCGTCAATATTGAAACCTGGGTTCCAGTTCATCAGGATTTCTTGATGACCTTAAACAACCAACAACCCACCCCAATAAAAATACAATCTGCTTATTAAGCGTTGGCTTGGCAAATTGCGTCTCTTAACCGGGCGCTGGAGCCGCCGCCAGACTATTGGACCGCCAAACCACAAAACTAACGGACTGCATACCGCGCACTCACAGGAATTATCAGGAGGAACATAATTTCGCGCCATTTAAGGGAGCGAAATTTTAACGAACTTCCAGAACCAACAACAACAATAACAACAGTTTGCAACACAAAACATCAACGTCAACATCAGCGAGCGACAGAGCGACTCGAAAGGCGGGCAGGCCGTCCGACTGCATTAGGAGAGCCTGCAATTAAAACTCATTTCGTCGAAAACGCGATTTTCCAGTGCGAATTCCATTTAAAAACTTTGCCTGCAACGCAGCAGTTCAGGCAGGACCTGCGCGCCCACGCGTATTTGGCTGATAAGCGAAATGAATTTTAAACAGAATTCAGCGGTGCATTATCAGCCGTTGGAAATCGGGCCGCGGGATGGCCGGATAATTGCGACACATCATGCTTTTGTCTGGGCTCTGCTGACGTGCCGACGGGCTGTGGGCCCGCGTCAAAATGAATTTCAATAATTCAGAATAGTTGGCCGAATCGCAAACACCCACTGCTGCAGGCGCCGCAAATTCAATTATGAGCGCAGCCGCTTTCTGGCCAACGGAGAGCGGCGAGAGGCCGAAAATGTCCGGCATTTTTATGCAGTTCGCCAAATCAAAATGAAACTTTCCTGCATTGGCACCCACATTGTGGCTGGGGGCAGCCCTGCCTGCGCGCATCAAATATGTATCTTTGGGATACAAGCAGCCGCCTGCCGGTTGGCCGGCTGATCGGCCGTTTGTTTGACGGCCTCTGATGAGTTTCTAAATTCGTTATTAAACGTTTGGCTGATTTGAATTTAGATGAAATGTCGTTTTCGTTTCGTTTTTGCTTCCCCGACCGCCTGCGCTTCTGGCCTTTGATTTTTATGGACTCGCCAGGCTGGCTGGCCGGCCAACTGCATGGGTGCGCTTGGAAATTCTATCAATTTGCTATATTGTGAACACTGGTCGGCTAACGCCGGACAACAGTTGGGGTGTCTGTGTGTGCGAATTTGGTCAAAATTGTGTTTGCGTTTGGCGCTTTGTTGTCTGAAGCGGCCGGCGGGGCACTTGAATGGTACGAGCCACGATGCGCCGAAATCGATTTCATTTTTAATTCCTAGCCGTTTTTTTAATTTAACGATGAAGAGGTTATATTTTTATTTTGTAATTCGAGATATTGGTCCAAAATCGGATTAATCCAGGGCCAAATGGAAGCAAAACTTAAAAGAATTTTAAGCCGCATACGACACCGAAAATAAGTAAGCCCAACTGGAAAACAAATTCTCTTAAATTTTTTAAAATGTCTTTTATAATTCAACATTTCCCACCACATTTATTTTAAGCTAGCTCCAATGAGATATCTTTAGGAATGACACTGTCATATTCTTTCACATAAATGGCGATAAATAATTCGTTAGCGAAATTTGTTTGTACTTGCATTAAAAAAAATTAATAATAAACTGTTATCGTTGTCGGACTCTTTTAAATGGATTATTATTTGGAATTCTGTGTAAACGGGAAGCTGTTCAACCTTACAAGTCCTTTGCATTTTATTTTAAATATCATTTTATTCATCTAATTTGATGCTCTTACCTTTTTATACGTATGTATATGATCCTCCCTCCAGATATTAACTATATGGCGCCAATACCACGATCGCTGGCGCTATCTGTGGGCGATCATCTGAGCCATCGTATTTCTTCACTTATTTATTTATTAATTGACTTGAAATAAAAACTGTCTATAAATTCCACTATATATTCCTTAAATAAATCCTCAGTAATCCTAAAATAAATCTGTGTACAAGAACTAGTAGGAAATGACTGTCATCTGGGGAATATAAGTCATTTGAGTTTAAGGGACGGGAGCCAAAAATTAAAGATTATCAATTTCGAAACCAATTTTAGCATTATTTCTATAGTGACAAATATACTTAAACATTTTACTTCTTTACAAAGGACTGAGATTGCTTGAATGCATTTGGAGCCAAAAAAGTCTTTGATCAGTATTTTCGCCTTAATTGGAATATTAAAATCGTAAGATGTTTGAGCTATAACTTTTCATAGCGACCCTTTTATAGTCTGACCTTATTAAAAATAATTCTAATTTGGTTTTCTTTGATTTTTCAGATAAGCAAATGAAAATCGTCAAACGATTTCCCCTCATTGGCATTCAGTGGCAGCGTGTTTTACCAGCCTCTAGAATTCCGGGTCTCAAATCAAGGCAAAATCTTTTACGAGAAATTTTTGATAAATTGGCATGTTTTTTATTAGCCCCCAAATGTGCCTTTCTTTTTTGTTTACGCCCAAAACGAATGTCACTGTGACCCGCACCCCCCGCCGGAACTTGACTCTGGCTCCGCTCCGGCAACCAATAACTTGCCAACACTTTGATCTGCGTGAAATTAATTGCCTACTGTTTTTTGGACCTTTTTTGACAAAATGCCGCGCCGGGCCCTCGCCCGACCAGTTCAAAATCAATAGAAAATCATTTATTAAAATGAGCATATCGGCCGGCATGGAGGCCGAACCACGAGCCCAACGCGAGAATAAAAACTCAATCGAAACTTCATTAAACGCCTTGCCAAAAGAGACCGTGACAGATTATGCAAACTAATTACACAAAATTAGTGGAGATTTATGCGAGGAGCCCCCTCCACTCCCCCCTAATAAAGAACCTTTCCAAAGGTCGAGTTTATTAATCAATTCATTTTTTGCCGCTCGGCGTGAGTTTCTGGCGCGGACCCAAACCTTTTATTTTCGGTCGTTTGCATACCACAGAATAGAGCCAGCGAGGCGAGAGGTCGGGGTTGAGGTTGGGATTGGGGTTTTTCGGGCTCCCTTCGACAGGTGACAAATAGTGCGACACTGAAAAAAGGCCGATCTGCAACGGGCAGGGGACAGGGTGTCTCTATTTTTGTTATTGACTCGACCCATGGCGGCCGTGGCTACAAATTTGTACGATGTACCGCTTAATTGCTGATTAACCACCTGCAGGGACTGGGCTACTTTTCTTCTCTTGCCGAACTTGCCCATCCAAATCGTGCATGGGCCTGCCTTTCGTTCCTCCCAGAGTCGTGGCTCTTGGGGAGCCTGTCAATGAAGACGCCCCAGCAGATGTCGTTGCCGTTCAGCTTCGAGAAAAAGACAAGAAACGAAAATGGATTTATGGTTACAACTGGCCTGGGGGTTTCTAGGAAAACTGTTGTCTGCCTGGGAGAGTTGGGTGAACGTTTGGGAAACGATGCCCCTCCAACTGAAAGTCGCGCTGAGATTATCTCTCTATTAATTATCGTTTATGGTTTGTTTTGGATTTCAATTTGTTGCGGAGAACAACCCTAATTGGCGGACTTGCCATGCAAATATAAACATGAACCTAAAACTTATTACGAAATCCTTTGGAGGGATCCCCAATGGCAGACTATCGGCCACCAATCAATGGGCAACTGGCGATGCTAATCGGACTGCGGCCCCGCGGCCTCGGGCCAATTGCCTGCTCTTGCCCTTAAGTTGAAATTCATTTGAATATACAACATCCTATTTCAATTTAAATTCAAATCCGTAAACATTCCCCACGACAAGCGCCACGCCCTCAGGCCAGGCCACAACCAGCAAAAAGCTAAAAAAACGAGGAGGACATCGGCGCCGGTCTTCGCCCCACCCGGCCACATCAAGAGTCGCACTCGTCGTCGCCGTAGACAGTGCTGCAAAATGCCACTTACACCAAAGTGCGGCAGCGATTAACATCTACGACCTGGCGGGGCAAGCAGGCAATCGGGGGCCGCCGGTTGGGATGCCTGTGAGAATTCATAGTTGGATGTGTTCGGCTTGGGCTGCTCCACATGCTGCTGACCTGGTCTGGACTACCATTCTTTCTATGGCCGTTATATGCTTTGCGTTGGCTTTGGTACCTGGCCGAGGCTTTCATATCTTTTGCATATCGCAATCGGCGCATGAGTTGCCGCCACACCAGGCGATGCCTTAGTGCAGCATTTGTTCTCAGTGAAACTGCGGTATTGCATTTTTAAACTACAAGTATTCCGTTGATGTAAAATTTCAGCGGAGTGGCAACTCTAGTTTAGAATAAACTAGTGATGTGGAAAGTGAAACAATGAATTAATTTCCAATTAAAACTGAAATATAATATGAAAATTAAATAATCCCTTTTTAGCGAGTGATTCATTATTTTAGGAGTTGTTTTTCAAATCGGTACCGCTTCTGTCATTCTGAAATGCATCTGGCACCTCCATAATTAAATTTTTTTTAATATAGTTTGTAGTTATTTGTTCTAAGCAAGCAAATATTTTATTTGACTAAAGTAGGATAAATTTAAATATTTAATATCAAGGTTAAATAAATAATGTCACTATTGCTATGACTTTTGACAAATAAAATCATTGATGACTGTCAACTCTCTTATCCCGAATTGCACCTGGCAACACTGAAATCTGGTACTGGACTTCCAAAAATGTATAAATACCTGGGTTGCAAGCCAAAAGAATTAGTTCCCTTCTGGAGTTCAACCAGACCTTTTAGTTTATATTATTTTTTATAATCTACTTTATTTTAAAGTTTCATCTTGCCTTCGACTTTATGAATATTTTTTCTAAATTCGTTCCTTAGAATCAATCATTTACCATGATTTTGTTTTCGATTTTTAAGTTTGATCATATAATTTATTTCTTAAAATTTAAAATTTAATACAAAAAAAAAATCAGCCCCCATCGCTTCTTTTTTATTTTTCCTTAATTTTTTTTGTTGTATTAGTCGAATCATTTCTCTCTTTGTAAGTTTTATAGTGTAAAGTTGTAACAAAAGTTGGCCTGGTGTCTTATAACTTTGTGCAGGAGTCTTGTCGATTGATAGTGAATTATAATGGGAAAAAAATATTTATTGATTAGTTGTTTTATTTGTTTTATTAAAATAAATTATTTAAAAATTAATTTGAAAAATTTCTCGAACGATAATTATTATTTGTGCAAAACAAAGATATGGCAAGATAATTTATTGATTTAAGTTTTTTATATTTAAAACTTATATAATTATTTAAATTGTGTTTTGCGACTAATTGTAATCTCCGGGGATTCATTTTTCAAGCGATTTTTCAATTATGGCTTTCTTTAAGTCCCTAATCGATTCAAATTGCCTCCCACCTTCATAAAGCTTTGAAGCAAGAATGCCTCAAAGATCCTTAATTGAATTTAAGTCTGGACTTAAGGCTGGCCAATCCAATAAGGGAATACCTCTCGAATCTAGAAACGACTGCGTGTGCCGTAAATCATGTAAAGGAGCATTATTCTGCTGAAATAATGCCTAGTGATTGGCAACTTTAATTCTGCCTTTATCTGGCCGCAGTACATAGATTTAGCAGTTACTAGCGCTCTTATATGCAACATAGTGCTCGCATCAACTTTTGAAACCGCTCCCTTGCGGGTTTTTTGGCCGTATTGTTGGTGGATTTTAAATAATTTCGAATTGAATTTTTGTGACGCTGCAGCTTTTTTACAATTTCACCAATTTTAACACCACATTCCAATATGGTCGCAATTTGAGTCTTCTCCTTCGGGCTTAGCTCGGCTGAGAGAGGCATTTACATATCAAAATAATAAAAATTAAAGAAACAAAGCTAAAATTTAACAAAAAAAATTTAGATCGTTGGAAAAATACTAACAAATGCTTTCAAATAATTTACTTTTTGCGCAATCATGACTTTGTATTCGCATAAATTCCAACGGGACTATACATAGATTTAAATATAATACAAAAAATAACATGAAGAAACTAGAAGTGGAGTGCAGGTGTGGAGTGGCTGAAATCGATAGTCGGCGATAGTAAATTTTTAACCATCGATAGTGTCGGTAGTAACATCGATAGTCGTCGATACTATCGCGCGAAATTACAAAAAAAATTTTGGAGGGATAGCAGAATTTTTTTTTTTTATTTTAGCCAAAAGACCCGCCTGTCGAAGTACTCTTTCCGATTCAACTAACGTTGCGATCAATTTTTTCTTTTTTCTGAAGATTTTCCCATTTTTCAATTTTTCGGTTTGTTTTTTTTTTTTTTTATTTTTTACTAAAGAGGCGCGAACTAATTGTGAGACGGGCACTATCGATGGCACCATTGAACGTGTCTCCCTCTATCGGTGTTGGCTCGGTAGTGACATCGATAGTTCTCCACCTCTAGAAGAAACATCACAAAGCATACTCAAAAATATATTATCTTTATTAGAATAACTGTACCATCAAAAAGAAATTTTGCACAAATATCAATTTTACTGAGGTCTGGCTGCAGTATCTAAAAAGTTGTGGAACTGGGGAAAGTACATATGTATGTCTAAGAGAGGCAGTGAATCAGGATCACAAATCGGACATGAACAAAGCAAGAAACGATAAGATCACGATTGTTCTGCCTGAACGCGACTACCGAGCAGGTTGTGCAGCATCAACGACATCCAGCATAAGGCAGTGGACTTAATTGCCAGCCAGTTGGCTGAGATGTGTGCCAGGCAGAAAGTCTCCCAACTACCGCACAGATTGACCAAGAGCCCTTGCCTTTGGTGTGCCACATATGCGGCTGTATGCAAAGCCAGAGTCCCATTTATCGGACAGATTGTACGTGATAAGCCGGCCGAACAACAACTGAGGAAAGCTGGGCCATTAGTGGGCCGGGGGACAATGGTGGATCGATCTGGGCTGCAAGTGAAATATCGCTAGCGGTGCATATACGTCCCGATCAAGGTGAGTTCATCGCTGGTATCGTTGGCTGCATCGCTGGACCGGCACGCATACATGGTTCTGCTAAATTGGCCAGCCCCACAGACATAGAGGCCCTGTGACGCGAGCGGTCTTGGCCGGCTGATTGCAGTTCCATTCGAGGGAAAGAAACAATTGCTCTTCTTCTAATGAGCCAACGACTTGGACAGAGCAAATGACTCGTCGGGCTGACTGATTTATGCAGAGCAATTTTCACATTTCATGACCAGTCAGTTAGCCAAGCGGAAAGGAATGAAAGAACTAAGGAATTAAGCTTATGGAATCTGTATAAATAATCCAAAACACAGCGGTCGATTAGGAAAGAAATGAAATTTGTTTATGGATCAGTTGCAAACCTAACTGCTCTAAAATGCTTTCAGAATCGAACAAGAAATATTAGCGATAAGCAAAGCGCAAAAGCTTAAGCGCCATATTTCAGCCATAAAATACCAGTTTTATATTTGTTTTCTATAAGTTGTAAGAGCATTAACTTTTTAGGAACCTTTTTTAGGGACCAGGGAACTTATTGATATCGATATCGCAATTTGTATGAGGGACTGGGTTCCGGGTCAATTGATAATCCTTTTTATCGATGGCCCAGTCATGAGTTAAGCTGCAGTAAAATCAATTTCCCCAGTGAGCAAGCCTTTCGGTAATTGCATTAAATATGCAAAAATTCCCACATGCAAACCCCCAGAAGAAATACGTGCCGGGCACCTCGAGGACCCCAAAGCCCTTACAGCCAGTGAACCAATTAAATATGGTAGTTTATTTTGACCGACCCAAAGAGCCACTCAGCCGCAGCCACCGGCCGGGGGCTTCCTCGGCGACTTCGCACCTAAAAGGGATTCCCATCTTAACTCAAACGGGCATTAAATTATCAAAAAGCCGGCAGGGCAGCGACCCAAGTGGTAGCTTGAACGCGCAGCCGGAAAAGTTGTGGCGATTTTGCAGACACAGCATAAATAGCGGGGCAGCAGCCCGAAAATAGTGCGTGCCTTCGTTACGGATTTGGAAAAAAGCTAAGACGGGGAGAAATTGGTGGCCTTTCCGTTTTATAACCACGCCTTGGCGGGGCTTAGCGAACGTTGCGTATACGCGATGTGTGTGTCGCGTTGATTGCCAGCATGAAAATCAATTCATGCGTGTAAATGTGGGTCACAAAGGGGCAACCGAGAGAGTCGGGCGAACTCCTTCGCCTCTCAACTGTGACTCTGCAAGTGTTGGCTGGCCTGTGGCCGTTTTACGCATAATTTAAGAAAATTTACGCCTCTCCTGGCAAACACTCGAAGCACCGATTCCAGCTTAGCGACTTTAAGAGCACCGAGCACTGCATTGCTAACAGTGCAGCGAAGCGTATGGCAAACTCCAAAGTCGAAGTTTACTTTCCAAGCCATAAAAGACAATCGGCAAACCGTTCGGCGTCATCAGCAGCACCGCCAACCCGCGGCAACAGCCATCGATGACTCGTCCGTCTCGAACCTATAAAGACATTTCCAAGTGCAATCAAATTCTACACTCGAGTAGACATTTACACACTCTCCTCGCACACTCAGTCAACCCGCCAGTCGGGCAGCCAGTCAGCCAGGGAGCAGCGATACTTTGTCACAGTTTGTGCTTTCTTTTCGCCAGCAATTTGCTTTTGTTGCTAAACTTTCTGCTGACAAACTGTTTGGATCAGAAGGTGGGTCGGGCAGCCTTTTTTTTGGGGCGTGGTGATTGGGGAGGTGGACACTTTGTCAACTTTTCGGTGAAAGTGGTGGAAATTGTTAAAAATATTTCCCATTTCTACCTGAAAACAGTTCAAAGTTTTTATATCCCCATCAATGGGGCCACTATTAGGATCATGCAGCAATCGACCGAAAAGGCTTAAAGATAATACATTTCTAAAGAGTTCAGATATCGTCAATCGATTGTCGGGGATGCACAGGAAAGTAGAAAATTGGCCATTGCAAATTTACGACCACATTAAATGCTATTCAAAGAGAATTTCAAATAAAAAAGAGATTTATTGAATTTTATGCATAACCATACAGCATCAGAAAAATTGAATGGTTTTAAAACAGCCTAAATACTTAACAAATGTTTTAAATTATTCTATCAAATGAATTTCTTAAGTTCGTATTTTTAAGTTGAGGGAATAAGAAAACGGGTGTTTGATGCGGAAAATTGGAGTACAAAATTTTAAAAAAAGCATTTCGAATTCTTGAGATTCCATGCTTAGAGTCCACTAGGAAATGTGAAGACTCACTGGCTTCCACTGATGCAAGCTGGGATCGCTTTAATCGTCTTTAACCCTTAACCAATTAGACGAGAATACACGCATTCGAAGACACGAGTCAACGAGCGGCTAATAAAGGGATTCAATATCAGCAATAAGTTCAATTTCTGTAGAATTTTAAAAGTTTGATTGGACAAATGACAACTACGACTCGTAATTTCCCTGACAGAATCTGAAACTGCCTAGAATCTTGCGTATAATCTAGAGAGAAATGTTTTCTCTATTAAAGAATCCAAAATTAGGACTTAAGCCACATTTACTTTATTGTAATCCTAGGGATTACAATAATCTTACGAATTTCGAAAATCTTTCTAGTAAAGATGTTTACTATTATAGACTTTATAAGATTTTACTAATATTAATTATAAAAAAAAATTATGTTGAATGTACCATACAATTTAAATGTGTATAGAAAGAACAAAAACAGGATTTCATATTAATATAATTACAAGAAATATGAAAATAGTACTAGGCACTTTCACAATTTAAATTTGAGGTTACCGTGAATTTGTTATTTGTAATTTTTTGGGTCAAGAATAGATGCCTTGGATGCCCAACTCCTAGGACTTTATCTTCTATAAGACCAACATTAACTGAGTTTTGACAAAATTCAATGAACAAATAAAAAAGACATTTCAATAATTGAAAGACTGACTGAAACCTTTTCCCGCGAGTCGCAAATTGAATTATGCACATTTAAAAATGTATGGGAAGGATGCCCCGAAAGTTAAATGACGTACTTGAAAAACTAATTTCCAACACTTGGGCTAATCTCAATTTCAACTTTTATTTTATTTAAATTTGATGCTTTGTTCTGCCGGTGATACTAACCGCCACCGCCGCCCGAAAATGGGGAGAAAAATCGGGGAAAAAAAGGAGGCGGAACTTTATGTGATGGCATGCGGCCCGTCGAATGCCGCGAAATCTCAAAACAATCAAAGTGCGAGGGAAAAACTGCAAACTCAAATAATAAAATGCCGCGTCGACTGGCGACTGCCATGGCGGCATTGGGGATGCTGATGATGGGGGTGGTGGGGGTGACGGTGACGCTGCTTGGGCGTTGATGTTTGTTTAACGAAAGCAACAACAACAATGGCCACAATAACGACAGTGCCAGCAGCAAACAAAAAAAGCGCCAACTTCAACTTTAGTGCGAAAACTTTTGCCACTTAACTTTTGTGAATGCAGTGCCGGTGGGCCCCACCCACCGCCAGCCGCCTGGCCGTGGGGGCCACCGACTGCCAAAGCAATTAAAATTATTGCCAGCGCAGAAAGTAATATTTTCCAAGTGCTAAATAAACACACTATAAAGCCCGAGTCGAACAGGCAGTCGGAGTCAATACCCCGGCAGAAGTCCATCCGTTTCGGCCCCTCGTCCACAGTCAGAGGGGCCTGCTGCCTTCGAGACGCCAACTTGATTTGATGTTTTCAAGTGTATTTACATGCACTGCCAAACTTTTGCATGAAATCTGTTAGAAGAAAGCCCCACCCGCCTGGGTAGCATAGGCAAGGGTAAATATTTGGCCTAAGCCTTTTCCACACGGCCTGAAATCGGGAGCAACGCGACGACCACAAGCACCAAAAGAAACCTGCGGAGCCCTTAGAAAAAGAAAAAGTTCTGCGGTCTTTGGTGCGGCTGATTGCCTCCTTGACGGTGATCTGAACACTTTAAGTGCTTTCTAGACACTCGTAGAGCGGAGGAACAGATAATTATCTTATTGCTAAAGTTTAACCTGTGATTTAAAACAATTTAATAGTCGAACGGTTGTGAAATTTGATACCAATTCGACAAAGCGTCTTGAACACCGGAATCGTTCTTCATTTGGCTTGACTGCTCCCCCTAACCGATCCCCTTAAAGGACAGCAAAATTTTGATACCTCCAAGCGCCAATAGGGAACCTTAAAACGAAATAAAAGATTTCCGTATCTATGTTTGGAGAATGTAGAGTATAACTAATGGAAAAAATTGGCATTTTAAAATTTATAAATTATATACATAGATTAGGTAAAAAATTCATAAACTAAGCTTCACCATATAAGAAAAAAGGTAAGTCTCTCCTCTTTTAAACAAAATTGTGTTTAAATATAAATTGGGCCATTTACTTTCTTCTAATATTCAGCGTGTAAAAAAGAAATAATTTATTAACATTTTGGAGGGTGATGCCAGACCTTGAAGAATGAAGCGTTCAAATTATTTTTTGAGCCCAATCACATTTTCCTGATCATCTCTAAATGAACAATTCAATGCGAAAGAACATAATTTTCGCAGCATCATTGGACCTAAATTATCTGGCAATTAAATCTTTTTTTAAAATGTCATTTCGATATTTTTATTTAGTTATTAAACAAAAGACAAAAAATTGGAAATAATTTAAGGCTTTATATTCGAGTATTTTAAGAATAATTTTCAGCTAAAAACCTAAATAAGTTAGTTCCTTTTTATTCAACCACATTGGAAATAATTAAATTGTGCTCTTGATATATTTAATGTAGGAAATAAACACACCAAAGCATTCCTTTGACGCTCGACAAACACTCAGTGGCAAGTGTAAACTGCAACTGCTGTAAATATTAACCTGACCGGGCTCATAACTAATAGCGGTGGGTGCGGTACTCTCAATAAACAGCAAATATTTTATGCAAATTCTTGGCCTTAAACGCCTCCACTGGTCACTGACCGCAAGCCGAGCTGTGTTTGACAAGGGGTCGGACTAGGGGAATTCGAATGCAGGTTAACATGTTCCAAGCATTTGATCAATAACAACACAACCTCAGATACCCACATATGCACAGGCAGTTAGATTTATGGAATCTGCCAATACTCTTGGCCGCAGGAGCAACAGTCCGGTTTTAAAACCTTGGCCACAAGTCGAAAAAAGTAACGAAATTCGAGAAACGCTTTGGGACCAGGAGATCGTTCAATCGAGCGTACATTGCTGGTTGCAATTGGCATTGAAATGCAATTACTTGTATAATTGCAAAGCAACTTAAATGGTTTTCAGGCCACGTGCTGTTGACCCTCTCGCAGGACAATAAATGATAGGTGTCAAAATTGGTACAGTTGGTGTCAAAAGTCAACTTGCTACTTCGACGGGAATCAAATGTCGCTGGGGTGGGCCAGTGATATCAACTTGATATAATTTACGCATTTTACGCACTGCTGCTGCTTCAACCACCACCCACCCGGATGGCACACCCGCACACACACACACACACACATCCCCACCCACAGAGTTTGCCTCATTAACTGTCAAAGACAAATCCCTGCAGCCGAAAACTTTCGTTCAAACTTCGGCTACAAAGTTCATTACAACAAAAGTGCCGGCAGCAGCCGCTTCCCACATCGTCCGTCCTGGTCCTGCACTCATCAGTGTACCTTGAGGACCGTGTTCCACTCGTTTTACAATATTTATAGTAGGTGACAGGCTCATGATTAATACGGGCGTACGGAGAAGGCCCGCATAAAGTTGGAAATTAAAAGCAAAGAATTGAAACTTCTGGTGTTCCTGCCGCCCACCGCTCTCGCCTGGGACTGGGGGCGTGTTTGCCCAGCCAAAGGTACGGACGGTCCTTCGTAATTTGACAACATGAAATCTGGCCACACCGAAACTTTCCACTTTCCACTTGCCACTGATAAGTGTTCGATAAGGGGTAGTGTCGGGCTGTGGCCGAGGGCTTTAAACTTTTGCTGGCGTCATTCGCTTTTGCTTGGACACCTCGCACGGGACCTTATCGGGTGGCAGAGGGGCTCCCAAGACACTCAAACCGACTTAGCCAAATACCCTAATTTAAGCCACATGATTGATTGCTGGCGACCCGGACGGGCTGTCAATATAAACAAACGGGCAAAGGGTCATCGCAGAAGCTGCCTGGCGGAGGAGCTCTTTGTCGCCGTTCCGGCGCTTGTGCCCAGTCATTCCGGACATCGCACTCTGACCATCAAGATTTTTGGGCAATTGTCGGTTGGCTTTTTGGCCGAACGGGGGGACGGCAGGTCTCGAAAAACTGGGACGATTTGCTCGTTTCCTCTTGGCAGCTCATTTATAACCCGTTGTTCTGCTCTCTTCCAAGCGGCTGCTCCTGTTGCTGCTGCTTCCCCGGCCACTGCAGGACATTTTAAATTTCCCCCATCCTCGGAGAGTGTGTGGGTAGGGAAGGGGCCTTTGGATATATGAAAAATGAATGGCGCCTAGACAAACCGCTTGGCAGAAAGGAAATCCTTTATGGTAATCCAAGATGATGCCTGCCCGGGCCCGGGCCCTGGCCTTTTTTGCGGTTGACATGATTCACTTCGCCGATAAACTCATGGCCATATCAGGCGAATGTGTGTGTTTGTGGGATCTTTTTGCCTTCTTGCCAGTGGCGACATCTTGGCAGGCTGGCCATCACCGCCCTTTAGACCCTTTTAAAGCAATTCGAACGTTTGAATAAACATTTCATTTAATTTCCCTGTCAAAAGACAAACGGAACGGAAGGGAGGCGCCGGAAAAAACTGCCTGCAAACAAAAATAAAATAAATAAAACTCCAGAGCAGTTGTGCCGGAGACAGCACCAGTAATTTGCCTGCTGGCGCCAACTTCTACGTAAGCTCCTTCCCTCCGTTTCCAGGACTTACGCAACGCTATGTCTCCGGCTCAATGCAGCGCGCGTTGCAGCCGACTTTCCCCGTCTCTTATTTTGCGTGCCGTTGGTTTTTTTTTTTTGCCTTGCAATCTCAGCGAAAATGCGTAATAAGAAATTCAATTTGCAGGAACATTAGAGCCGAAGTTCTTTGCCTGTCGGCAGCTGGCTGAGGCACGTGTGTGCGAGCCAAATATGCACCAATTTGGCACAACGACTCTGACTTGGTCCCTGCCAGCATGGGAACTGAATGCCCCACAGAATTAAACAAGATGGTACAAATTTTTAATATTTCTTATTGCACGGTTGCATTAACAATGCCCGAATAATCAACATACACTAGGACACGAACCGGTGGGTGCTTCTACGAATTTAAAGACTAGCAGCAGGCGCTGCAAGCTGAAAGTTTCGCAGGGACTTAACCAAGACAACCATCACACTTTCAACTGATAATCACTGATCATTTTTGATTTGGATAGCTGGAAATCTGTATTACTGAAAACAATGGCAAACATAAGGCAGAAGACAGGATGGGGTGCCTGCTAAAATCTCTGTTGAAGTTGAAAGGCTGCAAATTTTAGAGTTATCTATGTGTAAGTGGCAATGTTACCCAATGTTAGCTTGAAGAAGGTCCATAAGCTCTAAACCGTAGCAACAGCTTTTCTAAAGTTCAACTCCCAGGATCAGGGCTTGGGAGCGGATCGCGGGTTAGAGGAAAGAGTCCTGAGGCGCACTTATTTTACAGGAGCAAACAAACAGCCAAACAAATTAGCCGACTTTATTGTCGTTTTTTTTTTAATACAGCAGTTTCAATTGAAAAGTCCCGACCTCAACCCGATTGAGAATATTTGATCAATCGTGAAAAGACGGCTTGGACAGTACGATGCAGCTCCAAAAAAACAAGGGCGCTTTATGATCGTGTTGCAGTGGAATGGAGTCGAATTCCGAAGAAAATTCTTTAAAATTTGGTCGAGAATATGCCAAAACGCATATCAGAAGTTATTGCAAATAAGTGACTATGGATCAAATACTAAAATTAATTCAGATATTAAATTTAGTTTATTCTTAGTTTTTTACCAGATTGATAAGTTGTTGTTTTTTTTTCCTAAAATTAGTAATAAATAAATTCAGAATAATAATCAAAAATAAATTGTTGGATTCCCTGGTGTGGTTAGATATTTATTGATGGTCAAAATCAGGGTCGTCAACATGCACTCAGTTTTGCTCCCCACTGTATGTAGGAACCGATTTTTCCTAATCGATCTTTATTTGCACTTCTTTAAAGGAAAGCGGAGTGGAAACGAGCTGATAGGCGACACTTTGCTCCGGAGCAAATAAACATTAACTGCTTCAAAATCCTGGCTCTCACTCTATGATTTACTTTATTTTATATTATTAAGAACTAGTTACATAATTGTTTTATTTTTATTCATTTATTAAAATGAGAAGAAATCAAGGAGAACAATTACAATTCCCCCCAAAAAAAAAACCCGTTTAGTAGAAAATATTTAAGCCTTTAATTTCTTTAAAGGATCAACTTCCAATATGGTGAGAAAGGGACAATTTAATTTGCAACGCCGACGGCTCATCCGTCCGGCAAGTGACAATATTTACATATATTAGGGGCACCTATTAACAATTTATAAAGGAAGGGCCCCAAGGGTTGTCAGGGCGTCTGGAATGGTGCGTTACCGTCTGGTCGCTTCCCCACCAATTGGCTGAAACATTTGTGCTCCAGTTCTCAACACACACACAGGCACATGCAAAAGACACTTTCGCTTATGGAGGCAAGGCATGGGTGCCCCGGGGGAGCGCCCCGTCAAATGGCAGCCCAACACGTGAAGTGGGCACGACAAGCCGCCTCGACCCGACCCGTTGCATTAACTACTTTCGAGTTCACTTTCTCCCCTGTGAGTTGCGTCTTGGGCTAAGCTGCTCCTGCCGCCAACCCTCCGTCCTTCCGTCCACTTTACGTGCCCAACTGTCGTTAGCCTACACGCGCTCATCTAAAAGTGTGTCTGTGTGTGTGGGGTTTCACCTGTCAACAATATTTCATGCCCAGTGTGCGGCCCGCACTGCATTAGAATGTGGGCTGCGACGCAGCTGCCGCTGGTGCCGCTACCGCCGCCGGTCCCTTGCGCGCGACGCACACGCAACCGCCGAAAAGGCGCGGGCGGGCGCTCAGGTGGAACGGCCACGGCGTCCTCGTGCTGCAGCGTGCAACGCCGGACGGGCTGTGGTTTGGGTCGCAATTGGCTTGCAAATTGTTCGCAACGGGCATTTGTTGCCGAAATGTCCTTTGTGGTAATTGAAGGTGCGGCCGCCTTGCGTGTCGGCTGGGCAGGTTTTGTTGCCGCTGCTTATTAAACGCCATGGCAACAGCTAAAGCAATTTGGGTGTTTTTTTTTTGTGTTTCGTAGCCCGGTCGCCAACCTACGCAGACGATTCCCATTTAAAATTCATTGAAGTTTGCCAGCCCAAAAAATGTCGCCCCAGGGCGGCTCACACAAAAAAGGGGAAAAATGAAAACCGAAATGAATCTGGCCGGTCGGCCAGCCAGACAGCGGGGTGGATTGACAATCGAGACTTTGTTGCTCGTATCGCGTCAATTAAAGCATTACAATGTCATAATCAAAATGACAAATAGAATTACCAACTCTGGGAAAGGCGACAGCCGCCTGGCACCACCGACCGACCAAGGCAAGACCCGGCCCGGCGCGTTGGTGTCACTTTGTTATGCAAACGCTTGAAACAATTCGAGAATTCTGGAAATTGTGCGTGTGTGTCTGTGACTGTTAATCCTATGTAATCCCAGCAGCGACAGCCAAGTGAGCGACGCAAGGTGCACCCACCACCGACCGCCCGCCGCCTGCTTGCCGGGGATGACAATTTTTACACCCCTTCGACGATCTTCTGCCGGCGGTGATGACTGTGGGCCGAGGAACGCGATGTGCCGCACAAATGACGGTTATTACGGGCATTATGCCAATTGAGCGTGCCACCAGCCAGGCCGATGGCGCTCTCACTGATGACCCGAAATTGGCAATTACATGGGACGCACATGATGCAAAGCGAAGTCGCGAGGGGTCCCATAAAGGAAAAGTTTTAATCACACTTTGTGTCTTCTTCGTTTTTTTGTTGAGGGGGGAATTTTTAATTTTCATTGGGTTTGTTTTGTCTTGGGCTTTTCTCCTTCAAATTGCGTACAAATTATTTGCCACATCAAAATGTGAAAAAAGGAATTTTTGACAGGGCCCAGGATTCTGGGCTGGGGCCAGCTGTGCCAAAAGTTAAGCAACAACTTTGCCTGCCAGCCAGCTTCCTTGAGGAGGGACCCAGTTGCGGGTGTTGCGCTTTTTATTTAATTATCGCGCAGGCCTTTTTGGAAGCCGCCTTGGCTTTGTATTGGGAGGTGCTGTGTCCCCGAGCGATGGGAAACGAATTTAGATAAATGATTACCATGTGAATTTTGTATTGGCTGTGGGCGTGGCGTGGCGTCAGGATGCGGTTTGTGCCCGGCGGCCGGTTTCAACCGACCAACTTTGGGTGAGTTCCTCAAATTTTTATGCGAAATTGAAATTAGGAAGTCTTACCCCAAGGCCTTTAAGGCTTTTTGGCACATGGGGTCGTGGGACGTCTCGTTTTTGCCACCCGAATTGCTTTTTCGATCAAATTCCTTTCAGGGTATACCTATTGGTTTCATGATTTTAATGTACCACAAATTAATTATCGAATAGGGATAAAGTTCAGTTTCCGGTACATGCCCGATTTGGATGAAACTTGGCACACTTATAGATCTTGAGGGGCTGATTACGAAAACAATAGCGAAAGTTGGCGCAAATTGAATTTTCCTGGTGAAAATTCACTTCAATATGAAATCGGAAAAAACAACCAATTTTGATCCAAAAAGCGTTGCCACCATGTTCCGATAATTGAAGTATGGCAGCACTTGTACTTATCACCTTGGCGGTAGTTTAAAAAATTATAAACAGCAAACCAAATATGCAGTAAAATATTGTAATTAAATGAATGCAAATAATTAAAGTCAATGCAACAGAGATAATTATCCTTATTAGCCTTAACCTAACCATTTAATATTACTTAAATGATATATAACACCCAAAACTAATATCCAATAACATATATATCAATCAACCAACAATTAATATGTTAGATATACATATTTGAATATATATGAATTAATATAAAAACATATGTACAAGGTCCTCTTCTTCGCGGGCAATTTTTAAATACTTAATTCTGAGTGAACTGGGTGGCATCACATATGACTAGTCTGACAGTATAGGTGACTTGTAATCGAAATTTCAGGTACTCTATATTTATGGGGATATCGCTATCGATATGAAACGATAGAGTTATCGAGTTAGAGTTATCCCTAAACGGAACCTCAGCATTTATATTAGTCAAATTTGAAATTTCCATTTCCTAATTGTCAATTCGATAACATAATTAAAACAACCCTGGGCATACAATTTTTAAAACAAAAGTAACGAAAATATTTAATGTACTTAAAATAGTATGGCCAAAGAGTCGTTCGGTACTTTTAAGAAGACATAAGTTCCAAGACAACTGGGCATTTCGTGCCTGCCAATTGGTTTTTTGATAATCTAAACAGTGTTGGCAATCGACTACATTTTGTTTCACTATTTTCATCGTTTTTACGTATTTCAACACTAGCAAAACTTTGATACAACGTGGCAGTCGGGTTAAAATTACTCGTAGTTAAAGAATTATTGAAAAGTCACATATTAATTTCGTTGTGCGAAACAAAGGTGAGCAGACGTGTTTCTTATTTAATTTCATAGCGCAGATAACATAATCGTTTTTATAAATTTTGTAGATTAAGCATCAGGCAAAAACATGGCAGACCGGATCAGTCAAATGCAAGCCGCCCTCACCAAACAGGCGGAGAATTTCACCAACGCCGCTGGTCTGATTCAGCAAACGGCCAAACCAACTAAGTTGTTTACTACCAAGGGAGCTCCGAGAAAGATTACAGGCGAGCAACCAACTAAAGCTCCTGCAAAGTATGCTCAGAAAATAATAAGATGTGCTAAGGATATTGAAGTAATGGCCGATTCTCTACCGAGCGAGGAAAGCTCCAAAGAATTGCAAAATCGAAGCCTCGCTAAGTTGGAGTCGGAAAACCAAGTGTTGGCCAGGCGCCTCGAAGAGAAAGTCGTGGTTGGAGAACAGTTATTGGCAAAGCTTCAATGTGTTCAGGACGATCTTGATAAAAAGCAATTGAAGATTCTCGCACTCACCCCAAGGGACAAAATATAAGACTTCATTTCTATCACAAAAAAGACACCAGAATAACTTACGGAAACAGAAGCAACCCCATCAAAGAAAAATGGGGTTTTAAAAAAAAAATCCTTGTGATTGTAATGAACTCCTTTCACTTTCAATAAAATGATTGCTATTTTGTAAAAAATATCTGTTCTTGTGAGAATCGACGATTTTAAGTTTTCTGTTTAGTTCTGATTGAAAGCCTTTGATGCCTTGGAACTTTGTGCACCCAGAAAACAAATCGAAGTCTATTGAACTTAATGAAAAGACGTGTAAGGAAAGTAAATAATTTATGACTCAATTATGTTATTTTATTATTAAGGTTTTAAGAGTTCATTAAGTGGAGCATATCTGTGATTTGAAACCCTTCTCACTTAAAGACCATGTTATAGATTTCAAAACGTTTCGCTGACGGCAAATTTTAAATCCACCCGGGCAGTTAATGGAGTTTTACTGATGCGGCGATGCTTATCAGTTTGGGGTACCATAGTTTCGACCAATCAAGACAAACACTTAATGCTCTTTTTAAACTGACGACCGGCTGACCTGACCGAAGGGACTTTGAGGATTGGGGATCCTCCCAGCAGACAGAAGCAGGAATCCCACACACACCATCGCATCACTGAGTCGCCGACGAAAGAGCAAACAAAAATTTGTATAAATATTTTGCTGCCAGCTATTTGCACTTCATGCTTGACATGCCACACGCGGCGGTGGCTGGAGGGGCACCGGCAACATCACTGGCCGACAAACCGACCGACCGACCACAACAAAAGTGTGCTATTTACGTTGAAAATATGTTAATACAGTTTGCCCGGTTGTTTCGCCGTGTGGCGGGCAAGGGGTCGAAATGCCACAACAAAATATTTTTCTATTTGTTGGGTGGCGGTTGGCTCAATGATTTTTCTAAAAAATTTTTGTGGGTTTTCTCAAATAGTTTGAGGAATGGAGGGGCGGAAAAGGCTGCAAAGGCAAATTGTTTTTGAGAAAATAAATCAAATTGCGCTTATCAAAGGGGAGATGATTTAGTGGCCGGTTCGACTGGAGGCTGCTTTCGGTCAACTTTAATAATTGGCCAAGTTGTGGCTGACGCTGTGGATGGCCGGGTCTTTTGTGCTCCCAGCCATAAGTCAATAATGAAAGTTGTCTAGTGGCCGGAGCAAGCTGCTTGCTCAGGTATGCGACTGAAAATGCGTAACCTGGGCGCATATTATTATTATCTCTTTCAAAATTTACGAGATCAAAAATTAAAATGGCCCCCGGGTCAGACGGTCCGGGAGCTGGCCGGCCAACCGGTAAGCGACCAAACCGGGGCAAGAAAGTGGCCAAGAAAACCGTTGAGAAATTGTTGCAAAATAATTTCCAAGTCAGAAGCTGGTTGGTTGGGAAGCTAGCCAAGCCAGCTGGCTGGATGGATGGCCGAGGGGCACACTGATAAGGGGCAGGAGGGTTGGCTTAGACAAGCAATCTATAACCACATCAACGGCAGGCAGGCTGGCTGGCCGGCAAGCGGGCGGTCCGACCACACGCACACGGGGCAGCAACATTTTAACAAGCAATTTTAATATAAAGGAAGCAGTTCTCCCATCAACCAGGCAGGGGCGGCGATCTGGGCCCTTGCCACGCCCACAAGCAAAAGCAAACTACTTAAAGGCACAACGGCAGCAGCAGCGGGAACAACCACTACCCTGTCAGGATATAGGAAGGTTGGGTGGCCGGCCAACTGACCGCCTGGCCACGTCCTTGGGGCTTTTGGCGCTACGCTTCACCTACCAAATTGTCCATTTATTATGCGGCAACGCCTTTTTCACTTTAGGCCACGAGCAAGCCAAAAACCCACGCTAAGTAATAGCCAGCGAAACACCCCACTGATAGCAAGACATTAGCCAAGCTCCGGGCCCCGGGGAGCAGCAGATGTGCGGCCATCGGCAGTCCTGGGGATGCACTTAAGGTGCGGCTGCTGCATTAGCCGCAAAATTTTGCACGGAAGTTGCACAATTAGAAAATCTCCGAGCCGAAACTTTGGCCAAGCGCACAGCGTGGAGGCGCTTGGCTTGTGCAATTCTGATCAGCGTCTTCATGCACTCGGCAGTCAATCCTATGACCCAAGTTGCCTCTCTGCAGAAAATTCTGACGCATAATTGAAATAGCCAGCAACTGGTAGCGGATTTTCAGAAGAGTTGAAAAGGCCCGATCAGCGAATGTTCCCTGCCAAATCGGGACTTAGGGCATTCACAAAGTTGGGGTCATAATTTCTCTTTGTTGGCTGGCAGGTGCCAGGCCAACGCGCATGTAAAATATCAAGGGCAGAAGGTGGGCAAAAAAATATGCACACAGCAGGCAAACTCCTGTCGATATGCATAAAATGTTAAGGCTGCCCTCAAATTAGGTATTAGTGGGGACAGGGCTGCTCGCGGGGCGTGACCTGGGTGCTGCTCAGGAGCAAATCCTTGGGTGAAATTGAAAAATTAAATTG
This sequence comes from Lissocephala sabroskyi, assembly GCA_037075105.1. Taxonomy (NCBI): domain Eukaryota; kingdom Metazoa; phylum Arthropoda; class Insecta; order Diptera; family Drosophilidae; genus Lissocephala; species Lissocephala sabroskyi. The sequence continues at coordinate 83,936 of JBAMCP010000041.1, forward strand.
CTTGGAGAGCCGGTGGATCCGCTGCCTGCTTTCGCAACTTGCGGCTGAGGCAGTCAGCTGGTTGATGCGGATGCAGTTTGCCACATTGAACAGCTGGCCAGCGAACTAGGTCAGCGGAGGATAACTGATTCGCTATGGATTGTGAGTGAGAATTCCATGGCCAAAGCTAAGCTGGAGGTTTTTGCTTCACACTTTTAGAATATACTTGCAGAAAATTCAATACTAAACGAACTGGCTAACGCTTCAAGGAAGCCAAGTTAAATCGAGGGAGTAACAGCTGTTGACCCTCAGTCTCGCAAATTGACAGCCACAGCAGCCGCCCGGCCCCTTCGCCCAAAGCAAAGTGGAAGTGTCACCTGACGTGTGCAACCAGCTAACAACTGCCGCCAACTTTGGGAGCCCAGGCGGTCCCCAAGCAACAGCAGCAACAGCTGCCGTTGTCTCCGCAAACAAACAACATGTGCTGCCACCGCTGCCCATTCAAATGGAAGCTGCAGGAAGAGTCTGGGGCGTTTAAACAAATGGCGTCTTGGCCGAGAACAACTCCTTGGGTTTCATATATCATTGCGTAACATTACCAAAAGTGTAGCACATTAAGCAGCCAGGGTCGGCCAGGACAGGCTCGAAGGCTCCCTTTCGCCAACAAGCGCTTGAATAAATTGGCTCATTATGAAACTCATCCATAATCTATGAACAGCGAGGCGTACCATAAAGCATGCACGTCATAGCCAACCCACATCTGCGATGGCCCGACTGATGGCCGGCCGGTAACTGCCAGCTTCGATTACCGGGCCTGGCCGCCCAAATGTATGCTACCCTCGCGCACATACTCATCACACACATATATGAATTACACACAGTAAAAGGCAAAGCTACCATTTGCGACACGTGTTTAACTCGTTTTTCAAGGACTGGCCCAGCCAGCGAGACGGCAGCGGAGCGTAGCTGTGGCCAATACGGTCGTCTTTCCGGGGTCCGCTGTGGTGGCTCCTCCGCCGCCCATAAAACAATTCACTTTATGCCCACGAATTTAGCCATTTGCCACCATTGGAGCGTTAACACCGGCCAACACCACATTGCCGCCCAATGGCAATCGGTCCGGTCGGTTGGCCGGTCGATAGGTTGGTGTTGCCAGCTGAAGCTCCTTATTCTTTATTTTCGGGGGAGCCCATTGAGGACCCTCTAATGGCCGGGCGCTTACGCATTTATAAATTTTAAGCAGACACATTTTTGGTTTTTTTTTCCGCACCGGCCAAGCGCGATCTTCGCTCCACACATTGGAGCACTTGGGAATTTTATTTAATAAATGAAATGTGCATTCGATGAATTTTAATGCGGCCCAAACGCCTCCCAAACATTCCTAACCTCCAAAGCAAACGGTGGCAGTGCGAATTGCGCAAAAGGTACCACCTGGAGGAATTGTGAATAAATGATCTTAAAGGAGTAAGTAATTGATAAAGTTTTTAACGAGCCATAAAGTTGGATCGATTGCTCCGAATTTTAAAGCACCCAGAGAATACAGTATCTTTGGCTTCCTTTAGAATTCATGTCGATCTTCTGCTTCTGAAGAGCATTTAATATTTCTTTTGGATTGAGTATGACAAATTAATCAAAATTTGAATGAATACCTGCAGCTAATATTCAAATACACCATATAATTACACAGATTAGGGTAATTATATGGTGGTAGAAAATTTAATAATTAATTAAGATTTTTTGTCTTTTTGGGTTCAATGATTATATGATTACCGCTCTGAATTCCACTCGGGGTTCTTTGAGATAGTTAGCGTTGGGAAAACCCCGAAATAGGAGAGGGCTTAGAGGATAGGAATACTCATAGATGAGATCTTAAGTAGCCTTCAGTTTACGAAAAGATAATTTTATCCTCAAATGCATATAATTTACTCAAAGTAAATTTTTATTGGTTTTATTTCGTTCCAACTTCATGCCGGCTAATTTTACGGTAATTTCCAAAGCATTGTAGCCAATTATTCACCTGCTCACCCGATCTGCTCTCAGTTGAAATTGAAAGGATTACTTACGCTCCAATGAAGCAGACACGACCGCTCGCACATCCGAGCCACACAAATGGGGCCTGGCTGATGGGATCAGGGCAAAGGCAAGGGAGAGGCGCCAATTCATTTACACATTCATTTTGGTATTGGCATTTTTTCATTACCAGTGGCGACGTTGTCGTCTGCCGTCAGGTAACAGGCAGCCCGGCAGCCAAGAGCAATTGAAGCGATTTATTGGTGTCATATGACAAGCGCCAGGGAGACTGGGCCGCGGTCTTTGACGGTGGCAGCACGGGCCCAGCCCCGTTGCCAATCAATGTGGCACTTCGTCGACTGCGTAATAAAAAGCTCAGGCATTAAAAATCTGCCTGCAAACAGCGGCAGCTGAAGTTTCTTTTCATCCTTAAAACCAGTTTCAAGTGTCATCGTGCCTTCCACCATCGTTCATCGCCCGGCTCTTCTTCGCTGGCCGCCAATCAAGCGAACAGGCTGGTCAGTCAGCCGAACCCGGGACAGTTGCCAGGACAGGACAGTTTGCGCCGTTCGGAAAACATATTGAGTTACTTTAAACGCAGCCACGGCCTTTGACCAGGACTGCCGGCTCACGGTCCTTTGGTCCCTGGCTGTCAGCTATGCAATTTGTTAATTTCTTGTCAACACCCGACCTTCCAGGCAGCCAGGCCGGCAGCCAGTGGGCGTGAGCTAATTGGCCGTCTGCCCTGAAAGCGCTTTGCAGTTCTTGCGCGTTGCTTTTAATATTTTTTATTGGACGCCGTTTACTTTTTTATTATTCTTCATTAAACGTTGCGGTAGCTTTTGGTTCGGCCCCGGTCCTTTCTCCTGGGGCCTTGGGCCGCCGGACTGTTCACTCATTTGGCGTGGGTGTGGGTGAGCGTGTGTGTTGATTTATTGGCATTGCCTTCAATCGTCATTAATTTTTCAGCGGTTTTTGGCGCTGCCGCTGTCACCGACGATGTCCTGGTCTCTGATTTCCAATCGCCTGCGAGGCTTCTCCATCTGAAAGTGTTTGCTGTTGAATAATTAAATTTTCCCCATAAATTCATCATCACTGATGGCGAGGCTTTTTAATTTCCTTTGACGTCTGGGTTGATTTTCTTTTGGCCAAAAGAATTGCCAAAAGCAGATATTTTTTGCTTTTCCTTGCATTAATTATTAATGAAGCCACCGGGAAAATTTATACGAGTATGGTAAGGAAATCGATTACTGGTATACTGTGTCTATAACGAGGAATTCATATATCAGATATAAATGCTTATTGCTTGAAAGGAATAGGTAGGCAGTAATTAAGTGTAATGGTAATTTAAATTTTATATTATTAAAATTCATTTTTATTAATACATCACCCATAAATAAATTCAGTTTCTCCTGAAGATTGAGATAAGATTTTATTCTATAAAAGAAAGTTAAGAAAGATTAAGCTGAATTTCTTTGCTATCTTCAATCCAAAGCAATTCCATTATTATGTTTACCATAAAGATCTTAAATTTTTTTTTTAACATGGCAAATTCCAATCCATGTTATTACGATAGGCATATAGTTCATTATTTCCACAACGAAACATAGAAATTAAGTTTGACCTGAAGGCGTCCTCTAGAATTAGCGACCCGCAATTAAAACCCAATCAAGATGCCGCAACTGTGAACTGTAAAGTTTTCCCACAACTTCCAGCTGTTCTGTTGTGGCTTGCGGTTCCCCAAACTTTTTACGATATCCCTTATAAATTTTCCCCTAAGTTTTTTCCGTAGGCGTACCGACGAGAGCCCAAACAACCGACACGAAGAAAAAAAATTCTAACCAGCAATTAGCTGAGCTTTCAACTGTCTTCGTATCCTATTCGACGGGGAACCATTAAAGAAATCAACGCGATGACACTTAACCGAATAGTTTATACATTTGATCCATAAACAAGTTGAGGCATTAAATCTTCGGAGTGCTCGGAGCCGCCCCGGGCAGAAAACGCCGCCGATTTTTATGTATTTATAATGAAACTTCAACAACTACAAACAGCCAGACGACGTGATGAAGGGGCGGCCGAGATTTCTACAAGTGGGAACCAAAACATTTGTTCCAGGATTTTCACGTCAAATTACATTCGGCGGGGGACGAACCCGAAAACGCGCCATCGCGCCGCCGGCCAACTGACGGAGCACAACAAGCAACCCGCGTCCTCGCACTCGACTGCTGGCAGGGTGGCGTTGGCACGCAAACAGGCGGATTGAGGCAGTCTAGTGAGCAGAGCAGGGCACATTCTACATTCATATAATCATTAACAGTGTCACATGCGACATAATGAGACAGGGCACAGTATGCCCTCCGGCGGACGGCTGCGACAGTTGGGGAGCTGAGCACTCAGGAATCTAAGCAGCACGAAGTCCCTGGCGCGGTTGCAGCCGCTGATGCTGCGCTGCTGCTGCTGTCGCTTAAGTAGTTTACATTTTATATGCAGCCATAAAAGGAAACATTCGCTCCATTAATGGAACATAATTTTTCGTTTTCTGTTCGTCGATGTTGGTGTTGTTGTTGGCGCTGCAGCAGCCCTGCCACTGGCAGTTTTGGGATTTTCGTCCAGTTTATGAAGATTGAAATGGTACCCCGAAAGGCGCCCGGGCTGCGGGTCGTCCGGCTGCCCCATAAATGAGTGCATCAAATGGGATTTTAAGTTGTGGCATTTAACAGGCAGCGAAGTCTTTTCCCTCCCTTGAATCGCTGGCTCTACAAATAGATCTATCAAATTCATTACATCGGTTAGGGTCGGGGGAGGTTTGTCATTTAAGTCGCCAAGACTCCTTTTGATTCTTTGCTGTCTTTATGTTTTCTTTTTTTGTATTCAAAATTGTAATGCATCTGGATTTGGGTGCTGAGCGCGGGGCTGTGGGAAGCGGAAACTGTTGGCGTTTTGTTCATAGTTTGTTTGGTAAACCTTTTATGCCGCAGCTCATTAGTCGAACTGTCGGCGGCGACTTGGCATTTGGTGGATCGGTTAGTGTGGATGTCATAAGCGTTTATGGCCCTGGCATTCATCGATCGACTCCAGTTGTTTCGAATTAGTTCAAGTCGACGGTCTCACTAGCGGATGTTTTTTGGCCCACACAGGAAATCATTAGGCACAGAAGCATGGGAAAGTAAAGCACTTAAAACCGATCCGAGGGAGACAACAAAGAGCTCTTAATTACCACAAATCTGTGGGCTGACCCATCAAAATTAGAACACAGCAGATCACCAATCTCAGACCTCAAAGACCAGCAGGGTCAGATGGAGGAAGGGTCAATGAAATTGATTACTAAAATTGCACTTCGATTAATCCTTTAGCTAAATACAATAAGCCTTGTCGTGTTGGCCAGGATGGCATGCAAAATATTCTCGGTGGCCAAGCCTCTGGAATCAATTACAGACATCAAAATTTATGTGGAGCTTACGAGCAACAGCCTCATTAGGAGCGACGCCAGGCGCAATCCGCTCGACCGCATCCACTCGCATTGTGCGAGGGAAGTCCTGTCTGTTAATATTTCCAATATCGCCCAGGGGCCTATTAATAACCTGGGCTGAGGGCCATGCAAACAACCACCAATGTTGTTGTTAATGGCCAAAGGTTGACGACAGACCGACAAATTCGCACTAAATGCAAGCGGAGGTGCCCGCCCACTCACTCCCATCCGACCCTATCCTTCCCCTGATGCTCAATACTCACCGATGACCTCACTGGCTGAGCCCAACGACTTAACGGCAATTAATGCAAATGAAGGTACGTCGGTTGCTGAAGGAAGGGGACAGCGGTTGCCCGGGACATCTGACGGGCGTTTAACGCACATGTGCATGCCTAATTATTGGGACAATTTGCTCCCGGAATTTGCCTATTAATTAGCAACTGCACACGCACCCACACATAGCAATCGCAGGGAGCCGCAGTTTTGGATTAGCCAAATTGGTTTTTGGACTAATGCACTCATTGATTATAATGAAATCCTGGCTGCCTTGGGCTCCCACTAACTTTGGCCACAATCAGTTGCCTTTTAATTTGTCTTCGTCCCATAACCGCTGCGACATCTGGGATAATAATTAATAGTCAATGGCCAAGGTCCTGCATATTCACTTGGCTGCACACAAGTCCTTTGAGGGGTGTGGCGACGGAGGTAAATCCAATTGAAAAAGAAAGTCATGTCAATTTGCGGTAAAATTATATTTTAGCGGGATACCAAGGAACTTAAGGTACCCAGACATACTTTCAATTCGTAATTTAATTTAAGGTTCCCAAGAACTAAACTAAAATTCAAAACTGATTTGCAAACACTTTAAAAGGTTTTTAGTTTTGCAGGGAAATTTTAAAAGGAAAAACCTTAAGAGGAGATTTTTGTTTTTACAGTAAATCATGAACTAACAAGTAAGGAAGTAACAGTCGGGCTGGTCCGACTGTGATATACCCTGTGCCTTCGTACATTGAATTTAAATTCTTTTTCGTGGGTAATTTTAAATATTTTTCATAGAAGGGGTAGTACTCTAATATCACAGTTAATTATTCTTTATTAATATTTAAAATTGTTTCTGTGAAAATATAAATTATTAAATTTGCCAATCTCCTTTAAATTCTTTGTCGTTCTCTTTATTTAGTGCCTTCTTACAAAACCCATTATAGTTTCATTAAATCTTTGAAATTCGGGCTTCAAAAATAAATAGTTGTAGCTACACCTTTTCGACAGGATACAAAGCTCTCAGAAACTGAACTGATGGATATTTCTTAAATGCATAATTTCGATTTAGTCGGTAAGAGAAAGAAAGTCCGCTTGTGTTTTATGTCTTTCGAATTCATCTTTTATTCCTTTAATGCTTATTCAATTAGTATAGTTCTTGTTTGCCCTGACGAAGATGATTTATGGCAGCAAATCTACGGCAGGCTCAAAACGCTGATTTGGGGAATAAACAACAAAGCTCAGCAATTTCAAAAAATCGTTTATTTTTTTTCTAAATGTTTTCGTCTTTCTTGAGAGGATTTCGGTGCTCCTTTTGTGCCATTGCTCATTACAAGGGGACAACGGCAGGCAGGACATCAGCGGCGAGTGCCTGGACGGGGCAACACCGAAATGCAGTCGTGCGAACTGTGAAAAAAATGTATTTTCCACAAGTATAAAAACATTATTAATCAATGTCCAAGGGAATTTTTTTTCGTGTCCTGGACAGGCCGCGTGGCTGTGGCTGCCCCCGAAATTCTCGAGCCCAGGGGGAGATGCCATCGCCGCAATCCTCCCCCAAAGGACCCCGAAAAGCCGCTTAGGCCGAGGCGGGAAGGCAGCCGCCAGGCAGCCAAGTGGCCGGCACTCCACGGCCAGCAAGGACAACACGAGCAGCAACATCAACAATAGCAAAATCCTCGAGAACTTTGCTAATTTTCTTTCCTGTCACGTTGATTTTTTGTTTAGCATTATAGCTGCTGTCGTCGGCGCCAATCCCCGGTCCCCAGCCACCTCCTCAACTCGATTCAGCTCCTCAAGTTTCAGCGACTGCCCGGCCAGCTTGATTTACGTTGCAGCTCGACGGCATTTCAATTAAATTTTATTTTCTATGAGCCCGCCCGCCTCCGACCGACTGGCCGGCCGGCTGCCTGAGTGGCGTGGAAATTGGCAACAGAGCCTCCCCGGTGCCGAATCAATGAAATATAATCGAATTAATTACGACTACGAGGACAAGCCCGGGCCGTGGAGAGAGCTCTCCTTGCCGAGGTGCTGGTCCGTTGGACACATACATTTGCGATTCGGTTGCGTTTCATTGCCACTGATTTTCGGATTATTGTTAATAGCCAAAGTCTTGGGTGCTTTGCTGAGTTTGCATAAGCAACTTGGAAGGCCAAGCAGCTAGCCAAAAAGGCATGTCGCCTTCCCTTCCCGCCCTGTGATTGGAATCTGGACGTGGCAATGTCAAAGCAGCTTGTTTTTAATTAGCATTCAGGTGGTGGCAACCTGGCGCTTTGTAGCGTAATTAGCTGAGTTTTGATTTATTGCCCGGGAGCTGTACGAAGTTGGCGTCTTGTCGCCGACGTGGTGTCTTTCCAGGTGTCCCGGGGATGGCCAGCGGACGGGGAGACCCTTTCTACGGAAGATGATGGTGTCCAAAGCGAATGTAAATGTAATGTAAATATTTGTTGGAAATTAAATTTCATCAAACTTCCTTGCCTCTTTGATGCAATTCAAAGGGCAAAGAAAACCTTGGATGGGTTTCTAGGATTCTTTGGGTGAAAGCACGAGCTTAATTCCGATAGTTTTGGCCAAAAATATTCTTTACTTCTAAAACTGAAAGTATTTTTAAAACGCATTTACTTCAGGCAGCGTAGTGACAAAGCGTAAAAATAAATTAAAATTAAAGTCCCATTAAAAAAATTTGCGTATGCATTTTAACTGAAAGTCAACTTTAACAGAAAACAAATCTATAATGATCGATATATATCCATTTTTACCGTTCGATCTCGATAGACAGAAACAGCGCTCAGCTCGATGGGGTAAAGCATTATTCGTTTATTTTAAGAGCCTTCTATTTTCGGTTACTTAAAAATGCTAAACAAGAATGTCTTCGAATATTAATTCAGTGATCCTTCCCGCGAGAGCCATGGACCAAGAGTAGGGTAAAGAAATTAATGATGAATTTTTTCGGCACACCAACATAGCTACTTTCTTATTAAATTTAAAATATATTGATAATTATTTTTGCTTAATCTATTAGTCGCATCAAAATAGACTTGTTTCAATATTATTTGTGTTTACTTAGGAAATTTATCCATAACGGGTAATTCGGCATTGCCTAAATTTCCCAATCTTTGTTGTGTTGGTCCATAATTACACTTTGGCATTGTGATAGTCCACAATGAACCATAAACACCCGAGGCAATTTAGACAGCCTGCATAAATACGCTTCTCGGTGGCGTGTTCATGATGTTTGGCTGTGGTTCAGACTTCAGGCAAGTCCCAGACGATCTTTAATTCAATAAACATGCCAACCCAAGCCAAACACCCTTACCTCTGCCCTCTGCCAGGCCCCTTCACCAACTTACCAAAATAACAAGCCGGGAAGCAGCTAACATCGCTCACGACTGCCTACGCCTGCAAATTAAACAAGTGAATAGTTTGGGGCCGGCTGGCCACACAAATTAAATTCACGTCATATGCCAAACACGCTAACTACTGCCGCCCCCGCCCACTGTGTGGAGCTGCCGCCGGTCACTGCCTTGGTCAATCACCGGCCAGCCGGGAGAAAACAAAAGCTCGCACGCACCCTCCACCCGCCAACTGTCAGGGCGGCCGCCGAAATCAAATTGGAATCGTTAGCGAAACAAATTGAATCGAATCAAAGCGCCGACAGAGCCGCCAACCTCCCACGTACCCCCCACAATCCATTTAAATAATAGTCAAAGATTATCAATTAAGCCTTTGTGCAATACAAACTGACCGAGAGCGGCAGTCGTTGGCCAGCGCCGATCCGATCTGATCCGAACCAAGCTGCATTATTGCATTAAAATTATATAATTATCATTGGAGAATGGACGTCGAATGGTTGGAGGGCTTCCGTTCTTTCTGAGGCTGGTTGGTCCAGCACCTGCCAGCGACGGTCATTTAACGCGGGGACGAAATTGCTGATTTTGCAGAAATAATGAACGAGGTGAGAGGAGTTGAAATGCTGCTCGTATTTCCCTTTTATTCGCCGTGTCCAATAATTTCCACGTACGGCGACTTCTTTCCCTTTTGTGGTTGAAACCGGCGGGGAACAGTGGGGGGAGTTTTTTATATTTTAATTCTGATTATCGGAAAGGTAATTACTTTTATGCGCGGATTTTAAATGCATTGAGGTGCGACGATGCGGACACGCACAAAGTGGAGTTCCATGTGGGAGGTGGTTGTGACTTTCTTAATTAGTGTTCTTTCATTTTCCACAAATAATGTAAAGCATTTTAGGGATTTTAAAAAATTCAAAGTGTAAAACTGCTTGCTAGGATCTTGGGAACATACAGTTTAAAGTTTATCAGAGGATAGGTCGCTTCAATATATTCAAGTATCAGCTTTAAGTGCCTGGGATACTTAGTTTGAAAAAGGAAACACAATAGAACGGAGTTAAGGAATTTTTTAAATATTCTGCATTCCCTGCAGATATATCTGTATATATTTTCCGTCAAAAATATTGTTTTTTCGATTTCTGGATAGAGGATAATGTTGTTTTGGACCATTTGAAGTTCTGCGTTTCGTTTTCCAAAGTTTGGCTAAACTTTAATAACAAACCGGTTCTATAATCGTATAATTAAAAAAGCAATTTTTTGACTAATATGTAAGTGTGCCCAACGATAATTCGACGCTCCCAAAAAATTATATCCGACAGTTCTAATGATTAAAAATGTTCATGTTCATTAATTTGGATCTATACATAATATTTACTTGAACCAATTCATGATACATGATACTACAATAAAATTAATAACTAATTTTTGAATTTGTTATAACTAATATTATTTTATTTTTCCTTTTACAGTCATTATAAATTTATTGGTTGAGATAATTTTTGTGACAGATAGCAATGGGAACGGCTATATCCTGCAAAGGTTGAAGTTTATCTTAAATCCTTGAAGCTTTGTGCAATTGGTATAAGTTCATAAACGTTGTGGATTTGATAAAGAATTTTCATAATTCCATTCACAAATAGAATCGTTCAAATGCTGCGATCTGAGGCAAAACAAAACAAAACAACATGTCAAGAAATAAATGCTCAAAAGGAGCTCTCCGACTGGGGGCGACAGGACAGCAGGACAGTGTTTTCCAAATGAAATATTAGTTTACTTTGAGCGGCGGCAACAACAACGACGTCAAAACTGCTGACAGCCTTTCTCGAGCTCCGAAGACGCGCTCCATATTTGTCATTTTCTTTAAGGATTTTTCTGCAAAGCAAAGCAAAATAACAAGAGCACCGCACCGCGGAGTGGTGGAAGCAAGGACCAACCAAGGGGAGGCTGAAGAAGACAGCCGGCAGATAGGAACGATGGCGAGGTAGGTGGAGTGGTTGTCGGGCAGCCGGATGGATAGACAGTCGGAAGGATAAAGTGAAATGGCTGAGGGGCGTGCTGAGTGCGGGGTGCGTCCTATCCAAAAGAAGATGATGCCACTTTTGTTTAAGTGCCGCAATAAACAAATTTTCAAAAGGAGAATCGCGGGTGGCTGCACGCCCCAAAAACCGTGGGCACCGCCGCCACCCGACGGCCATTTCCGTTCCCGAAAACATTTGCTACGCGCGGCGGGACAGGCCAGATGAGTTTCCTTTGCCGCGTCAACCGGCAATGTGTCATAAAGCGAAGGTAACCACTGCCGTGGGCAGTTGTCAGTTCGTCAGCCCGTCAAGCCAGCCAAAGTTATGCTCCCCGTCCATCTGACGCGGGCTTTGCGACTCAACTAAACGTTGACGCATGTGGAAAATTAAGTAATTTTCCTATGTTGGCCTGCCACTCAGGCCGATCGCTATCACGGAAAGGGTTGTCGGCCGCATATGCTACCAGCCCACGGCCCCGAAGCAGTGAGGCATGTCCTGCTCGCGGCTCGGCCCGCCTTAGATGCCTGCCAGTCGATAGCGTCAGCGTTTTAAGGCTAAATGCCGGCACGTAACACCCACAGACTGGCGCAGGGGGACCTTAAGCCCTTTGTGGCCCCTCCACTCGACCGTGCGCCCATTTGTTGACATCAATAAATATTCGCGTACGGTCAACCGACAGCCAGGCATTGATGCAGCTCCTCTTCGCCAGGCAGCCAGGGTTGGGATCTCGAGTCCGGGCTGGCTGTTGCCATCACCATTACAGTGAAAAGCCATAAACGGTGTAATAAAATTCTGCACTGCCATATGTTCCCCAGCGGGTTTTCATTTTATTTGGTTGGGCAGGGGGCGACTCGGGCGCAATTTGTAGGCAAATAAAACGGGGCCAGCCGGCAACGAAATTGCCATAAACTAAAGACTTTTAGAATAAATTTAACATATTGTGGCATTTATCATAACACTTCGGTTTACGATATACAAATTATTTTTTTAAATTGCTCAACATAATTAAATTTCCCATTGGCTTTTCTATTTCCCCCCCAAAAATTCCTTTTAATTTAATTAGATTTTTAGTACTATAGCTGAATGCATTCGGCGGAGCCCTCGACTGCGGGTTCATTTCTCCCTTTTTCGGGTCGAATAGAAAAACATATAGAAGGCCAGCTAAGCAGGGCGAAAAAAATACATTCCCCGAACCCCACGAAAGGGTGAGGGACATCCAAATGGCTAAACAAAAACCGAAAGGCCAGCGAGGTAATGGAACTTGCATTTTTATAGCTCAATTGGCTGTCCGGCCAGTCGAGTCGGTTTAGGAGAGAAGGCAGTCCTTGGGCAGCAGGACGACCGGCGCTTTGATGTTGCCATTCGGAGCTCACTGGCAGGTTAATTTGCCATGAAATGTCTTTGTAGATTTCCGTGGCGCGCTTTTTTATTCCAAATTTCAATTGCAGCTTAGAATTACAAAAGTGTTGGCGGGAAAGGTATCCGAAATCTTTAAATTTAATCCAAAAAAGTTGACAATAAGAACAAATAAGAATGAGATGAGACTTATAATAATTATAGAACATTTAAGTAGGGTGTGCTGATTATTAAAAAGTATATTTCAGCGCTAAAATAGCCTTTATAAAAGAGAAAATTTTATGGATGCCTAGCTTGTATTAAATTTGAAGAAATATGAGCTTATAGATTTTGTTAAGCTATCAAAGATTTAATTCATACAATTAATTTTGTTTGTAAGCATTTTTGGTTCTATAGAAAAGTAAATTCGGGTTTTCAAAGTGATGTTCGTACAAAAGAAGTGAGCGTTGCTTTTATTTTAATTAAAATTGAATTCCAAAAAAGCCTTTATGAATAACTTACAGTTCTTTCATTTTTATGGACAAACGCTATTTTATTTGTTTTATAAATATAGAAATAGTATGATCTCTAATTTGTGCGACCTTTTTCCAAACCTAAACAAATATTTGTTGGCATTAATTAATATATTCGTAGTTATTTGAATACAAAAAACATAAAAAATTTAAATACATTAATATCTTTATAGTTCAAAATTTTATGGTGAATTACAACCGCCGGTTTAAGAAATGTTTTTCAATTGTGTTTCATACTCTCCTAGAAATCTGAATAACAGCAGATGATGAAATGATCCTCAAATTAATGATTATAAATTTGAAGGACTTTCACGATACACTTAATAATTTCAGAAATATATGCAATATCAAAGAATATTTTAATATTTCGTATGGCTCTACAGAAATGTTTATTAATTTCGGTCCTTAACTTGTTTAGTTTCTCATTATTACTAGACCCACCCACAGCTGAATATCCGTCTGGGCCACATTTTGAGGCCATTTTTTTTATTTTTAACCGCTGCAGAATTTTGTATAATGGACTCAAACTAAATTCTATTTAACGCGCGGCCTGCTGGGTGCTGCACAAAAGCACCGAATTATTTTGCATGAGCTGAAATATGAAAATAAAAATATGGAAAACAAAAAACATAAAGTGCCGCCAGTGAATTACGCGAGGTGCTCTCGGGGGCGGACGGATGCACATGTGGGAGGGAGAGCTTTTGATATTTGTAAAGAAGAAAAATGCCAGGCTGTGTGGCGGGCGGAGAGAGGGAAAAATCAACTTTTAATCAAATTATGTGTGCAGTTGGATGTAAAGTGGAAAACTTTACTCACAAACAGCCAAAGCGGCCAGCGGGCATAGAAATCCGGCCACTCAGACGTGTGGGCGTGGCCCAAGGCTCACCAGCAGCTGGCCTCCAGGGCAGTAGAGTTTCATTAATTTCTGAAATGTCAACGGCTAATCTGCCAATTTGTTACTTTTCCACTGACCGACGGTTCACGTTGGGAAGTGGTGGGGGTGGCTTAGTAAATTGCTTGTATGTCCTGGCCGCAAAATCGAGTCCTGCTTACTTTGTGAACATGTGTTAATGCCGCGAGTAAGCCACGAAAATCGAAGACAAACAGCTGAGGCGATGCACACAAGCGAAGAGGTGGGGAGTGGAGGGCGGATTTTTGTGTTCCCTCTTTGCACTAATTTTCCTACTTTTATGCGATTTTCCTGTCGTCACCGGGGCATGCCAAGCGGTCGGGCTGACTGACTGCCAGTTGACTGGGCGGGCGATTAATATGTCACGAAAATATCAGAGCTAATTGATCAGCAAAGCGAGTTTCCCCAGCAATTAGATGGCAGCCAGCCCAGTGTCCTTGTGGCCCTTGCCGGACTGGTGTCCTGACTAATTATGGTGGCTTTGTCTGCGCTAAGCTGATATGTCAAATCGATTTATCTACAGAAATGGCAAAACGATTAAAGAGACCAGCAACCGCCAACGATTCAACTTCAGGACTCAGTTCGATTTAATAGTAGCATTTAGCTTAACGGAAAAGATTCCTATCGGAGTGCGCACAAATTTCTTAACCAATGTAGTATCTTTGGTATTTATTCTGAGAAACAAGATCTTTATTTTAAAGAATCAATTAAGAATTTAAATAATAGAATTCATAATGCCGATACGATTCTAAAATGGTTCAGGAACTTAATTTTGAGCGCTCATATCTCAAGAACTAAGGATTTCCAGATTGACGGATTTTAAATGCCAAGGGCCCAGGAACTGCAGATTTTTTGTACCAAAATTGTATAATGAAAATCCAATAATAATTGACTCAGCGGATAGTGATCCGCTTGACAGATTGACCTATCTATCAGTAATAAATATTTGATAGTTCACAGCTGCTAAGATACCTATAAAAAATAAAAACATTTTTAATAAGTGTATCAGTGAACTGGAAAGGTTAAATCATCTTCTGCGCAGGCGTTATCGAGATATAAGCGATCGAGTGCTTCGTCCTTCTTATGACTTTTCCTTCTTGGTACATCAAAGTTTATTTAGTTTATTGCAACGATGGAAATTATAGTACCAATTGCTCAAAAAAAAAAAAAAAAATTACGGATTTGTTCATATAAGTAATTTTCAGGATTATTATAGTTACTTTGAAAAAAATGTGAAAAATAAGAAATCACATCGATGGTATCTAATCGGTAATAAACGATCGCCGTACCTTTCCAAAGTGCTCTAAAATAAATAATATTACATACATATACAAAATTGTGGACAGACTTGTATTTTGACTTCACCTGCAATGTGTCCTTGTTGGAATAACTACTCAAAACATTTGACTTGCATTAGCTTCAGCCTGAGGAGATGCTTGGTTCGTCCAGCCATTTGAATGTTTGAAAACTTAAGCCAATGTCCTTTGAGAGCAACATGTTGCGGTGGCTCCCTTTAACCGCGTTAGTCGCCAAATAAACGGTTGCATTTATATGCCATTCAGTCCTTTGGGGTACGAACTTCCCTCGGCCACTTCCCGGCCATTGACCCCTGAGCTCCCGGGGCTGTCATGGCGTGCGAGTCAAAAAGGATAACCAATTATGCGTCGTCTGGTGCGGCGGCGCGTCCATCCACACACGCAGCATGCGCCGTTAGTGGGAAAAACTCATTAAAACTGCATGAATATAATTTTCATTTGATTTATAAACGCGCATTTATTTCGGGCTCCCTTCTCAGCACGAGTGTGGACAAAGTTTTGGCATATGGTCGCGCACCCCACCAGCAGGCCAGTTGGCCGGGTAACCGCAGCAACGGCAATTTACCAGAATAATCTGCCTTCGAAGACGACAGAGATCAGCAGCCCCCCGAAATCAATTCCATTAGGATTATGAATGCAGACGTCTCGGGCTTTCTGGCCATAAACACGGCCGTCTGCCAGCATCCCAGGCCAAAGGCCGTCCAATAAGCATAATGTATGCCAAACTCCCCCGGAAGCCGCCCCACTGCCATGGCCAACTAAGACAATAATAAGCATAATGGGCCGAAAGCGTCAGTGGCACCGGAAAGGCGTTAAAATTTCTGGACATCCCAGTAAATTGAAGTGGCCCAGCGATGCAGGCGGCTGACCGGCGGTCGGTTTGTCATAATTCACGCAACGCACACTCATAATTATGCAATGGCTGGCCGGGTGAAGGTCGCGATGGGTTGGGGGGCGGGTTTGAGCCGCCCTCAGTAACTTGACTTCTTGAAGACGACGCGCCGCGACGGTGGTGGGTATCGGCCGCAAATCCTGGACGCGTGTCGGCATTTGAATTGTGCAGGAACTTCCGGCCGCCCCTCGACATTGAGCTGTTGCATTTAATGGGCTTAGGGCGGCGCGTGTCAGGATCGCCGGGGGCAAGCTTGGCTTTTTGCTGCTGCTGGTGGCAGTGGTGCGTTTTGAGTAATGGCCACTGTGGCTGAGAACAGCTGCGCATTTACAGCGCATTGCATATGCGTGGAGTTGTGGAGAAAGCGAGATTTCTTTATTTTGGAGGGGGGCTTGCGAATTTACATAAAAGGTCGCTCCGTCAAGCGGCATTTGGCGGGCGCCATTTTTCACGCAACCGCCCGGCATCCAAGTGAAATATGAGTAAAGTGAAGAAAGCACCGAGCCCACCTACAAGGCTAAGAAGGCTTAAAAGTCCCTCTTCCCCTTATTCCCAACCAAACAACTAAGCCCATTTACATAAGACGGGAAAGATCTCCACCGTCGCCACCGTTGCCCCTGGCAAATGCAATTGTAAGCCGGCAATGAGGCCAATAAACAAATACACCCGCCGCCACTTACAATCGCCGGGCACAACAACTCGAGTCACCGCTTTGTAACACGACCCCCGGCTACACTTTAACCCGCCAGGTGGAAAGGGGGGCCGTTGTCGTCGTCGTCGTCCTCGTCTGTACGCCACGTGTCAGTGAGCTTGGAGTGCTTGTTATTTTAAAATTTAAACACCCATGAAATAAAATATGCGTCGGCCGGGGTAGCATCCGCTCATAAAATAACATGGTATATAAAATTCGCCTCCGCCCATCTCAGCCGCCCTGCAGCCCGCAGTCAAACTCGAGTATTGAATTTAATAGAAAAATGTTATTTTAATGCACACGCTCGGTCCGGGCGGGCATCCTCGAAAATTGGATCAAGGTCTGCCCAACCATCCCACCCGCCGGCGACGGCTTGTGGGACCGCCACGCGCCATCAATTGCCGGCTCCGCCACCACCGCCGCCGCCAAAGGTGCAGTTGTTTTGCATGCCACGCCGTCTGCCGGAGGTCGCGGGTCTGGGGCGGACCAAAGGGTTATCGCCTGTATCGCATAAATTGAAATTGTTGCCGCTGCAACTCCCATATTCTCTGT
Organism: Lissocephala sabroskyi; assembly: GCA_037075105.1. Classification (NCBI taxonomy): domain Eukaryota; kingdom Metazoa; phylum Arthropoda; class Insecta; order Diptera; family Drosophilidae; genus Lissocephala; species Lissocephala sabroskyi. The sequence goes on from JBAMCP010000041.1 coordinate 101,249, forward strand.
CGTCCGGCTTGTGGAATTGTATTTACAGTTCACTTAACAAATGCGCATATCGCCCGGCCGCAGCAATGATGATGATGGCCGACCTGGCGACTGGGAGATCCCATATCGTCCTGGATAACACAGTTATTTGGTGTGATTGCCCTGCACGCACCTTTGGCAACGCGGCAGCTTCCTAGACAACAGCGGGATAGAAAATGGGATAGTAAATTTTGAAGGGACCTTTCGTTTTATGAGTTTTTCAAAATTCTGGTGGAAAAATAAACCGAGATGTGGAATCATTTAGAGGGGGGAATTTTACATAAAACTTATCAATTGATATAGCGCCAGGCAACTTACTGCAATGAGAAAGGAACCGATCTCCCTGCTTTTGATAGGTGACTCGAAAACGAAGAGAACAACTCAGTTGATACGGAGCCTCAGCTATTAACATCCATATTAAAATTAAAGAGCATTTTACAGACCAGAACTTTTAGAATATAGAAAGAACTTTTTAGGATCAGAAAGAAAACTCTGGAAAGGAGATAACAGAAAAGTGTAATTGTTACGCTGCCATTTTGTAATCGTTTGGGTATAAACAGAATTTGCGGATATTATTTCTATTTTATTTCCTTTAGAAGACATAAAAAAGAACTAATGTTATATACATTACGAGTATTTGGAAATTTAAAAGAAAAAAAATAGTTGTTATTAAATTCAAACGGAATCTTAAATTTTCATTTAAAAACTCGTGTATTTAATAAAATAAAATCATATTTACAATCGAAGCCCTTGAGAAAATCTCAAAGTTGCTTTTCGAACCAGAAATTTCTTCAATCCGCTCTTGAACTTGCAGTCCTTGAGATTCGAGTATTTTGTTAATTGTTGGTTTCATTTTGGAGGGATGCACAATACAGCTTTCAGGTCTTTGAACTGCTTCAAATCAAACCTCGCCGCAAAATCAACAATAATTAAGCCGGCCCACAAAGCAACCCACAATTCCTTAACCAGCGGCAGGCAATCGAGTTAGCCTTCCCAGCAGGCGGCAATCGACCAGAAACAGTCAACCGCCGTACACAATTTTGGGGCAGCTTTTAATTAACAACTTTCTCAGGCGGCAGACCCACATTCCCACCTTGGAGTCGAGGCCAAACGAAAATAAACTAAGCTAAACTATTTTGTAATGCAATTTGCTTAACAACCGAAAAATCAACAAGAGGCGACGATATAATCAGAACAGGAGGAGCCCCAATTCCGATTAAGGGATCTCCTAGTCCGAAATGTTCAAACAAAGCTTGTGGCCAGGACAGTTGACATTTCAATGCGAAGGTATGTGTAATAATTTGCTTTTAATTTGGGACTTTCTAATTAAAACGAACGACCAACCGACCGACCGACCGACCGACTGTACAGACAAACAGACAGACTGGCTTCTTTTAGATGGGGCAATGCGGGGAAATGAAAAGTGAAATGAAATTCAAACTAACGACACATCAGTGAGGAATTCAAGGGACCCGCACCACATGACATCCCACAGATCAGTGGCAATCGTCATTAGCAGGAGGATGGTGCCGGCCCGGCCAGAGGAGCTTGCGGTTTGGGTGCCTAGCCCAAAGTCGGCCTGGGTGACAATTGAAAATCCAATAAAGGTTGCCAGTCCTGGCGGTCCGTCACATCCCAAAGGCTCGTGGATGGGTGGTGGTAACGACACTGCCGCCTAATCACAAAACCGGCAATGGTTTGGGCCAAAAAATTGGGCCTGGATTCGTAGCCTTTGTTTCGACGGTTTCAGCCAAATATTCAAGTAATGAACTGGCTGCTTGGCCAGACCATTGCGCCGGTCGTTGTCCCTGCGAGTGGAAGGGGGTCTGGACTGTGTGGTGGGTTAATGGCACATAAATTTAGCTGTGTGCCATAATTTTTGATTACTTGGGCGTGGCCATGTGGGGAGCAAAATGCTGGCAACCCCGTGGGGGCCAGCAAAACAGGACAAAAATTGTTGGCCTCGAGATTTACGGCTACGAATCCGGATGCAATTTGCTTGCAAAGATTTTTTAGTTTCTCCAGACATACTGGGTGAATCAGAAGAGCACAATTGAAAGAATTTTAGTTGGAAATAACCGATTCCTAATTTTCTAGAAAGTTTACTGTCTGGTGTGTTGCACGTCGACTCAAAATTTTTACATATACTGCAAAAAGGACCTATTGGACCTCTACGGCCGCTGATGGGTTAACTGATCTGTTCTTCCCTTTCTGACCGTGGTCATTGCCTCTTCATTAGCACTGCGCCCTAATCACTGCCCTGAGATGGAGGCCGTCCCCCTGCCTCATTTCACTCCACTGGGTTTTCTCTGCCCGGCATCCTTTCATCAGCCACACAGTCTGGGCGGGCCATGGGGGACGACTTGTCCGACAAAACAATTGAAAAGCGGCAACGGCCAATGGACAAAACGGCCCACAAGCAAAATGCATGCCCATGTCACCATGTGCCTCAACAGCTTTTTGGTAGCCGCCCGCACATCCGCTCCCCACTCTCTTGCTTTTTCTCTTGGCTCGGTAACGAGTCCTTCAACGGCACCAGCAACACCTACGCCTGCCGCACAACGATGCCGACACACCACAAAACAAGTGTCGAGCAGTTAAGTTTCTGTCCAAAGGATCCAAGTGCGTTTGGTAGTTACAGTTTGGACCCCAACCGGCCGGCCGGGTGTCACATGCAGAACCGGATGCGGAAATGCAGGCGGGCGGACTGACAGAGTGACCGCTGGCAGGCAGATTCCCCAGCCCGGCGAATGAGCCCAGTCGAGCAGGCAGACAAATCAGCTTTGCATCCACACACGCAAACACGCACCCACCCAGGCAGACGCACAGTTGAGTGATTTTTCGATTATCATTTGCACGCCTTGGGTGACAAATCAAATGCTCAGCTAGTGCAATGGATCTCCCTTCGTTCGGTCGTGGTCCTGGTCCTGTACGGTCTGTTGGCCGGCTAAGTTAGCTGGAAAAATGAACAGGTGTGTGTTTTTAAGCAGTTGGACAGAGTCGGTGACAGCCCGGCAATGGCAAAGTTGTTCATTTGTATTTTCGGCTTGCTGAGTGTTAACCGATTTGTCAACAACAACAAAAACATTAAATGGAATTTTTAAGCACGTCTTTTTGTTTTTGCTTGAGGTTTTCGTTGGCTCTAAGAATTTTAATGTTTTTTTTAAATACTTTTCCAGTTAGCCTATTTTAGTAATAGTGAGCATTGTATTTAATATTTCGCCATTCGAAATTTTTCTCCAATTCATTTTTCTTACGATAAATTGGTTGAAGGAACTGTACCTTAATGTTTTAGTCCCTCTTCATTCTTGAAATCTCTTTAAATTTATCCTTATCTATTTAAAATAAAAATTAATTAATTTAAGTTATTTGATACCTCTATTCATATATTAATTCATTTCTGTAATGAACTTTGGCTTATAAATATAAAAATCTAAAATATTAAGTTTTCCTCTAATGGCTTAAAAAAATATTTAAGATCAACTGTAAAGTTCTATAAAATATTGTCGATAGCTCATGCAACTCTGCAGCACACATATCAAACCGTCCCCACTTCTAGATGAAATATCAATTCATTTTTCCTGTCCAACATGGCGTATGAACGTTATTTATGCCCTTATAGAGCAGCCCTCTGGACAAATAGAAATGCAATTTATATGCGCATTTTATGACAATATTGCCGACTCAGTCTATATGTATGTGTGTGTTTACTTTAATTACAATCAATGCAGCTACGCAGCTGCCACAATGTGCAAATTTTAATTGTTTTATGGTTTGGGCAGCCCGCTCGACCCATCGGTGTCGCCGTCGTCATCGTTATCGGCTCAGTGGATAGCGAAGCAGCAAAGATTGACAAATTAAATTGCTTATTGATGAGCTTAATACTCCAACATACTCACACACACACATAGAATGTCTGTTATTGTAGGTGAAACCGGAATGCGTTGAAGGATTTTGTGGGGATCTTTTGGACGGTTTTCCAACGTCGCCGAAAATGAAATAAGTGCATAATGGAAATTTGCAAAAGCCAATTTTGCAATAATTTAAATTGAATATTTATGTTATTTTAGTGTGCCCGCACAGACAACTTGATATTCAAATAACCCAGACGGCATTTTCATTGCCGAACTATGCAAACTGAAATCAATCGAGGCAAACCAGCGGACGACTAAGCTGCTTGCAACATCAGTTGTGATCAGTTCTTTTTGCGAGCCAACAAATGCTTTTTAACCTTCAGTCTTTATTATTTGTACAACGAAAAAAGGAGAACGGAAGATTGAAAATTCTTTAGGACCAAAAGTTGGCTGGGATAAAAGTCAGCTTAATCAAATATCGGAGCGAATGAGAAGATCTACTTGCGCGTGTTTGTGCAGGGCACTTCATTTATAATCGACTGCAGGCATTTCGAGTGCTATCAGACACACGCACACACACACACCCAGCTGGCTAAATTTGGGCATATCTATGAAGCCGAATATGCATTAGTTTGGATTGGCCCAGCCGACGCGGCTCCCCTCTGACTTGGCTATTTGCATATGTGTATTTGTCTTTTGCCAATGAATTTCTAAAAGCCGCCTGCCATCACTGCCGCCGTCGCGTTGAGGGAATCTGGCAGTCGGCCTATCAAACAGCCAGCCTGGCCCACGGGTCATGTCGACGTATCAACTGTCAACTGGCATGACGAGGCTAAATGGAGTTTGGCATCGGGGGATAGTGACGGGGGAGGGGCAGTTTAGCCTCGGGGGTCTCAGCGGCCTCGGCTGCCACTTAAATTAGAGTTCTGTTTATATTGCATTAAGCTTGTGCAAATATGCGCCCCAACAAATTTCATTTGCACAGCCTCCCACCGCCCACTAGGAATCGCCCCTCGCTTAAAAACCAAACACTTTTCAAATTCCCAGCCGATAAAAGCAATCATAATTTTCGAAATAAAAACACAGATGCTTTTTCATAGGCAGCTGTTAAATGTCCTCCAGGCAAAATTTTAAAACACTTTTAAAAACTCTTTCACAATTTGCATGGAGTGCATTAAAATTTGGAACAGAAATTTGAAATTGTCAAATGGATTTCTACTCTCATATCGAACCAAATTGACCAGAGTGCCAGCAAAGTGAACAAAATTTGGCAGCCAAAAAGACATATGATTTTTATTTAGACCAAAGAGTTTTAAAATTTAAAGCTTAAAAAATCTAGAAACGTCGTCAAATTCAAAATATTCCTAAGGCACTGCTCATTTTGTTATTCAACGTAAATCGATAGCGCTTCAATTAAAAATTCCTGGAAACTTGGGGACACGTGCGATGTTCCCTAAACTTTAGCATAGAATTCGTCAGCCAAAAATTCTCAAGAGGGGCATTCAGCCCCAAAAAGGCCAACGACTGTAAAGTCGTCATTGATCCATTGGCAGCTTAACACCTGGAGGAGGCCCGCCCTACAGCTGTCTGCTCCATTAAAAATTCTAAGCAATTTCCTTATCTGCTTAGACGGAATCCTGGCCGCAAGTTGTCCTTGGCTGGCATTCAATAATAATTAGCACGCCCGAAGGACCCCTGCCGATCCGCCGTTGTTGGCCACTTCAGTTGCCGGCTATTGAAACTCATTTCGATGAAGGACCTCGTTGAGCCCCCGCGTCCTGCGGCAGTTCCAACTGTTTGGTTATTGTGGCGTCCACAGAAATTCATAATATTTTTTTTTGCATTTTATGAAAATGAGCGGAGCGCAGTGAACTCCACCCGTGTCCGGCTGGCTGGGCAGCAGTGGTCCTTGTCGCCCGCCATCATCCGTCTGTTGGCAATTGTTCAGCTGGAAGCAATCAAAAATGTTGATAAAATAATTTAAAATTCCATTTATATCCTTAAGGACAATTTGGCATTCACCGGTACTAATAATATTATCAACAGCCATCCGCAGGGCCCGTCCGGCGTCATTGCCAATGCCAATGCCGCCGATTTTGCTGTCGTTGTCGAAGTCGATGTCCTAGGGGGTCCTGAGGAGGGCAACGTGACGGAGGGGCAGTTGGGGGCCGGTATTTTTGCAATTTGTCAGCAATTGAAATTCACCAAACATTTTTGAATTTGTTTGCTTGGCTTCCCACCTCGATTGCGGCGATTGGGTGCCGCTTTGGTTTTGGGTATTTGGGGTATTGGATTCATTTGCCCAGCAGGCAGATTTTGCATTTCTGTGTACAATCCATCGATTGCTTTACCCGCAGCTATACCAGCCCACAACTTGGCCCCTCCCCACGGTGGATGTCGTGTTGTCATTGCCTCTCTGGGGCTGCTGGCTGCTGGCTGGTGGCATTGCCACCGAATGACAGCCAGTATTTGGCAGGCCGTGGGGGAGGTGCATTGCCATCCTGGCTGTGGCACCCACTGTTTTGATTTTTATCCCCAGCGTGAATATGCAAATTGGCCAAAAGGCAGGCAAGCCGAACAACCGCCTATCCACCCAACCGCCCAACTGCCCAACCGACTGACTAACTTTGCTCTGAAAACTCTCATCCATTGGCCCGCACAAACAAAGACGCTGCTGCTGTTCCTTGAGCCCCGTACCGTGAACTATCAAACAATTGCCAAACAGCGGCCGAATTCAATTGCATATTCAAGTTTTGCACTTGAAATTCACAGATTTGTATCGGCGCGCTCATATGAATACCCAAAAAGCAGCCAGCCAACCAGCCAGCGAGTCAGCCAACGTGCTGTCCCAGGCTCCGTGAAACGGAAGCAACGGCGACGGCCACGGCGACCCGCAAAGAAGCAAACCACAGGGTGTCTGAATGTACACAGCCAACTGAGATAAATCTATAGCCTTTGTACAAATGTTTGTGCATATTTGAACTTTCCAATGAGACATCCAGCCAGCCAGCCATCCAAGCCGGCAGCCAATTTAAAATTGGCAAAAGGTTAAGCCAAAAGACTAACAAATCGATGGGAGAGCAGGCGATGCTTTTGGGATCAGGCGGTCTGGGGCGCAGTTCGTTTGTGTTTTAGAGCACGTTGGTGGCATGCATAATTAGATGGCAGTTTCGGGCCAAGTGCCGGCGAATGGCTTTTGTCCCGGTGAATTTTTTAGCAATTCCATAAAACAAAACAAGCAAATCTCCATTAAGTTCATGCGTTGCTTCGGGTCCCTCAGTATTGACAGCCCGCTTTTAATGGCGGTCGTCCTGATAACCACACAGTCCTTGCTGGTCGGTCGGTCGCTCATCGGCATCAACTGGCCAGCCTTTCATCCTTTTCACCGTTGACAAGGCTAGGACGAAAAAAAAGCTTCCTTATTCAAAAGACCGAAGCTCAAATTCTCTGCTACCTATTTTCAATTTACGGATGGGAATATTGTTATTAAAATTATTTAATAGCTACAGTTTTTTATAGATTTTGAAACGGCCATCGGACCAAGAAACTTATTGAACTTTAAGATCCAACGCGGAAATCTAAAACAAACTTTCCTAAACGATTTGATTTTTCAACTCAATCTTATTAAGGAAAACTTTAAAATTTTTCCATACTTCTACTTGGTATTTTATATTTTCGTTTGAACTGCAGCTAATATACCCGTGGCTTTTATTTTTTAAGGGGGTAAAGGGTATACAAAAATTAAGGTCTGTCCGAACGAGAACGTTGATGATGAGGACGCTGACGGTTGATGTTGCCCGTCCAGTTGCTTGACAGAAGCCAATTATTTGCACAGAGATGCCGTCTCGGCAACATGGACAACTAATTGAAATTATATGAATGATATGTTAAATGTCCCGTGTTGACAATGAAGACAACGGCCAAAAGAAAATCAGTTCATGTCCAAAATGGACGGTCATCGACAGTTCGATAGAGTCCCCAGTCGGCCATTCTTCTTTAGAGCAGCTGCTGTGGTTCGGGTAATTACAATTCTACGGAACGATTTCTTAAGGGCTGGAGGAGAGTTCAGTAGACAGAGCTTACAGTTCTCTTTGTGGAATGAGGTACTTTTTTTGCCTGACCTTAAGTTGTTAAAATTCTTTTATTTTCATTTTCACCACTTCTTCTGTTTAAATTTTACAGGAGATTTTATTCTCCATGATTTAAAAACTGTAAGTTTTTAACATTGAACCGAACACAAAGTTTGGTTGCTTAAACTCATCTAGCCTCTGAAGTCCTTTCGTTTAGCTTGAGGGATGGCTAAATTTTATTTTACCCATTCGAGTTTTTTGGGTTTGAATATACATACCCGTTATACTATCCTGGCTCCTGCTGGTTCAGCAGATCATATATTCGTTGCCTTTGGATTGGTATTGTCATACGAACCTTCAATTTCACATGCTTATTTGGAAATAGATGGAAGCCTTCACCTTTCTCTTGAACTTTGTGGTGTTCAAATTGGCGCCGCTCTTGGCGGACCATTCACCCTGCCTGGACTTTGTCCACTTTCTCACAGTCCACGGGTTCATTTGCATAGAACGGCTGCAACGCCCACTTGAGTAGCCCCTTAAGTAGGCAGTGAGGGAAAAAAGAGAAGTTAAATGCCAATTAGTTTCCATTTAAGCAGCACTAGATGTCCCCGGCACCACGCTCATTAACAATGCCAATTCCAAGAGTTGCCAAATCCGAATGCAAAGCCAATCGGCTACAATGACGCGTCTAATTAGTCATGTTGAGCTGCTGCCGCGGCTCCGCAAATCCCAGCACGTTTCAGACCAACAATCCAACTCCAAGGTACGAACTTTCACACCCAACACAGCAAAGGCAGCAACGGCGACGACGGTGGCGGCAACGGCGTTTGGTGTTGGCGGGTCCGACCGACATTATAAAATATTTGGTGCTGGGCAGGGTCCGGACGGCACTCACGTCGAGTGGGAATTAAACAAATTTATTTGCAAATCGAGCATTGCAGTCGTCGACGACGACGACGACGTAACTTAATTTGGCCAGCGCCCCCCTGACAGCCGGAAAAGAGCTGTAATGACGAGCAGGACTTTGTTGCCGGTCGGGCTAAATTTATTAACACTTTTCTCGCTGACGCTGGCATTCCCCAAGCAGCTGGCAAGTTGACTGCCGGGCTGGCCCTGCGTGACTGCTGAGCAGTTGACCCTTCGCCCCCAGACTTTAGATAACAATGCATTTGTGTTTGGGGCTCCGGATTCGGATCCTTGGCGCGACGGCAGACGTGTAGATTTTCGGGGCATGTAATTTCGTTGCAATTTTTAGCATGCGAACGCGGCACGAATGCCGAGTTTGCTTCACTCTGTTTGGAGATTTTTAATTAAAAAGGTCAGTCCGAGGTTCGGCTTATGCCCTCCTTCCTCTCCTAGGGAATCTGGCAGGAAAAACTAAACAGCAGCTACAACCGAATGAAGTTCCTTTTACCAAGAGCACGTACATGTGGCTGGCTGCATTTTTCTGACACTTTGACAAATGTGGGCAGGACCACCAATCGGTAATATCGGCAGCTTCCCTTGCAAGACTCGGGGACGGTTAAATTGCATGCCAATTAAATACTTGCCGGGCCGGGCGGCCAGCTTCCAATTCCCAATTCGGTTGGGCAGGGGGCGGGCCTGTGGCCTTTGTCTGCGATTTTCATTTGTGTTTGCTACTCAGCTGGCTGGCTGCCTTTGACGTGATGATTCCCGGACCAGCTGGGTCTGTTTAGCCGTGTCCACTGGCTCTCTAAAAATGCCGTGCTCATTGTCCGGCCGAACGACCACCTGCCGAGCCGAATTCTAAACACTTTTGGCGGCCGTCTGCAAAATATGTCGCTCCCTAAGCTCCATCCAGCGGTGGGGTAATGGAATCGCTTTATTTATTGATTATGTGTGCTTGACAGTCTCTTGTTCAGAGTTTCAGAAGTTGTCGGGTTTGAAATTCAAAGGCGGCGCGAACTGTCCGCGGCAACAAAGCAACTCTGCGGGTGTTTCCCGTTATCCAGATCGACGATCGGAGATAGTTATTATCAGTTGTTGGGGATATTATAGTAAATAATAGGTGTTGGAATTTAAATTTTAGACAAACAAAACATCAAATTGTGTGTATGTCTGCAGGGGGCAGTAAAAAATTATTATTGAAGCAAATTATAATTAATCAATGGAATTAAAATATAAAGACATGATTGATTAAAGTTGATAACGATGAAATATCCGTGCAACTAGGAGTGGAAGTGTAGGAATAAAACTATTACAACGGAAGCGATGTATGCTTGAGAAAGGTTAATGCTATCGTTATCTTAAGAGTTATCGATATCGATAAAAAAAAACGGATCTCTTTAAAACTCTTATAAATCAGAGCCTAGAAGTTCGTTATACATATAAAAATAAGCAAACCATTTCGGTTTCCCAGAGTAAAGTGACACTTGAAGCCACAAACAGCAATACATTTTATGTTCTTTCTTTGAAGTAGAGTGAAGAAACCCGAAATCTTTGTCAGTCCAATAGCTCCGCTCTTATCCTGTTCAGAACATTCAATTTCCATACCGACAGCCAGGACAAAATATTCTGATTGCATCCATTTCGATTTTTACAATTTACACTCATAAGTCGGTCGAGGACCGTTGAGGGAATCATGGCAATGCAATAATTCCACATGGGATATTCATATAAAGGGAATCAATCGCATTTATGATCGAAAGCGTCTGTGTGCCCGGGTGGGGGCGAGTCGACCAACCAAATACCAACTGGCCGCCCATATGAATAACCATTCAATCAAGTTGAATCACAGCATTCAGCGGCACTGCCGCCGACAACACGAAAAGGGCCGGCTGACCGGCTGACTTTAGCGAGGGGAAAAAACCGTCATACGAAATATGGCAAGTCATTAATATCGATGGATTACACGCGTTGAGCTTTTGCGATATGTCCACTGATCTGCTTGCTGCCCAAATCGCTGAAAAAAATCTGACTGGCCAATGTAAAGCTCACCAAAAAAAATGCTTTGTTTACCGCTCTTGTTGTTGTTGTTGCCGTTGTTGTTGGGGCTTTAAAGCCAGTCCCTGCAACCAGCAGTTACTAATGGCCCCAAACAAAACGACGACGACGAGCAGCAGCGGCGGCGTATCTGCGACAGAAATCACCTCAATTAATTTAATTAGTCTGCGGTTGTTGCTGGATTTGCCGCAGGCGCACGATTCACGCGGCCACCTCCTTCACGCCAGGCCAGGCGCAGTGCTCTTTGCTGTTCTTTTGGCGCGGGTGGGTCACCGCATGACAAATTTCCAGCACTGCAGGCCATCAGCCGAGCTGCGAGAGGCTGTGGCAAGCAAAAATGATATTATGAATCGCGGTCAAAACTCTCAACTATGCGGGGAGCTTATGATTTATGATGGTCCGTCTCCGATTCGGGGCGATAAAAAATGTTTGATAAACGATTTTCAATGGCCAACGACATTCGACAGTTGGAAATTCGGAGCGGACGGCATCTATCAGAGGCGTCATATCCTCAAATCCAATCACCCGCGCATAATAAATGAAGCTCTCTATCTACGCGGAGTTGGATTCTATTTGTTCCAGTTTCTGGCTAACTTCGAAGTGAGGAAATTCAATGCTTTTATATTCTGAGGTTTCTTTTTATGACGACCGAAGACATTAAAATGTAAACAAGTTCATTTTGGAAATGCATTAGAGAGTGGCTATTAAATTTCAATTTTTTATTGGGCCTGAATCCGTCCATAGGCACCGGTGCTTGTGAGACGGTTATAAAATTTTTCCTGCTACTTTTTGAGCTCCCAAAAATGCCGGACCAAGCTCAGTCGGGCTTCCTCGCTGGGCTTTTGTTTTCTTTTGTTTATGCACTTCCATAAAAACACTTGGTATTTATTAGAGTATTAGAGTGCCGCCGAGTGGGGTCTCCACTCGACGGTTTTCCCTTCGAGCAATAATTTAATTTGTGGCACGACTATCGCCGCTTCGATCAGCCCGTTTATTTGTTTTCTCTTCCGCCAGGCCGAGCCCAGCTGAGCCGCTTTGATAAATCATTTCCAGCTACGATTTCCTCTCCGGTAGATAAAGAAATTAACGTATAAGCACTCAAAATGCAAATTATCCCATGGATACATGAGAAGATATCACTCGAATCAACCCCATCCTCGTCTCTGCCGTTTCACCTGCCATAAGCCCACGTCGCGCCGCGTCGGCCAACTTGAAGTTTGTGTATCTTTTTGGTTTGGTAGTTGGAATCTGTCGGTTTGTTTGCTTGCCAGCGCACCACGCATTTTGAGGATGGGAAGATTTTTGATTTATTTTAATTTGTAATAAATTACCACTTTCGGCTTGTAAATAATATTTATGAGTGTTTGGAAAGGCGGTTGGTCGGGGGGAAACCCGCGCCGTTAGCCGTTTGGCGGACTTAATGGTTTTCCAATGCTAATATGGCCAAGAGGAAAGTGAGAGTCTATGGAAAATGAATTATGAAATATGAGTAGTTATTGAAATTGTGCTGTTAGCTTGCTGGCAAAACATTCGACCGAGCTGCCTTCTGGCTGATGGTTTTCGATTACCGCAATTCAATAGATTTTCTGTATGTGTGGAGCAAGTGATCGATTGATTGAGGTGACTGTGCAGGTAAATGGGGTTAATCTTAAATCGAACAAACGTAGTACTAAAGTTAATTGAAGTTAGGTAATTTGTCTTAAGCAGCTTAAAAATAAATCTAAAATTATCAAGGTCTGGTTGATGTTTTATTAATTTCATTATACCATCTAATTATTTATTTAATCATTTATTTTTTCAAATTGATCGAAAATACTTTCTCGCTTTTTCTGTGTTAATTAGAAATTTTAATCATCTTAAATTTATTTAGAACCTTTAATCTT
>JBAMCP010000041.1:114137-129804 GCA_037075105.1 Lissocephala sabroskyi
TCGAAAATACTTTCTCGCTTTTTCTGTGTTAATTAGAAATTTTAATCATCTTAAATTTATTTAGAACCTTTAATCTTCCGATGTGTTTTCGTATTTTTTAAAGTGAAGTTAAATGAGCTTTTCATTTTTGTTTTTTATTTAATTGAATCAATTTAAGGACAATTCGCGAATTTCTTGGGAAGCACTCTGATTCTAAATATTAATTTATTATTTATCATTTTAATTAATAACTAATATTATACCAAAGAAATATATTTTTAAATTTCAACAAGAAAAGAGAGGCAAATGGGATCGATTCATAGAAAATTTTGGGCTATCATTTAGATTTAAACGAGAAAGGGTTTCTAAAATAACAAAGTCATGGCCCTAGTAGTATTATGGTAATGTTTATATTAATTACCTCTATTACCGACAAGAAATATTTATATTTTCCAATAGATTTAAATATCAGTTGAAAGAGAGAAAACGCATATGACAATGAAAAAGGAAGTCACTTAAAAAGCTTCAACAAACTTCTACCCCACTTAATCCGGCCCTCACAGGAGTTCTTTGTAGACCCGAATTCAATGTGGATAGATATACTTGTAGTGATACTTTTAATCAATACTAAACTGCCTTTTCGGGGGATCTTACCAAAGGCGATTTATATTTAAGGATTTATTGCGAAAATCTTAAGTGTACACAAGTTAAACGGATGGCTTTGAGGACAAGAAAAAATATAAGTCAATTCTAGGTCTTAATTGGGACAAAAAAAATGTTTTAAAATTACACAAAAATATATCGTGATCTTTATGTTGGCTCCTTTGTAAACCGTTTAGCTTTTAAACTCAATTGAAGCCAATTACGTGAGCTATTCTGGCCGTAATGATGGCGGGCTATGTAAATTGTGTAATTTCGAATTATGTCAACCGCAAGTGCTGGCCATTTGAAATCTGTCGGTCACTCTCGCCTCCATTCAATGCCAAAAATGGACGCATTTATCGTTGGCTATCGGAGCCCTCGGCCTGATGCCCCTCCCTATCCATTCATCAAGCGCGAGCATTCTGCGGTTTTCAACTGTCAAAATTCATCAAAGCCCATCAAATGCAACACGCACAAGGCCGCCCCGCCTCCCAAAATCCAATCCTAGCCGCGGGTCAGAACATGCGTAAATTATGAAAATGTGACGGCGAACGTCCCACAAAAAAACCAGAGGGAAAAAGAGTGAAAGCGCGCGATAACACGGAACTGGTGGATGGATGGATGGCTAGAGGCGGCCAATCCACTCGGCATGTAAATAATTGCTGCAAAAAATGGGAACATTTTGTTTTTGTTTTACACGAAATGTTAAAAATGTGGCTGCATAAATTTGGGATGATAGGCCGGGTCGCTGGGCGAGATTTCTGAATTGCCTGAATGTCACGGCTGGAAAAACCAACTAAATTAGTTAATTAATGCAATACAAACACTCGACCCTCGACAGGCCGCCCGGATGGCGTCCGCCAGTTGATCATCAATCATGGAAAGGGCTCGGCTGGAACCCGAAAGCGTGTGCGTGTGTCAAAAGTTTGGGGCAAATATTTTTTGTGAGATTCTGGCGAGGCGCAAACCTTTCGCTTTCACCCGCACAACCAATTCACACACAGTTGACGTTTTCAGGCCCGCCGGGATTGCTGCTTATTTGGCCAACGCAAGCCCCCAATTAAATGCCCGCTGACATGCCCTCATGTGTCAGACGGCGCAGGTAAAATGATTAAGCGGATAAAAAAGAAACGCTTATCTATTAAAAAATACACACAACTGTGTATGGCAAATAAATATGCGGCCAATGTATCGCATTTCGCGCTTCGCCGCGGCCCGGAGCCCTAAACAAACAGCAGATTTCCATTAGCCGGCCAGCCACCAAATGAGCCGGACCACCAAAAAGGCCAACGGATTCTTGGTCGCTAACAATGCTGATTGACATTTTAAAACAGCAGCCGCCGGCAACGTATGACACTCAAAATTCAAAGAGAATATTTCATACTCTTTATGGGGTATTTAATTTATTTGTATGACCTTAAAAAGCGAAATTTTACTTAAATATAGTAATGTCCTCCCAATGGCGATATGTACTATTCCTTTAGATATTTTCTTTTCAGTTCTGTGAACTCTTATCCCTGATAACTCGTTGAGACCCACAAAAGTAGCAATAAGTAACTTCTTATTTTAAGAACAGCCAAACATAAACTAAAGAATAAGATTGTTCCAAAATATAAGCCCATTTATAAAAGACCTTCAAAGTATGGAGATTAGTTTGCTTAAATTAAGTTTCTCTGTATTTAAAAATGCTACATCACAGGCAGTATAAGTAGTTCAATTTGCAATGTCATTTATGCTCTTAATATTCCTCTTTGTTCTCTCACTAAAACAATTTTTAATTTTAATTACAAGCATATCAAGCATAAAAATTCAATTTTCATATTAAAGAATTTAATTTTTAAGCTCATTTAAGTTTTCTATTCTTTTTAGTTCCCTTTATTCTATTTTCTCCCTCTCCGTGTTTTTATATCTACCGGATTAGTGCAGAGTTTTTAAATCTTCAAGCTACATAAAGATTGTCTATAGAAGTCTCCACCTTCCGTTCTAGAACCAATATCTTAGATTTTCCGGACACCCTGAACCAAGCTAGTCTTGTTATTATTAAAAAAAACTTTTGCTTAAATTCATATTTTAATTTTTTAAAGTCGCACGGAACGTGTTAGAAAACTCAGAACCTAAAAAGTGTATTGAAGAACAACCGCAAACGAAAGGGTTGACCGTCCGTTTGAGTCTTTTCGGTGGGGCGCAGGTGCTTTTTTTGGCACGGTCATATGAAGCCATTTAAATTAGCATAAACCCTTGGTCGCCGCATTTTTAATTAATTAATTAATGCACGGCTCAGTCTTTGAGCCGCCCTCATCAGCCGACCATTCGCCCGGGCTCTGTGTGCTTTGCCTAACGAGGCTATCAACGGCAGCGTCATCATCGTCATTGCCCGCCCTGCGACCGCAATCGGCAACGTCATCGTCGTCGCCTTTGCTGGCTCATTCTATCGGTCTACTTCCCATAATATTGTAATCCGAAAGCAAAGCGCAAATATTTGTAGTTGGCTTGTCGGTTTTTGCTTTGTTGGTTTCCCACCTATGCGGCCGCCCTTTCCACCGCCGTCTTCGTCATCTTTTGGCCCAATCTGACCCTCTCCATTTAGGCTCCTGGCTGGGCTTTGTTTTTGTTTGCATATGCATGAACTTAATTTTAATTAATATTTTATTATCTTAATTATGCATCGCCCGCCTGAGCACCTTGCCAGCCAGCCAGCCGGGCCGACTCGGCAGAAAACCAAATCCAAAGGCCTGGACGCAAGACAAGGGCTTGGCTGGTTGTCACTTCCCATGGCACTGCTCCCGCCGCTGTTTGTCGCCCGTTTAGTTTTGACCTTTCGCCTAACAAATTATGACCATAAATAAAGTAAACGAGTTAAAAGTGGTTTTGCGTGTAGCCCCCGCGACCTTCTGTCTGCGGCCAGTCTGGCCACCGCCGCCATTTGCCCAGCCGCCTTTTGCCGGCTCCGCTAATGCCATTTTCATATATTCAAGTATTTTGTTTTGCATTTTTCCCCTGACCGAGAAAAGGCTCACGGGCTGGTGTGTGGGAGCGGCGTTTCTGGCTGATTTATAGCTTTTATTAGGGCCCTAATTTGGCGGGGACACAGCGGCATTCGTGGGTTTCCATTACCACAAATTGGGTTGGCTCGATGCAGAGGGACATTTTTTATGTGTTTACTGTTACCGAATTTTTAAATAGATCAGTTTCTCGATTGGCTCACAAATTAAATTCTTTTGTAATGGTTTCGGCACCACCGAATATTTTTTATTTTTATTTTTACTCGTTTTATATATTTTTAATAGTACCAGAGAAAACTAAAATTGTTCATATAACACAGGAATTCCCAGCCATTCTGCTACTAATGTTATTAATTCGGTGTTAGTTTTTAGTAAAGGTCCCTCACGTAGACATCTCTTTCTGATAGTATTTTTTCCTTGTTTATCTCTGAACGGACAGTATTGTAATCTGGTTAAAATATCTCGTTGACAATTACATAATTTTCAAACCAGATTTTGCTAACATTATCAAGATTCAGAAAATAATTAACTTAGCTCTTATTCTAAAAATCTGCAAAAATATTTGTAGGCAAATGTTGGTTAATTGTGTATTTTTAGAAAAATAAAATAAAATAAAAACATACTCCTGCCAAACACACCAAGCAATCGGATTTCCGAGAGGCAGCCATCGATGCTTGGATTCAGAATATCTCAGTCCGACTGGAAAGGACATTCCATCAGTTTGTCTTTGGTTTCAGCCGAAATTGTCAATTTTTTTTCGTCAATATACTCTTGTCGGAGCACATCGCGTACCAATTTGAGTTTGAGTCTTCAGACTGTCAAAAATTTGTTGATATTTTAACAAAAATTTAATAATCTCCCCACCGCCGACGATGTCCCATCGATCGTCGCCGTTGTCCAATTAAATTTCAAGTTGTGGGCACGAGAACGAAAATAAAATAAAATACAAAAAATCCAGCAAAGCTGCCGCCTTCGATTTTTTTGCCCAACACGCAAATTCCATGGAAGCAGTCAACTTGTCAACGTTGATTTCGGACCGGCTCGCCTGGACGATGAGCTTAGAAAAACACCAAGAAATTAAAACAAGGTGAGGGCCAAGGTGGCCAGGGCGCGACGTTGGGAGTTGTGTTTTGTCTGCTGCAAAAATTGCAAGTGACAGGCAATTCATCATTCATTCGGCTTTAGACTTGACTGACTGGCCGAACGGTCGGCCATCCCACTGCGTCGACAATGCAACGACGACCCAGGCAGTGACTCCTTTTTCGTCGGCGGACCGGCAACTTTTAGCATAGCCAACGACGCTTTGACAATTTAATGCATTTAAGGCTTTACAAGCACCGCTTGGCCAGGCCAACGGGCCGACCGGTCGTCCTGGAATTGGTGTTGGCCTTTTGGAATTTTAAATTGTTTTAATGCGTGTGCTGTGAACAGCTAGCCACGCCCGTCCCGGCCCCCAGGCCCGGCCCCAAAACGAAGTCGTCAAAGTCGAGTTAGTGTGTGTGCAAGTGTGTGGAAGGATCAATCAATTTTTTAGCACGAACTTTCCAGCCAGCGACTTGCTGATGAAGTGCCGATGCCCAGAGATGTCTGCCGATGTTTGCGCCTCTGTCGCCCTGGGAGCTGCTTAATATGCAGCCAATGACACAGCGAAGCGCGACGAGCAACTGCACCAATTTGGCGCTCCATACGCACATTGAATGTCCACTTCATAAATTTTTAAGCATCCTGCACAACAAAAACGACTACCCAGCCAGCCATCCAGCCAGCTTCCACCAACAATTTATTCATTGTTCATGCGCCCCGTTGGCGGGCCCACTTAACCGGTTGGCCGCCGTCAACGGAGCACGCATATAATCAATTTTTATTTTAGAAACCGCACAGGACGAACCGGCAGATGAACAGAAGGAGAAGGAGGGACTGTGGCGGGCCAAGAACGCAGGTGCAAAATTCCACGACCCGTCGACGATCTGTGACTCTTCGCGGGTTCTCTATTTATAATTGGATTACCGGGCCGTGGTCATCAGGCGAAGGACCTTGCGTTCCCTCAGCATTGCCTTTTTATGGCCACCGTCGAGTTGCCAAAGTTGCTGTTGTCTGGCATTTTTAACGAGCGCCTCGCCGCGTCCACGGGGCCTTGGGATTGGCAGGGGGCAGGCCGTTCAACTTGATCGTCGGCTCCATAAAACGCTTAAAACTTCGGCGGTCCCTTGGCCAGCTTGCCGCTTAACAGTCAAACTAAGTCATAAGGTTATTTAAAGGTCATCATCCAAAAGCACTTAGAAATTATTGGAGTCAAGTTGGATCAAGCGGGAGAAGAGGACTTGACTCCTTTTTCTTGGCGAATCGGTTCCCTTGATGATTTCGGCTTATTAGTTTTGAGAATAAAACCTTAAAGCAAATCTATATGTAAATTTATAAAGGATCGCAACCGAAACGGGTTTTAAAACGAATTACATCAGTTTTTCTGTCCTAAAACCTGGAGGTTCCAGCGGTTCCTCAGGCTAGACCGCCCAAAATTATCACCGTCTATCTATCCGCCTGTCTGACCGTATGAACAAAGGGATCTCAGAGACTATAAAAGCTAGAGGCACAAATTTGGGATTTAGACTCCTTATATCTGCAGACAGATCGAGTTTATCTTTTTTTCCGATGCCACGCCCCCTTGCCGACCTAATTGGTTAAATGTAAATAGCCTCTACAATATTTGAAATAGAGTTTTGTTTTCTATGGAAGAGTTGTGCGAAATAAAAATACCTTTCGATTGAGACTACAGACGGCCATCTAGGATAAAAACTAAGATTAAAAATTTATTGCCGTTAATTAGTAATAATGGTGGAAATCAAATTTGGAAATTTATTACTGCATCACGTGTTTCCAGAGCAGCCACTTACGAAATAAGCAATAGTTAAACTGGCAGCCCTAAATATCAAAAGTACCCGCGAAAAGAAATTAAGTTCAGTGTACGAAGGAACAGGGTATATCACTGTCGGGCCAGCTCGACTGATACTTCCTTACTTGTTTTAAATGAAAAATATTTTAGATCTGAGACACATAAGACTGCCAATTTGTACAGATCTAAAGAGCTGCAAAGCTCATATTTTAAATACCTCGAAAATATAAATATAATTCAATTTACGACGAGAACAGGTTACTTTCCTGTCGGGAAGTTAGACTGAATCTTGTTTTTCGATCTGTTTAGGAACCTTTTTATGCCATTAGCTTCCATCAGTCATTGCGTTTCGACTTGCGAAACTTTGAATTGGAGTTAATTCAATTCGATTCATTGGACCGAATGCTTCTATGTTCCTGGATTCCATTTGTCCTAAGCACCAAGAGCACATTGTCTGCCGCCCCCTATTCCAACCATAGTATTTCCCAACGCTGGCATGTATATAACGCAGCCTGCCTTTAGCGAAACTCTGCCTAATACAATTATGCACATGTCTGGTTAGGCCAGCGTCAAAGTTGCCTTTTGTCTTAAACAAACTTTAGTCAGGCATTAACTGAGCTAAGGCCGCTCGGATGATTCGATTACAAGAGGAAGGCTTTTGCCGGAGGGAGCGGGGCGGAAGGCGGCTGCGTGTGTAGTTCCGGTCCATCTACCCGCTGGCTTTTGCCAGCCAGGATTAAGTTATAAAATTGTTAATTAAAAATAATAAAAACGCTAATTGAAGAATTGCCTACGGTGGGAAAAGGACCTTTCTGCTGCTTGGATCGGATGGTTGGCTGGCGAAACTTTTGTGAGCCGCAAGAAAATTTTGTCTAGACAACCTGCCCTTGCAGTTCGCAGAGCACACCGAGCTCATCTCATTTCGGCTGCCCTCAAAATTCAGGAAATGCTTTCAGGCATTTTATGGAACAGTTGGTAACAAGTTGCAACAACGGTGACGACGGGCTCGGGCACAAGGAAGAGGACCTGGGTGACTTTGGAGACGCTGCGGCTGAGAGTTTTGTTTTAATATTCATGCGGGTGGATGGCAGCCCGGTAGTCTGGCCGGTTGCGTGGGGGGCGTGGCAGCTGCTTACAATAAAATAATTATGCAAACAAGAAGCAATCGCCGCCGCCGCCGCCGCAAACCACAAGCGTCTGTGTGTGTGCAACCGCGCGGCGCACCCAAGAAAAGATAAGAAGTCTCCTAGAAAATGAGAAAGAAAAACGCAAACGTATTGTGCGCAAATTTTCCACGGAAAAGCAAATACCGGAGCGTCGGTGTCGTCGAGCAAACAGCACCTCCCATCGTCTTCCCCGTCGCCGTCCCCGTCTCCATCGTCGTCGCTTCTCAATTGATTTCCTTGGCTTGGTCGGCATGCCGTGTGCGAAGGTGATTATTTGACGTTCACACCTTGTCCGCCGGTGCCTGGGATTGCGGGCTGGGCTGAAGTCTTGGGCGAGGTTGGCGGCGGTTGTTGTGATCAGCCACAAAAGTGACAGGTGTGACACTGCCCTGACAGCCCTGGCGGCGGGAAGGCAATGGCAGGGCAGGGCGGTTGGACAGACGGGCAGTTGCAGCGACCCAGCGGCAATGAAGACGCAACTAAACGAGACGAGACGAGACCACGAAAAACTGTAAAACGAAAGAAGAAAATTATTTCCTAGAAAAGAGTGCAACGCTGCCCGTCGATGCCAGGGTGAGCAATTGGCGGTGAAGTCCACCTTGTGGGCCGCGGGGAGCTTCATTGTCGGTCGTCTTCATCGGTCAGCGCGGAGAAAAAATGTCGAGATATTTTCACTGCTGTAAAATTTATTCCAACAAAAAAGAGGAAACCAACCCAGCTGCCAGTGGGAAAAAGTCGGTCACAAAGCAAACTACGAATGCCCGGCACTCTCCTTGAAAAAAATTATAAAGATTAAAGACAGCAACACAGAATGCAAATCTTGGTTAGCGAAATTGTATCCTTTTTGATCCTGTTTGCCATTGCACCACTGTTTGTTTGAGAAGAGTATTCCGGGCCTGGACTTTGGATGGAGAAATTCCAAAGCGCTGGACAATAATCGCGTTGAGTCTCTGGACTGATTTTATCATGCGCTCAACTTGGCGTTGATAATAACGACGCCGAAAGTGGGCTGGCTTGGGTTGCCCCATTGTTCTGGGTGCAGAGAGAGAGCGAGAGGTTTGGAAGGAAAATATGCTCGCTCACGAGCAATTGCATGTGGCTGGCTGGCTGGGCAACTAGCCGACCCCATTGGTTGGCTGACCAGGGCCATTCACTCCAGACTCCAGACGAGGCAGCATCACCAGCAGCAGGTGGCAAAGCGTAGAAATATTGCGCGGAACATTTCAATTAGAACATGACGAAAGGCCGAAAGAGTGAAGAGAGAACCGAGAACGAAGTCCGCCTGTCATCGCCCCCATCAAATGGGCAGTCAGCGGCGACCCAGCGAGCATCCATGCCCAGACCCAGGCCCGCCTTTGATGTGCTGCCTGATGGACAATCGTCTGGGTGCCTGTCAGTCCGTCCGTCTGTCTGTCGGGCGGGCTATCATCTACCTGGCTGGCAGCCGCCGTCGTCGCCTGTTATTATTTCAATAAAAATTCTTTAATATTATTTTAAGTTTGTTATGGCAGGTTAGTTTCTTCCCGCTGAACCAGCCGTTTTTTATTCTGCTCGTGCATTTAATTTTTATAATTAAAAATTTAACAAAGAGAAGACGCGGTCGGCAAAAAAAATATAATTTGAGTGGTCATGAGAACGAAGGCTGCGTCCCCCTCGGATTGCCGGCGCCTCGGCGTGGAGGTGTTAAAAATTGATTAAAGTAATTGATTTGTTTGTTGGGCTCTGGCAAGTGGACGGGGGCGAGACGGCTCTTTTCTTAGCCAACTGACCTGCCGGCGGGCAACGGCGGGTCAGTAGCCTGGCAGACGTTCAACCTTTTGCATATTTAATGAAGATTATGTAACCTTTTTTTGTTCTTCATTATTTTCATTAATTTTTTGCGGGCTTTTTCGGTTTCACAGTTCGCTTCGAATTAAAAGGGAGAAGAAATTAATCAGGTGAAGGCCTTTGAATTGGTATATCCCTTGACCAAAATATTAGCAGAAATGTTTCCCAAAAATCACAGACGAGATTTACCGACTGGGTTTTTTTTAAAGAAGGTATTACTATGTTTCATTATATGATCAGAATTTACTCTAAAGAATTGCTCACCTTTTATATTTAAAAATCTTAAAAGTTCTGAAAAAACAATCCAAAAAAGACCACCACTAAAAGTTAAGATTAGTGGGTGAATTTTTATGTTTCTAACTGGATCCGAGACATTGTGTATTACAAGTTCCAAATAAATCCAAGCCATGACATAAGAAGTTAGGATCCGAATGTGTTGGAAACCTCAAATCTAAGACAGTCGGAGCCACCCAGAGACCCGATCGTTAGAGCGAGAGGTTGAAAGCGAAGAGAAGATGAAAACAAGGCAAAGCCTTTTGAGATTTTCACCAAATGCAACCATAAAAGAAGGAATCCCTCACTTTTAACATAAATGAGACTCACTTTGAACTCCTTCGTCTGGCGTTCACCCCACCACTTAGGCGACTTTCGATGAAAGAAACTCAGAAGTCAGAAAGCCAGGGGGGCAGGGACAGTGATATCCGTGAGGCCAACTGCCAAGTGGCGGTATGAAAAACCCAAATCCGAGACTCTCCACCAACTGATGGCGGCGGTGTCCAAAGCAGTGGCATTTGTGCGTGGCGATGCCAATGAAGAGAGGGCCGAGGGCCGAGTTGGCGTGCCGGCGTTGAACTTTTGTGCCAACTGCTTTTGACTCGCCAGCTACACGCGACGCCTTTTGGTCTTTCAAAAAAAAAAAAGAACCGCCGTCAGTGCCAACGCCATCGCCAGCGAGAAAAGAGTTAACAGGCATGAAAAAAAATACCCAGCGGGCCGTAGGAGAGGAACAGCAAATAGCCAACCCAACCAGCATTTTCACCCTATTATTTCGAGCAATTTCATCAAAACTAGACTGGGGCGGCCTGCTGCTCCAAATTGTAACCGCAACTCGCAGTCAGCCGAGCGAGCATGCGGCCAACCGACCGACCGGCTGCCCGCCCGGCCGCCTGGCCGCTGTTTTCTTTCAGTTTTCCTTTTGTTTTTCTTGTTTGGGGCGAGCGACAGGCCGGCCGGCCGTGCAATTCATGCGGCAGTTCGTTTGGTTTGCTTTTTGGTATTTTTATTTTTCCTACCACCGCCTGCTCAATGGCAGCAACTGCAGCAGCAGCAGGAGAACAACAGCAACATCGCCACCACTGCCAGCAACAAGAGCAGCAGCAGGTTTGCTGGCTGCCTCGGATGAATGCAGGCGGCGTTGCTGGTCGGTCGGTCGACTGACTGTTTTTCTTATTTGGTTTCCACTTTTATGTAGATTGGTATTTATTTTCCACGCGAAAAATGGCAAAAAGCGCAGCAGCAGCAACGACGGTGGCGGTGACGGCAACGGTGACGGTGGCTCCGGTGGTTCTCACACTCGTGGCCCCAGTTCAGCAGTTTCTTTAACTCTCCTCATCGCTCTTATTATCGCGTCAGGCAAAAAAGCTGGTCGACTGGACGGTCGGCGGCTGAACGGTGACTATTTTGCGGTCTGTTGCCGCCGCCCTGACAAATGGCAGGCAGCATCACCGTCACCATCGCTGCCGCGTCGGAAGTGCCAGCCGCCCCTGACCAGCCCACCCAACCACCCGACCGACCACCGATCATCCGCTTTTTGGCCCGCTCTGCCCTGGTAATTAGATTTAGTTGGGCTTACAGATTTTGATACGTTAATTGTAAATTGTGCAAATATATATAATTTCTAGTTGGCCGCAAAGTGTTCCCTCCTTGGGTTATACTAAATTAGCGGCTGTGTTGGCCCGCCGCGTTCGCCTGCCGCGCCGGCCTCGTTTGGCGTGAGGAAGACAAATGCCTGGCATTCTTTTCTCAAGCCTTTTGGCCACGCTTTTGATATGCGGCCACGCCAAGCCAGAGAGACCCTCAAACAGCACACAACTCGGCAGAATAGTGGAGCAATTAATAAGCACGACAATTGACTCTGGGAGTTTCAGGTTTTTCTTCTTGTCGGGTATTTTCTGCATGTTCCCACGTATGAACTCGGCAACTGGCCAACTGCATCGATGGAATTAGACGATTTCCAAGGCTCACAAGGCAATTAGAATTTCGTTATTGGGAGAATTCGGTCTGGGGATTCCAGAGACCTATTGGACGATTTCAGCTTTGGGAACAACAGATCATTAATTTATAATGATCGTTATTATTTCTGCCTTCTTCTTTGGGTGCTTTTAATATCCTTCAGAGGAGTAAGAACAAGTGAAAGAAATTTTGAGGTTCCATCGAGGGCAACTTGAAAGGTTGTAGGATTTTTGCAGAGCTGAAGAATATATATTATTTATTCAATACTTTTCACAGACTTAAGTTTTATTTATTATTAATTTATTAAAAAGAATTTTAGATATTGAAAAGGTTTAATTAAAAAGTTTTAATGCGTCTTCCATAGATAGCATCCTCAAATCTCTGCAGAACTTTTCTAATTGGATTTCGTTGTGTTTAAAATCATATTTAATAGTTTACTATAATTTTGTTCGTGTTTATAAATTTTTTTTATACTGACACCAGTTTTCGTTTACTTTCCATTTTTTTTTTGTCTGCAATAAAAGAGCGATAGAATCAATTTTCTCGTTTTCCTCTTTTAAATTGAAACCAAAAATATTAAACGCTTTTCAAACTATTAAAGCTCCGCTCGCGAAGAAATTGTTGGGCAAACTTGATTAACTGCGTTCATGTTTTATTTTTGGTGTTTTCTTTAATCTCCTTCCTTTCTGTGTTGTTGAATAAGCTGCACTTTGCCTTTAATAGGCCCCAAATCAAAAATCAAATTCCACGAACCCCAAATCCAAAACCGTGTAGGCCAAATTATGCGTTTATAATAATGCTTTCGAATTTATTAAGGCTCTGGAAAGAAAACTGCATTCATCGGACTGGGCTGATCCTCCAAATTCTACCGAACGAAAGCCAAAAATTATCATTGTATCCTATACACACATGCACACACACAGGAACATCAAGTTCCAACCGGAGCGGTGTTTCGGGCGGGCCGGTGGGTCGTCCGGCGGGTGGAGGGCTTAATGTGGAGCCATCAATCTGAGGCTGCTGCGCCAACTGTCAAACACCGCCAATGACGAGGAGACCAGCGGTGGACGAGGACGGCGAACGACAAGCGACCATCAATCGCATTAAGTCCATAAAAGGATTGCTCATATGTAGCGAGGCAACCGAGACTGGAGACCTCGTCGGGCCCATTTCCATTGTTGACTGATTATTTTCTTCTTTTTTTTTTTGCATGTCGCTGCTTAGGCTCTGCCGATGCTGATGAAAAAGAATTTTTAAAGTCCATTGTGAGCCCGGGCGGCAGTTCGCCCGCCAGTTGCCGAAATCGGGCCGGGGCTGGGGTCGCACAGTGGCCGAAATGACCCATTTGGCGGAAGAAAACCTAGTTTTTCGAAATTGGAATTTCGATAAAATTTTAATTACGATTGATAGATAAATGTTCCACGAGGCTGGGAGGATAAATTTTTTTTTTCTAAGTCCTCTCAATGGTTAGCTGTGAGCTGTCAAAGTCGGCAGTTGTGAATCAGCGGTTTTTAGACATTTCTGGAAGTGATTCCAAAGTTGGTTCCAAATTAAAATTGAACTACTTAATAAAAAGTTTTTTGTTTTTTCTTTGAAGTTAAGGGAATGTATTGTCTGGGGAAAAAAAGTTTGTTCGGCAAGACAACATTTTGTAATAGTTATTGATGGTCAAAGTGAAGTAATAGATTTTTTTTTTTTTTTGGCTTCTCTGGACAAAAGTTTTCAAGATTCACCGAGATTCACTCCAATTCTTTTTGAATTAGTTAGAGGGAGTTGTCTTCTTTTCAAAATGCCTAAAATGGTCTGCTTTTACCTGCTTTTTCAAAAGTTATGGCGATTTTTAGGTCAAATTTCTGCTCAAAAGCGTACCCATTTTTTAGTATCGCTCGAAGAAACCGACCCGAATCAAATGGGTTTTGCAGTTTAATGGCATATTTTTTGCATGTAATTGGTAGAGGGCATTACTCTGTATCGGAATAAGCGAAGTTATACCCGCGGATAAAAAATTTTTTAAGCCGACTTATTGTAAAGTGGGAAAAAAACAAAAAAAAAATTTTATAAATATAAAAAAAAAAGATTTTTTTTTGATAAAAAAAAAAAAAATTGTAATTAAAAAAATTAAAATTTTTCCCATGTTGCATTTTGAGCTTAACCGTATTCCTAATTCAGGAAAAATATTGTTTCTCAATTAAAGTCTTTAGTTTCGCGACAATGAGTTTTCTTCCGCCAAATGGGTCATTTCGGCCACTGTGGGTCGGTGGCTCCGCCTGGTTCAGACCCCTGAGAGCGGTGAGTGAGTGGTAAAAGGACAAAATGTCACAAAAGCGTGACGATGTGTCGTAAAGTTGCCGACATCCCGCGCATAACCAAAAGGAAGAAAATCTGCCCAAAACGATAGCCGGCCTCTTCGAACTGAGCTGGCTTTTTAGTACTTTGTGTGCTTGCCTCACGCATCACACACCTGCAATGCTTTTTATACTCTTTCTTGCTAAAGCTGAGGGGTTCGAATTCGTTTAGTTCCGATGCTAAAGAGCATTCAATATTCGTGGTTTTTAGAGCGGTTAGTTTTTATTTTATGATTTTCATGTGCCACACTCGCCTGTCAACAGTCAGTCAGAGTCGGCCGCGGACCCAGACGGTGGGGCCGGCAATGGCCACGTTGACGGCGTCGACAACGGCGACGGCTGCGGCTTAATCAGTTCAGTTCGAAAGGTTGAACCGTCTCAAAAGCCTTCTGGTCGGTCCCCCCATCCCACTCGGGGCCGGGACCTGAGTCGGGGTCTACGTCTTCGACTGCGTTATTGTTCTTTGTTGTTGAACGCATTCGAGTGCGACATTCCAGCCGGCAGTCGATGGCCCCCAGCCCCTCGGCTGCTGCCTGCTTTTGAGCATCTTTAATACCCTTTTTATAGTGAGAGTATCATGAGCCATGAGCTGTCGCTTCTTCTCCCTCCTGACAGCTTTGTTGATGTCCCAAAATGTCCAATTAGTCATTTTCATCGGCTTAAGCTTTATTAGTACTACGAAATGCGATTTTAACTGTCGACTGCATCCGATCCGAGTGGCGGCTATAAAAGTCATAAATGGCTCAGGACCAGCTCACGGTAATGGAAACGCAGTTGTTTTTTTTTTTTTTTGTTTGTATTCATGATACTTGTATGGTTATGGCCATTCCATAAAGTGTTATGATCGGTCTAGACGGATTCTGGTCGCTTGTTTTTGTAAGTGCTTCGAATTTTAAGTTTTCACTTGGGGCCGGCCAATTTTACAGGCGGGTGGTTTTAGGGCCCCCACAATTGGCCTTCGAATTGCCCGAATGCCCGCAATCATGACTAATTACAAAACTTTTCCATTTGCCACAATCTCGAAGTCAGTCGCCTGGCCGCTAAACTTTAATGACTCCAGCGGGGTGCCTGTTTTCGGTTTTAAATACCTTCAGCTGGCTAAGAGAGAACTGCTCAGGTATTAGCCACTTCTGTATTGTATTTTCATAAGCTAAAATACAAAATGAAAATCAGCGGAGAGCCAACGATAAACTTCAAACATTAAAAATTAGTCAACATTTTATTTTAAAATAATATTTCGAAATCTTTTCAGGCATAAGGCTTTGAAATTTGGATGGATTAATTAATGGCAATACAGGGATTACAGTTTATTCCATTTTATAAATACTACACACCACGAGTGTTTTTCGGTCCCAAAATAAATCTTTTTCGCACAATTAATTGTAAATAACATTCAATATAATTCTTAATAATGCTTGTATGCATACAAATTTTGGATTACATGAAGTTAAATATAATTATATGAAATCTTTTTGGGGTACTTTAAATTATTTTTTTTTTTTTTAGGTTTTACAGTCCCTTGCCATATTATTAGACTCATGCTGCAAATCTACTTTTACATACTTGATATTTCTTGTTGTATATATG
>JBAMCP010000042.1:0-129404 GCA_037075105.1 Lissocephala sabroskyi
CCCCCCCCCCCCCCCCCCCCCCCCCCCCCCCCCCCCCCCCCCCCCCCCCCCCCCCCCCCCCCCCCCCCCCCCCCACAAAGCGCGAATCAATTCTTGGCAATCTCATCCTGCCCGTCAGGCGGTGGGCCGTTGGGGCGTGGCAGGTTGGTGAAACAAATTGAAACGAATTCGTATCGGAGTTCGAATTGCAATCGAAAATTGGGTGCACTGCTTAAAAGGGGCGTGGCGCCGGCAGAGGGCGGTTAGACGGGCGCTTTGATTGCGGCCAAAACTTTTCAGCCAACAACTCGCTCGTTTGTGCTGTTTTGTTGATTGTTGCCAGCCCACCGTCGGCCCGGCCGGCAGCATTGATTTAATGCAAAAGCCGCCCCCCCCCACGCCCCCCCCGCCCGTCGTTGACTTGAGCCGATTCGACTCGGCGGTCGCCATTAAAACAAGGAAATCTTGCCATTTCCAAGCGGCAGGCGGAGGAGGCGAGCGAGCGAGCAAAATAAAAACACCCAAAGAGAGACAGAGAGAGAGCGAGAGAGAGAAGAAGAAGAAAAATGTTAAAAGGCGCTTCTAAGTAAATAACTGGGTTTATGGGTCGATTGGGTGCACCAAATCGTGCGCCACTCACCCCCCCCCCCCCACATCGACCATATCAAGAGACACACACACACACACACACACGGGCGCGGCGAACAAAACAATTGAAAACGAACCGAAAAAACCAAAAGCAGATGGCGTCGCGTTGACGTCAGCAGCGACGGCGACGGCGGCAGCGACGTCAGCGCAGCGATTGAAAGTTGCCGTTTGAGTGTGGAGGTCGGCGCGGGGGGCGGGGGGGCAAGTGCAGGCCGGCAAAAGCTGGGAAATTGAGAGAACTTTGCTTTTTTTTCCCACTCTCTTTGGTTTCGTGTTTGGAGTTTTTGGGGGAAGCGTAATTAAAATCCTCGGCTTGTTTTAGTTTCCAATAAACGGGGGAAAATACCAAAAATTGAATCAACTTTTTGCCATACAAACGCAAAAAAAAAATCATATTAAATTCCGCGCAACAAAGCAAACAGCGAAAATTAACCGCTACTTTCGATGGGCTCCCGCCCCCGCGCCCAAAAGCTGGCGACTCTCGCTCGGCAACAAGCGCGCAATTAGCGGGATCAGACAAGGTGAGGCCGCGATCGAAAATAGGCAAATGAAGCCGCCGTTTGTATTCTGCCGGAAATTAGTGTTTGGTGGTGGCGGTGGGCGCGGATCTATAAGGATCAGGCGTTTTTAACCTGCGTTGGATATAAAATTCAAATCCTGACATTGAGACGGCGATCGGCTGTATCACCAGATAATTTGCATCACCCTGTTTTTATGCATTTGCTGTTTACCTGCAATATTTTTGTCTATAAATCAAGCCAGCGGCCTGCAAACAGCTTCCTGGATTGGAAAACATAATTCCGAATGGAATTTAAATAATTTTCACAAATCACAAATAAAAAAAATGTGTTTTTTTTGGCACTTAAAAAAAATTAAACGCGACAACGACGCGCGGGCCACCGGAATTCGCACCGACCGCTTTGAAATCGCGACGACGACTAATCGCGGATTCTTTGTTTGTGCGGCGGGGAGAATGCGTTTGTGGGGCAGAGGGACGAGGGGGATCGCAGGTTCGTCCGCCTGCTAGCGGCGAGCATCGGACTTTCGAAGTCGAAACGAAGGGCGAACTTCGTGAAGCTGTCGAAATTGAAGGGCGGCTTGCCAGGTGTTGAGTTGAAAGGTGATCATTGAAATTGAAACATGGCGAACATCTGTCGAAATTGAAGGCCGGCTTGACGGCCGTTAAGTTGAAAGACTATCATTCAATTTGAAACATGGCGAATTGAAAGGCTCTCGAAATTGAAGGGCGGCTTGTCGGCCGTTTGATTCGAAAGACGATAACTGAAATTGAAACCTGGCGAAAATCGAAAGGCTGTCGAAATTGAAGGGCGGCTTCTCGGTCGGTGAGTTGAAAGGCAATAATTGAAATTGAAACATGGCGAATATCTGTTGAAATTGAAGGTCGAAATGTCGGCCGTTGAGTTGAAAGACGATCAAATTGAAAGGTGGCAATCATCTATCGAATTTGAAGGGCGGCTTGTTGGTCGTGAAGTTGAAAGGCAATAATTGAAATTGAAAGAAGACAGTTGAAATGACAAGGCGCCGTCGAAATTGAAAGACTGAGTATTTCAATTATCTAAATTGAAAGCCGGCGACGTCACTCGCAAGTTATGAAAATTTTTAAGTGAATAAAATTAAATAGGAAATTTGTATTTTGTGCTGCTAGGAAAATTAAATATTCAACATCCCTAACGAGGATACAGCGCATGCTGTATTTATTTAATATTAAAAATTGTTTTCCTCTTTCCTCATGAAAATATTCAAAATATCCGCAGAAAAACAAAAAAAAAAAAAAAACTAGAAAAATAAATGTATATAATTTTTTTACAGCTATTTTCCGGCACAGCGGGACCTCTCCGGGGCCCAATGCACCTAATGCGCCGGCACACACACCCACACACACGCACACACACAGCTCAGCGCACTCACGCACATTCACAGGACCCCCGCCTGTCAAATAGACAAAGTGGAAGGACTCGTCCCTGCAGACGCCGACAGCCGCCGCACCGACAAATAGACGCACAGTACAAACGGACCAACGGACAGACGGACCGACAGACAGACAGACAGACGGACAGACGGGCAGACGTTGACTGCTGACTGCTCTGCCGTGCAGAATCGTCGTCGTCAGCTGAAGCGGCGCCAAAGCAAACAAACTCACTTAGTGCGCCCAAGTGCATATGTCTGCGTGTGTGTGTGTGTGTGTGTGTGTGTGTGTGTGTGTGTGTGTGAGGCATAAGATAGACAATTACAGTGTTGCCAGCAAAGACGGTGCAGCGGGCGGCAGTCCCGTTACATTCACTCGCCCCGTGGGGTCAATGAACCTTATCACCCAGCAGCAAAATGAGTCCTGGCGCGCTTATCTACCCCGAGGAGTCCTGGCTACAGTTACCGCCAGGACCTGTAGTCTTGGCATTTTGGCAAAGCTCCCATTAACCGCCACGCCTCCTGGCCCGCCCCCTTTCTCAACGATCCGATCTCGTGTCTGATAGGAGCCTCCCCCCCACCCCTTTTTGGTAGGCACTTCCGGTGTCGGTGTCATAATAAAACATTTAAAAATCAATGCCCGAAATATAATCAGCCAGGAAACGAAGCCAACACCTTCCCACAGTGCGCACAGTGGGACGAAATTAAGCGAAATACGAGAGACCCCAGGGAATTTGGTATTCCCAAAGGGACAGGCGAGCGAAAACTTAGAAGTAACGACAATTTAGTGAGAGTTTTGGCCAGCGAATGTAAAAGTTACCCTTTCTTCTTATCAAGGGTAAAAAATGGTTACCCCTCTATTAAGCCGTTTTATTCAGCATCTTTTAGTTACCTGGTGATCTTAAGGAGCTTCTAAGAAGCTCTTACCCTAAATTTACCCTTAAGGGTAAGGGGTAACTTTTTTAAAAATTCCTAAAAGTTCTCAACAAGAGGAATTTAGTTCAAATTAAAAAAAATCAATCACTTTTCTTGCGTTTTTACTGCCCAGAAACTTTTACCCCTCGAAGGGTACAAATTTGATTTTAGTTCTTCACTGCCTTTTTGCTCTACTGTGAGGGGATTCGGGTTTTTTTTGTCTGATAATGAAAACTTCGTTCGGAGCTCTACCAGGACAAGCCCCGCCCCCCGCCCCGGGCCTGGCCTAACGGGGCAATGCAAATATTTGTCTGCCTTTTGCTCATAACTGTAAGTAGGCTTGCATGAGCGATCCGAGGGGCCCGGGTGCCTGTGTGAGCCCTTCACACTTTTGCATTATTTATGCCCGAGCTGCAGTCGTGTCGGTGTGTGTGTGTGTGTGTGTGTGTGTGGATAACAAAGGCCCACAAACACAACGGCATTTGCAACAGCACCTGCAGCTCAGTCAGGCTCCTAAGCTTGTCCCTCCCCCGCCCAACCCGAAACCTGGCCCGGCAGTTGTGTTATTGATAGCGGTGGGCGTGCGGGGCGGGGCTGCAGGGTTGTATTTATTTTATGTTGGAACATTTGTGCACGTTGTAAGTGGCAGAACAAACGGTTCGCCTGTCCGGCTGCCCGGCGTACGAATCGTGCCAAAATTCTAATTAACCTCATAATTCATGCAAA
The DNA here is from genome assembly GCA_037075105.1 of Lissocephala sabroskyi. Taxonomy (NCBI): domain Eukaryota; kingdom Metazoa; phylum Arthropoda; class Insecta; order Diptera; family Drosophilidae; genus Lissocephala; species Lissocephala sabroskyi. Next base: position 4,195 of record JBAMCP010000042.1, read on the forward strand.
CGACCGAGCGGCCGTCGGGGCGGCCCCAGCGCTGGTCGTGGGCGTTTTGTAGCGTTTTCATTTTTATGCCCGATGCCGCCATTTTGTTGCACGGTCCGTTGGCAGTGTTTACCGTTAAGCGGCAACGGAAGTTGGGGGCAAATTTGGCCGACAAAATGAAGCGTAGCCAACACGCAGCCCGGCCCGCCCCGATGGCATTGCCAGCATTGCCAGCATCGCCGGCTAAGCAACAGTTTGTCCCATGAATTCAAATTGCAGCCACCACAAGGATCTGCATTCGAAATTAGCAGAGCACACAAAGGTCAATGATCAGCTGGAGGCCCATAAGGAGGTTTTTTTTGGGGTAGAAATCGAGGGAGAGATGATTTTCCGCTGAGTCTTCAGGCAAAGGCTTCTCTACCAAAATGATGAATTTGATCCTTTTTGAAGGCTGCAATCGGCAGATTAAATTTTCTACTTTTATTAATCACCTAACGGTATTTTTAGGTGTTTAAACTTGGCGCTTTTGCCGGGAGACTAAAGACCAAAAACAGCCACGAAATTGGCGAATGCTTGAAAAAAATATTGCCTACTTTTTGGGGCAAAGTATGCGCTTTTTTGGTCTTCAACTTAAAAACTTTTTCTTTGAACGATTTGAAAGTTTCTTTTTGCCTAAAATCAGTTAGTTTCATAGTTAATTAATTAAAAATTATGTTTCTAGTTTAAAGCTCTCAAATTTTCTTCAAATTTTCTATAATTTCCTTTCCCTTTAAGCAGGAAGAAAACCTTTAAAATTGCCAGCTGAGCTTCTGGAAAAGAAGAAAGAACTCTTTTTCAATCTGATAATTATCTTTTCCTTGGAAATATTGTCTTAGTTTTGAGCAATTCAAAAGAGCGAAACGCAGACTGATAGCAAGAGGAAGAAAGAACGGCAGATTGGTTGAAATGGAAATGGAAAAGTTACCCGGACAAAGGCAGTAAAAACGGCTGCCAATTTGTGTGCAATTCCGAAGATCTCCAGCGCAGAGTCCAGAGTCCTGCTGAGGTGTGTGTGGGGCAAAGGATAAAAAAGTTGGCAACTATTTCGTTGTTGCTGCTGCAGAAAAAAACTTGGCAGACACTCGAGCAGACCACAATGGACCAACCGCAGCAACAACTTTCCGCTCGTGTCCCCGCCTGTTTTTTGCGCCCCCTTGGGCAGCCAGTCAAGCGCCATAAAACGTTCAGCCACCGCAAACAGCAACAACAACGGCAGTCGCATTAACGCCAAACACTGGCGACGCAGCCGTCGCTGCCTCAAAATCTCTGCAGCTGAAGTTTCGCAATGGCAAAAATCATTCCACGGACAAAGCAAAGCCAGCAACCCAAAGCGCTCGGGTTAGCTGCATTTTTGCAACAATAACCGTACATAATAAGTGGCAAGCAGTTGCCGTTACTCGCGAGCCCTGCAAAAGTTCGAGTGCAAGTTAGTTAGCGTCCCCCCCGCCCCCGCCGCCGTTGCCAGTGTCTTTGTTCTCTGGGGCGGCAGCAACAGTCGCTGCGGCAGCGCTGCGGTCTCGTTAGCCGCCTCGACCATGCCCACCGCAGGGCCAGCCGAAAAAAGTTGACTAACAAGTTGCTGATGGGTCAGCGGCAGCAGCGGCGGACCGGCCATGACCATAACAATGCTCGAATTTAAAAGCAGAATCAAATTAATTTTAATAATGGCAGCCAAGCTGCGCGGAACGCCGCGCGCAAGTGGCCGGCGCTCCCATCCGACGCACGAACGGCTCGGCGGCGCCACTGCTGGTGACTCAGCAGCGGTTGGCGGGCGGCGGGAATCGAAGTGTCAAACTTCTCAGACACTTCCAGGCGACACTTTCATGGCAGTGGGTAATAAAAATTAAGAGCGATCCTTCAACAGCAGCTGAAAAGACTGCGCAGTGGCGAAGACTCTAAGGTCCTGTAAACAATTCTTTCAGGCTCAAAACCCCCAACGAGCACCTTTGGCTTTAATGTCCTTCTGTGGGTCGATGGAAGTTGTCTTGGGTCCTGACAGTTGGCTTCGGGATCTTTAGAGGTCCTTTCAGGCTCAAAACTCCCAACGAACACCTTTGGTTTCAATGTCCTTCTGTAGGCTGATTGAAGCCTTAATAGGTTTGATTTCTTGTGGCCTTCAAGCTGAGATGATTTCGTGTCCTGACAGTCACTCAGTTGAATTCAGAGCTTTGAGAGGAAAAGGTCCCGAAAACGCTGCTTTCAGGCGCAAAACTCTCTGAGGCGAGCTTCGGTTTCAATGTCCTTTTGTCGGTAGATGGAAGGCGAAGCTAAAATAGTTTTGGGTCCTGAGAGTTCCTAAGTTGCCTTCGGGGTCTTTGGGGGATTCTTTCCGGCTCAAAATTCTCAACGTAGAGCGTTGGTTTCTTTGTCCTTTGCTGGCCGATTGAAGCCTCTAAAGATTCGCTTCCTATGTCCTTTCAAACTGAGCTGTTTTCAGGCCCTGACAGCCACTCAGTTGGCTTCGGGGTCTTTGGGAGGAAAAGGTTCCTTAAACGTTTCTTCCAGGCTTCAAACTCCCAACGAACATCTTTGGTTTCTTTGTCCTTCTGTCGTCCAATTAAAGCCTTATTAGAATCGCTTTCCACTGCCCTTCAAACTGAGCTGTTTTGAGGTCCTGACAGTAACTTCAGAATTATCCTCTCTTAACCGCTCGATGGGCCCATTGGTTTGGTGAATTTGGGCAACGGACGGCGGCAATCGGTGGACGGTTTTAATCAGTTTTCGATTAGAGAGCATCGCCAAATGTCCTGTCAAACTTAATTGAATGCAAATTTTTAAGTGGCTCATTTTAGTCATAATTAAAACTCATTTTCCGGACGATATCGGGCCCGATGGCGACCACCGAATAGCGCAGCTCTTTAGCATGCAAATTGGCCAATTAAAATGCATTAAACTCGCGAGATCAAAATCATTAATTCCAAATTGCCCGGCAATAAAAATCGAAACTCTTAAATTTCTCACACACCCAAAGCATCCCAATAAAGACAGCGAGCGCCGCAACAGAAACCAAGAAAATTTGGCCAGAAAAATAAGAAATTCAAGCCCATTAAAAATTATATAAATTGATTTAAAAGTTCAAGGATCAACCGCTGATAAATTTCACTTGGATTAAAAGAATTAAAGAAAGTCGAGAAGAGTCCAAAAATTCGCCAGATCAGTGGCCTTTCTGTTGACATTCACGGGTTTTGTATTCTGACTTGGAGATGTTCTCCTTTTTGGCTTACAAAGCTTTCATTATGAACTTCAGAACAAGGCTTTAAGTGTGAAGTCCCGCCGGACTTGTGGATCCCAGAAGATAAACTGATTCGCTCTTTGGATTTTAGTTCTTTTCGTACTCTCAATAGACTTCAACTTAGTGGTTTCTCCACTCTCTCGCCCTTGAATTGTTTGCTTCCCATCTTCTCTGTCTTTTTATTCAGATCTTCTGCATCGGGAATGGAGTTACTTACAGATAGGAATAAAATTTTATAGAGAATTCTTGTAGCCAGAAGTTTTGGTGTCTTGCACAAAAGAACAAATGGTAAGGTAGAAAAAAAGACGGACAGAAAGGCATACAGCCAGAAAGCAGACAGAAGGTCAGTCAGACAGATGGACAGAAAGAAACAGAGTCAGTCAAAAAAAGGCAGTTCGACAGAAAAAGATAAAAGCAGTCAGACAGACAGATGGATAGAAAGCAGACAGAAGGTCAGTTAGTCACTAAGACAGTTCGACAGAAAGACAGTCAGATAGACAGTTGGACAGAAATCAGATAAAGACACGGTCAATCAGTCAGGCAGAAAGTCATACAGCCAGAAAGGCTGACAGCTAGACGGGCAGATGCTCAGAAAGCAGTCACACAAGTGGACAATTAGTGAGAATTAAAGTTCGACAGAAAGAGAGAAATGCATATAAGCAGTCAGACGGAAATATAGTCACAGTCGGTCAGAAGGGCAGCTTGACAGAAAGACAGAAAGTCATACAGCCAGAGAGGCAGACAATTAGATGGGCAGAGGGTCAGAATACAGTCAGACAAATGAACAATTAGTCAAAATTTTAGTTCGACAGAAAGACAGAATGGTACATGAGCAGTCAGACGGAAATATAGTAAGACAGACAGATGCACAGAAAGCAAGCAGAAGGACAGTCAGACAGAAGGGCAGTTCGACAGAAACACCTTCAAACAGACAAATGAACAGAAAGCAGACAGATGGGCATTGAGTCAGAACCAATTCTGCAGGCAGACAGAAATCAGAACAACCAGAAGAGTAGACAGTTGGACAGTCAGACGCATAAAAAGCAGACAAATCGAAGGACAGTTCATCAGAGAAACTTCAGACAGACAGTCAGACAAATGGAGAGACAATCGCGGAGACTCATAAGCGCCTCTGTTTGCCCTGACTCTGCGTTGCCTTGAAAGCCTCCACATCCTTTTCTTTCCTGGGAATTTAATATTTCGGCATTTGTAAACTCGAATTGAATTCCCCGCCGCCAACTGAAGCTCTTCTGTTGTCCTTTCTTCGACTGGCGACGCCCCAGGAAACCTGCAATGCTTGGCGGCTTCAATTCGAGGCGAGTTTTGTGCGCGGCGACAACAAAATTCTTTCAGTTTCAATCACCGAATTTGCAAGACTTGAAAACGTCGCTGGCTGAATTTTTCTCTCTTTTTTTTTTTGCTGTTTTGCTCGCTGGCGGAAGTGCAGCAGCTTAGCCACGCCCCCTAAGCCGCCCATCACAATAACCAGCAACATTGGGCGCCATGAAAGGCAACCCGTGTTTCTCTTGTTGTTGTTGTCGTTGTCGTTGCTTTCGGTTGGCTTTTATTTACATGCCCACAGCACTCCCCGTGTGTGTGTGTGTGTGTGGGTGTGCGTGTGTTTGGTTTGAGTGGTCACAGGGCCGTGGTTGTTTGAGCGGCGCGCGGGTTTGAGGTGAACGCAAGCGGTAAAAGGAGGCGAGGGGGTGGGGGGGAGTTGAAACAATGTGGCAACTCCCGCATAACATCTTGTTGCATTTGTAATTTCCGGTTTTGCACACCGCCGCACACATCAACCTTGTCGGCCCCCGCCAACCACTCGCCCCGAGCAGGGCGCTCCTGTTGTGCGTGTGTGTGTCTGTGTGTGTGTGTGTGTGTTGTACATGTCCTACTAAAAATGTGTCAACACAGGACAAAGACAAAAAAAAAAAAACCAACAACACACACAAACAATTCATGCCGCTGTGTAGTTTTCGCTGTTGTTGCCGCCGAACACCACCAGCAACAACAGCAGCAACAGCAACAGCAGCAGCAACGTTGGCCATCTGAGGCAAAAACGCAGCTTGCAGTGAGTGCAGCTGCTGCCTGAGACCAAACAATGTGGCAGGCATCGCAGCCCCCGCCCGCCCGCTCGGCAACAATTCACCACTCCGCTCGCCATTCAATTTGAATTCCAAACAATCCGCCCCGTTGCCCCGGCCCGGGCTGTCCTGCCGTCTTATTAGCCGGCATCTCAACGCGAGCTGCTTACCCGGCGACGACGAGGACGACGAGGACGACTCACTGGCCATTTGCAATTGTCAGTTGCCTTGGCAACAACGACAACAGCAACAAAAGCGGGTAAAATAATAAAAACATAAAACAGAAGAAGAAACTCCAAATCGTGCAGGAGGGGGAGGGGGGGGGGGGGTAAGCGATGACGCGAGTTGCCCATTTACTTGGGGGGAAATTTACGACACTTGAAAATCCTGCAGAAAATTCAAAAGAGGAAAAGTTGAAAGCTGAAAGTTTTTCTTCTGTTTTTCAGCCAATGGCGCGCCAAGCAAATCAGGAAAAGGAATTTGAATTCAGGATTGCAATCAAACGAGCAACGAGATATGCGAATTTATGGAACTTCTCATTTGCCGAGGGTTGCCAGATCGTTGGGACTGGGCAAAATTGGCAACACAATCACGACTTTCAGTTCTGCTTGTCCCCCTAAACTTGAAAATGCTTAGCTGAAAATTTGATTGCTTGTCTTCGGGGAGCAGAAGGATGCTGCTGAAAATTGGCAACAGGGCTGGAGATTCTTTTAATTTAATTTGATCCTGTGGATTTCAAGAGACTTCTACTTCTATGGAGGATGGATGGATAAAGGATTAAGCTTTCTATAAAGCAAATTAAGCATTGAGTGAATTTTGGCAATGCTGCCAGGACTGCGTTTCTTAACGGTTCCCTGTGAAATTTGGCAACGGAATTGCTTGGGGCTTCGTAGTCCTTCTAGGGAAGCCGGGAATCTTATAGGATCCTTAACTCTTTAGGTAAATGAATGGGATAATACCAAACCTCTGTGAAATTTCTTTAACAAAGTAAGTGAATTTTGGCAACACTGCCAGGATTGTGTTTCTTGCCGGTGGTTCCCTGTGAAATTGTGCAACGGGATTGCTTGGGAATTCGCAGTCCTTATAGGGAAGCCTGGAATGCAGTAAGTTCTTTGATAATAGCGAACTTCTTTGAAATTTCCTTAACTATCAAAGTGAGTGAATTTTGGCAACCGTGTCTTTCATTTAATTCGTCTAAGGGCCCCAGGAAAGGTCAGCGGTCAGCAAATCAAGAGAAGTCAGTTGCCAGTTCCCGAAACTGCAGCCAAGTCAGTCCGGAGTCCTTGCAGGCGCCACAACACAATCAAAGCTGCCGATTCGGTGGGAGTTTTTTTTTAAGGGAATTTGCATTCTTCCTGCTCAGTCCTTGTCATGGAGTCCTCGGCCGGGTGCCTTTTGATTGCCACTTACCGTTTCGCTGATTTGCTTCTCACTCACATTCGCCGCCACTCACCTGGAAGGAAAGGCAAGAAAGAAAAGAAATCCGTGAGACTCCAGGGAATTTCAATGTGCGCATTTTTCGCAACGAAGCCGGTTAATTGCATTTGAAGGACTCCGCCTGCCTCGGCCTGCCCTGCCTCGGCTGGGTGGATGTTAATTGAAACAATTTTCATTCACCTTACGCGACGGCCCCCCGTCGGATCAAAAGATCCTTCGTCTTATCGGCAAACAATGTAGCGGTAATGAGGGCGGGGAGGGAAGAGAACTGCATCGATGGATGTGAATGATGAAGACGACGAGACAATTGAAAAACGGAGAAAGCAAATTTGAAAATTGCTTTTTTGTGTTAATTAATTTGCTGGGGGAAAGAGTATTCAAGCAGCCGGCGGGACGGCTGTGGTCTGTAAACTTTAAGTGAATGGCGACGGCGTTGACGGCGAAGGATTTTCATGGTTGCTGAGCACACTGATCCCCTCCCAGCCAAGCCCTCGGTTGCCGTTGCCGGTGTAGGCGCCTGCCCGTCAGGATGTCAGGCGAGCTAACACGTAACCACCAACACCCCAGGACAATCCCGTGTCAGGACTCCCCCCAGCCGCCAGCTCTCTGCTCCCTGCTTCCTTAACAACCGACAAGCGAGCGACAGCCGCCCGACAGCCGCTCGATTACTCGTGAGAAACGGATGCGGACACCGTCATCACGGCCGCCCGACACACCCACACCCACACACACACACACACGCACAAGCTCGCGCGAGCCTGGCACTTTGGCGTATGTGAGGTCCGGGGGGCTGGGGGCTTTGTCAGCATCTTAGCGCGCGCCGTGACAGCATTTTTCGTCATCGTCTCTCAAGATTTTTTCCCTGCCATCAACAGCTGTTAATGTTGATGTCCCGTTATTGTTGCCGTTGCCGTTGCCGTTGCCTTTGCCGTTACGTGCGTTTCTCTTCAGACAGGTGGCCGGCCAAGGGAGGCGTGGCCAGGCACTTGTACTTGCCTTCATTTAGTTAATCCAGACATGATCATGCATTCAGTTACCCAACGGCAATAAAAGACAAAACCGCAAGCCCCACACCCCCCAGCCCCTCCCCCGGGTGGCTTAGAGAAACTTTCTATGCAAATTTGAAACTCCTGCGTCGTCCTTTTTGGCGTTGGTCGTTCGGCTTCCTCGTCATCTGGGCTGTGTTGTTTGGCTCTCGTCCTTTTTTTGTTTGTCATTTCTGCACCTGGATCTGGATTTTTTAGAGCTCCTTCCGCTGCTGGTTATTGCCGATGTCCTTGTTGTTTTTCTCCGATTTTTTTTAAAGCCACAAAAACTCACAAATAAAAAATGCCGGTAAACATTTTTAAGGTTCAGCTACCATAAACGGACTTGTGTTGTACTCTTTTGCTAAGAGGGAAGCGTCATTAAGGAGCTTAGATTGGTTCCCTTAAGTCCCCGATATTATATAGAGTTGCCTTGGATATATCCGATTCCTTGAAATGAAAAGTTTTGAAACAATTTCTTGAAGTTTCTCTTTCTTTTGCCGAATTCTCTTAATCCTCAAGCTTTTCGCGGTCCATAGATAGTCTTGGCATTCTCCAAATATAAAATATAATATATATAAAATTTTGAATTAATGAATGAATTTCGCTTTCTTTCAGACTTCCAACCTCAAGAAACCTGAAGATAATTCCAAGAATATTCGCTATAAGGCAAATCTCCCAATTCTGATACTCAAAAGACGCTAAGAGGCCTCTAAGATTCCTTGAGCTTTGATCTGCTGGGTTCCTAACTCTTCAACTTCTTAATTTCTTAAGAATCTCATTCGATCTTCTCCTGGAACTTCTCTCAATTCTGATACTCAAAAGACGCTAAGAGGCCTCTAAGATTCCTTGAGCTTTGATCTGTTGGTTTCCAACTCTTCTAAATTTCCTAAGAATCTCATTCGGTCTTCTCCTGGAACTTAGCTCAAGTCCATCAAGATGAAATGCTTATTTCTCTAATAACCAAACCCCAACGATTCTTTCATCCTTTCGGACTCTTTAAGATTCTTAAAGTTTTCTAATTTAAGATCCATTTAATAACTTCAAAGACAACTCAGTCGATCTTCGATCCAATCCAATTTCCCTTCCATTTTCAGGGATTAAATTCCCAGGCTCTTCTTACTTCCCCTCAAAAGGAGTAAACTTCTCTGTTTCTGCTCAAAATGAAAGTCACTGGAATTTAATTTCTCTCTCTCTGCCCACAAGAAAACATCTGCAAAGTCTACGTGAATTTTTAGATTGAATTTGTGGGGAGCAAGCGACGATGGCGGGGGCTGCGTAAATATCAACAATTTCAAAGTTTGTTTTGCAATTTTTTGTAGTCCCATTTTGCCATCCGGCTAAGCGTATAAATAGACTTTCTGCCCCGCTCCCCTCTTGCGGGCAAGGAGACATGCTGATGGGCCATTAAAAAAACATAAAAAGTTGCCAGGGAATTGATTGATTATCTGAGTTTCTCGAGCGGTTGGGGCGGCTCTTCAAAGTGGTTCCCAGGAATTTAAAGTCCTCCGCCCCAAAAACGCTAATGAGCTGAAAGAACATCAAGGGGAAAAGGATCTTTGCTAATTCTAAATAGAAGTTGGGATTCCTGGGAAATGGAAGTGGTCTTTAATCTGCTTAAATTTCCCTCCATATATTTCCCGTTATATTTCATTCGCTTCGGTTTTAATTTTCTTTTTCTTTTTTTTCATCGATCGAAGCTGCCAATGAGATCTTAATCGTTACGTCATTTGGACGGTCTTCCTTTCGGGCCATCTATCCGCCATATCACTGGCTTGTGTTGGCCATAAAACGTAACTGTTAATGGCTAACGGTACTCCCGGCCGACTGACTTATGGGCGCACATCATCCGCATATTCTGGCCAAATTACAATGAACTGCAGAGACAGCGGTAAGCAGGCCAACCACACGCGTGTGTATGAGTGTGTGTGTGTGTGTGTGGCAACTTACTACTTGCTGGTGTAGATGACGTCGCATTAAACCATAAATAAAGACAATAAATATGATGATAATTAAGTGCGGCGCCCATACTCTCAATTTGGCCTTATTAACCCAAAAAATGACACAGATATTAATTTTCGACACACACACACGCGCGCGCTTGGAGCTGAGGAAAAAATAAGAAAACCCCAAGCCCACCGCCCCCATTGCTGTTTGCTTGGCAGGCCCACAAACAAACTCGCCCCGCCCCCCACCACACCCACATGTGGTGGCCAAGAGCGTGACGCTGCCAGGGGGAGGCAAGGAAGTGGAAGAGCGCAAAGCCTAAACGTAAACGAGTAAATTGGCAGATTTAAGCAGTAAACACGCACACACGCACCCACACACACACACACACACACACTCACACACATGTGCAGTGCGCTGTTCGAGAGGCGCATGAAAATATAAAGAAAAATGTCAACAATCTATTGACAGCTGAGACTGTAACTGATTGTGGCCGCCCCGCCCGAAGCCGGCAAACAAAAATGGAGACAACAACGGCAACGGCGGCGTCGGCAGCGAAGCCGGCAGCGGCATTAAGGCAAAGGAGGCCACGCAGCAAACACTCAAAGCCCTGGCGGTGCCCGCGACCGGCCGGCACACGTTTACCGTTCGTTTTGGCGAGCGTCTCCCCGCATTGGAAATCAAAGCCCAAAGAGCACTGCTAAAAAAAAAAACCATAGCATACTTTCCAGGCCAAAATCAACCAAATTGATCTTCTTGCTCAGTGAAGGAGTTTTGAAAGGGGTGAGTGATTAAAAGTCGAAGGATCGTTTCTTTTTGAAATGTTCTTAAGTCAGCCGCTCTAGACTTTAAAATTTCACTCATTATTTTAAGGGTTTTTGATGACTTGCAACCGAAACGTCTTTTTCGATAAAAAGTCGAACAATCGATGATTTTTAATATTTGCCAAAGCGGTTTTTGTTCAGAAACTAAATCAGCCGCTCTAGACTTTAAAATTTATGAGATTTTTTTATTAGTTTCCCATGACTCGCACCCTTCCTAAGTTCTTTTATAATCAGAACTTTAAATTGACTTCTGTTTCAAGTCCCTTCTGTCCTTTTGAAAGGCCTTGAAGCGCAGAAAAATAAGTACAGTCTCGGGGAAAGTACAGTCACGCGTCGAGGTGTTAAATGCCGTTCTAGTCGTTGTCACTGGTCACTTAACAGCCGCCCGCCAGTTGGCCCCGGACAAAGGGAAATCCAGGAATTACGTGTAACCGCAGACCCAACATAACCTCAACAAAAAAAGGACCAGGGGTGGCGGGGGGAGAAGAAACAACCGCTTGACCCTCGCCCGCTGGGAATTCTGATGTGTTTACGGCCCGGGCCGTCCTCTGCCGGTCCCGGAGATAATGACGTCAAATTAAAATATTGTAATACACGCATTTTATGTGCATGTCCCTTTGTTTTTTCCCGTCCGTGGCTCCTCCACTCCCCTTCATTTTTTTATTGTTCGGCAGTCCCACATTTTTATGTGTGTGGCGGTTGTCCCCCGGCGGACCCGCTTTGTTTTTCTTTATTGCCTAGCATATTTTATATATTTATTTGTGTGCCATTTAATAAATTTCCTGATAATGTCATAGGCATCAGCGAAAAGCACCCGGTTCCGGGGGGCAGCCAACCAGCCGGCAGTGCGGTTTGCTGCCTGCCCGGCCTGACTCCCCCCGGGGACCTTTGACCCCGCGGCTCAATAAAACTTGGAGTGCGTTGGGCCCAGATGCCTTCGCGTGGCCTTTCCAACCCCATGATTTGTGGAGCCCGCCAAAGGATCCACCAACCACCACCAAATGGTAATCAAGTCAAAAGGAATTCAGTTCCAGAGAAGAAGCAGAGGAGTTTTGGGGAAAAGGACCTGAAGATCTTGCCAAAGTCGAGAAGACGATCTGGAAGTCTTAGGAGCTTAATTTTCAATCCTGAGTAGCTTTTGGTTGTTTTCGATCCCTTGAAATAAAAAGTATTGACAGAATTTCTTGGGAGTCTTTTTTTTTTACCTGACTTCCCTTATTCGCTTTTTGATCCTCAAGCTTGCAAATTTAAAACGAGTTGAGAAGACGATTTTTGAAGACTTGGGAATTCAATCTTCAATCTTCAGTAGCTTTGGATTGTAAAATCATTAAGAAATGATCTTGGAGATTGAGTTCCACAAAAAAAAGCGAGTAGGAAGCTGATAATTGCCTGGAAGTTTTTTAGAAGCTCGGCAGGCTAAATGTTTTTTTTTTAGGAAGAAATCTGCGGAAGAAGGTGAAGGCTTCCAAGTTTGGATAATCACCCAAAATCCTTCCGTATTTCGAGAGAAGAAAATTTGGGTAAGTCTCTAGTTTAAAGCTGAAGCTGCTGCTGGATTATCTCGAAGGAATATGGAACTTTAATCTTTTGTAAGTCTTTTTATGATTTTCACTTTATTCCGGATTTTAGATGAACGGAACTCTTATATTTTTTTTTTTTTTTGTTGAGTGCCTGGAAAGGTTCCTCATGGATTTGACCAACTTTAAGCAATCATATTGATCCATATTAATTTGACTTTAATGCTTTCAAACCTTTTAAATGGAAGACAAGTAAATGATCAATTGACTTTAATTTTATTCCTGATTTTTCAGTGGGCAGAACTCTCTGAATTTCTTTTATTTGTGCTTGAAAGGGTTCCTTATAAATTTATTACATTGCTCAGTAATAATTTGAGTTTATATCTTTTAATCCTTTTAAACGTAAAACAAGTAATTGATCATATGGTTTTTATATCTTTCCTGATTCTTCGGTTAACAAAACTGCCTGAATTTAAAGCCCTCCAAAAAGATCATCGAAAAATCTCATCTCTCTTCTTCCCCTCTTTCCTTTGTCCCTTGCACTCTTTTCTGGTGCCCTGCCTTTTTAATTTTGTCCGCTCCTCTCCGCCGGACAGAATCATCCCTAATGAGTAGACTGTACTTAAAAAAAAAAGGAAAAAAACTTAATCATTTTCCGATTGGTTTCGCCGGGAGAGGTCTTGAAATGTTGTTGGCGGTTGGAGAGCGCATGAATGAATAAACGAAATAATTTCGCTGGACGCGCAGGATATCAAGGATCTTCGATGGTCATCATGGTGACCGCCAATGGGAAATGAAATGCAACGCGTTAGCCACGCCATCAGAAGGGGCATTGTTGCCCGACCGCCTCTTTGTTATTTTCGAGTGAAAAGCCATCGACCAACGGATTAAACAATAAATTACAATGGCCTCTCCACGCAGCGCCAGCGGCAGCTCCAACAGACGGGAAACAATGGCCACTTTGGGGCAGCCGCCGCCGATTCCTGCTACTGGCACAGGCACGTTTTTTATAATACCCTCTACCCTTGGGTATAAGGGTATAATAGGTTTGTACCCCCAGAAGAATCCAATCGACGAGAGAAATCAGGAACTCTTGTCGTCGCATGTTCCAAGATCCTTAATAGAATCAATCAGACTTCTTTAATAATTACCCTGCTTACTTTGAGAAAGGGTAAAGGGTATACAAAAGTCGCATAAGCTGGATTTGCATTTTCTGCGGCATTAATTTGTCATTAAGTTCGATTGTTGTCAATCGGGGCAACCGATTTGCCGACTTAATATTTTCACACGGCCGCCATTTTGATTTTTGGCTTAAATTTGAAATGAAATTCCCATAAATAACGGTAAAGGCCCCACCACCGCCGCCGCAAGCAGCCTGGCGCACAATGAATAACTCAATTATATTCTCGAACAACACAAAACCGATGCCGGTAAAGGACCAAGCCTCCGGGCTGGGGCGACGACTCACGTCTGTCGAGGGCGTGTGGAAATGCCGGCGCGTGTGAGTGCGTTTCGGTATCCTTAGCATACCCCCGGCTCCGGCCTGCCCGAATTCGGCTTTTTGAACATTTTTAAAAGCACTTAAGTGGAAATTAAAAAGAAATTATTCACTTTGCCGCATTTGCACACACACTCGTGTGCCCCCCCGCTTGTCTTGCCCGCAGAAGATTTGAAATGCTGCTGTTGTTGTTGTGGGAGTTGTTGTTGTAATTCTGCGGTTTGCCTCATTATTCAAGGTTTATGACGGAAGGTCGTCCAGCTGGCCATTCGGCCACACTTCGGCACCCGTTAACTGGCCCATTTGCTGGTCCGTTTGTTCCCATTGCGGTTTGTTGTGTCTTCTGTGCGTGAGCCTGCCCCCGTCGGGCCGTCTGGTGTGGTAAGCCTGCCCCACCGCAAGTGTTGGCCCCAAAAAATAACGAAAACAGGTGGCAAGCCCGCAACTGCCACAGGCAGCGGTCCAGTGAATCCAATAAAAAGCGGAATTGAAACTACAACTGTTCAAAAAATATAGCATACTTTTCGGGGAGCGCCTGCAAACTTCCTCAATTAAATCAAAACGAAGCGTATGATGATAGATTATGGAATTCATGGACTGTTAAGGCTTTTTGGTCCTATAAGTAAAAATCCCGTTATCTAGTTTGGTTCCTTTGGAATTTTTACCCCACAGAAGCTGCTAAAGAAATGCTTAGAAATTAGGAGACTACCTAGACTTTAAATACATCTTAAAGGGTCCTTTAGCTTAACTTCTCTACCATAAAAAGTGTGTTTTATGGCGAATTGATTGATTCACTTACATAACTCGGCCAGGTCCTGCCGGGACAAGCCTTTGTTGTATGTGCCTAGGTGAGCAGTACAAACATACGACAAGTCAATGCGGAGCACAGCCAGGCAGGCTTTTCCCATCTTTGGATGTCTTAACTGTTCTCGATCTAGGATTTTATTTCTTTCCACGAATCCCGTCAATCCTTCAGCAAGTCCATCGTCTCCATCGATTTGTAGGACTTTTTGGGCCGCCACAAAATTGAATCTGTCAGCGTTTTGTGGGCAAAGTTTTTCTCCTTTTTCGCCTTGGCCATGACAATGCCACTTTGCTTGGCTGCTCAACGGTTTCCTCTTCCGCCCACAACCCACCACCCCCCACTCGCATATTAGCAAAGTTCATTAATCTCGTTACAACTTGGCGGAGAAAGGCTGGCATAATCAATCAATGGACGACAGCAAATGATGGGCGTGCGGTTACGCCCACCGCCTCTTGCCCTCCCACCCAGCACAAAATCTTTGATTTTTCTTGCTTTCCATTCTTACACATTTTCTTTTTTTTTTCGTGGCCACCATCGTGTGTGTTTGTGTGCATGTCGAGTACAAAAAACTATAAAAACGAATTGGCGGCGGCTATTCTACGACGGCTCCAACCCACCGGCTGCCTTCCCATCCGCCTCGCCAGCCGCCCCAACCGGCGGCTCAGCCATCCGCTCACCCGACGGCGGCATCTGTCCAGCCTCAGCCCCCTTATCCTCGCTGGGCTTCTCGCCCTCGCCTGACTTGTGCTTGCCCCCCGGACAATTTCGCCGCCGCACCTCCGGATGCCCGTAGCAATGCTCGCACTCGTCGTCCGACGACGAGGAGCTCTGGTCGAAGGCGTGCGGCTTGCGGTAAATGCAGCAGCACTTGGACTTGCGCCGGCCCAGGTGCTCGTTGTCGATGACGCCCTCGTGGAAGGTCACGTGCCGCTCCGGCGGGGTGAGGTACAAACGCAAGTGCATCAGCGAGCCGCTGCGTGAATTTCCGGCCACGCCGCCGGCCGAAGTCGTGGGCTCGAGGACAGTCTCGGTGGTGGTGGTGGTGGCGGTGGCGGTGGCCGTGGCGCTGGCAGTGCCAGTGGTTTTTGTGGGCGGGCCCACGTTCTTGTCGCCATCATTGGCGCCGGTGGGTGGCGGGTGCTGATCCATGCTCGCCGTTGGGTTAGATCGCCAGCCGAAAGACCAAAGAATTTGGACCAAATTTTCAAATCGAAATAAACAAACAAAAATTCGAACGCTGCCTGCCGTTTGAATCAAACCTTGAATGGGCCTATCTGCCCGCTCGTAGACTCGGTTGGGAAATGAATTTTGAAATTTCCTAATCCGCTGCTTGTTCGCAGCGAACGGAGTGGTTTTTTGGGTAGGATTGCCTGCTCGCTCGGTCTGGGCTAGTGTGTGGGTCCTGGTGTGTGGCTCCGGAGCGGGCGGCTCTGTTTGTTCAAATGAATTTGTGCTAAATGCTTGAAATTCCCTGACGTTTATTTC
Organism: Lissocephala sabroskyi; assembly: GCA_037075105.1. Lineage (NCBI taxonomy): Eukaryota > Metazoa > Arthropoda > Insecta > Diptera > Drosophilidae > Lissocephala > Lissocephala sabroskyi. The sequence goes on from JBAMCP010000042.1 coordinate 20,064, forward strand.
ATTGGCCACCGAGCTCGAATTTCGTATTGAAATGCCTCCGGCCACCCGTCTGGCGGTGGGGGAGGAGTTCGCTTTACAGTTTTATGACCTTTGGTGGCGCGGCAGCCGCCGCTTGCCAACAGCTTTAGCCGCAGTGCTGGGCCCTGTCGGTCTGTTGGCCGGTTGGGTGGGGCTTGCCAAAACTTGCGCACAAATAACGGAAATTGGGCGGACGCCAATGCCGCCCTGCCCGGCCCACCCGCTCTGTCCCCTGCTAAATGCATTCCGGTTCCGTCGACTGCAGTTTTGCATTTATTATTGAATGGGTGGGGGGTGTGGTGGGAGGCGCATTTGCATGAGCAACCAGCCCAGGTTAAGGAACTCTTTCGGCTCGGGCGATTCGCCAAAGTAAAGCGACGCAAAAAAATACCGACGCCGTGTGCTTTTCGCTGGCAGGTTGGGTTTCCCAATCTCCGAGATTCGGCATGAAAAATTATGTTCCCTGTCGTTCGATTGCTTAAGCTTCGGGATTCTTAAGCAGCATTAGTGGCCCGCCAGGCAGTGGAGCCCGGGGGGGAGGGAGGATTAGGTCGTTGGGTTAAAACCAAAAGCTGCCAAGAACTCAACTCCGCTCCACCGCCCTCACTCCCTTTGGCAATCATCCGAATCGTTGGCTCCGCCAAGCTAACCTTGGGCCTCCCGATAGCCTCCAAAAAAACTCCTCTTAACTCTTCAAGGATATGGAAGAGGGAAGCTGGCAAGAAGTTTGTGATTTCGGCTTTTGATTAACTTTAAAAAAGTGTTAAATTAAAAGGTGGAAATTAAATTGTTAATCAGGAAATTAAAAAGCATTAAAAAATAAGTTCACAGTTCCAACTTAAGAATTTATTAAGGAATGACGCACTCATTAAGTGAACTTAAAGGCGCCAAGAGAGGAACTACTAAAGTGCTCTCACGCTGAAGAAGAAGGAAAAGAAAGGAAATAACTCGATAGACGTGGTTTCAATTGGTCTGAAAATATCTGCAGATTCCTCATATCGGTTAGGAATATAAGTATACGAGTATACGATATTTGGATGGAAGTGGATTCTATTTATTTATGGTTTAATTGCAATTATGTTCAATTAGGAATCCCGCTTCAATATTCTGATCTCTTGGTCTACAGGTCCCTAATTTAAGCATCTGGTATTAAGGTCCGCAGGTCCCTAGAATGTCAGGGTTACAAAACTAACCGAAGCCAATGACAAAGAGATCCTATTTCAAGCACGTCAGTCGCATGGCTTTAAGTCTCAGGATCTGATAATAACAAAATCAGAATCCGATATTTATTAGTATTCAATTTATTCAATTTTTTCAAAACCAGTTCTTATTACAGCTCCATGGAGAATCTTAAGTCACTCAAACATTATGAGGATCTTTTTCGCGTGGATTAGATATGATTTTTCGGCAGTCGTACTTCTTTGACTGAATCCAAGGACCTGAAGTTCAGTGTTGCCGTTTTTTTTTTGAGTAAAAAACGCTAGATTTAGCGGGAGAGAGGGGAAAAAAAGCTAAAACATTTTTGGAGACAATTTCTCTTTTTTTTTTTTTTTTTGTCTTCCTCTGAATAATTTACCTTTTTTTTTTTTTGCTCGCCTGATGGGAAAAATTTGATTTTACCAATTTTTTATTGCGAATGCGGTGTGATTTTCCTTTTTTTTTTTTTTTTTAGTCAACGACCCCAAAAAAAAAACTTTAAAAACCGCTAACTCCTGCGCCAAAAACGCAGAATTAGCGTCTTCCCGCTAAATTTTTTTTTTCCCCGCTAGATCCATTAAAAAAACGCCAAATCTAGCGGGAAAAACCCCAAAACGGCAACACTGCTGAAGTTAATCTCTAAAGATATTGTAGGAGACGATAAAGTCTCATGAGTATTATCTTTTTTTTTTTTCAGCCCTCGACACAGACTGACTCACAGGCTAGGGAGTGAAAACTTGCAAGTTGAATGAGATCGGCTGGGAGGTCGGCTGGAATTGAGTGGACCGAACTTATGTTAATGTTAAGTCAGTTCATGTTGTGTTAAGTAATTGCATAGTTCAAGTAATGTTAAAGTGCTGGTTATGTTAAGATAGAGTTCTGTTGAAGTTGGCCAATGTTATGTTAATTATTAAGTACTGTGAAGTTCCCCTTATGTTAATGTAATGTTACTGTCAAGTTGATGTTAGATGGACAATGTTATGGTTGTCTTCTGTTAAGCTTTGTTAATGTTACGCAATTGTTATGTTATGTGACAGTTCGTTATGTTAAGTTAATAATTTGATAATGTTCTGTTCATGTTAAGGTAAATCTATGTTATTGTCGAGTTAATGTTATTTATGTCATAGTAATGCTCCTTCAAGATATGTTAAGGTTATTTTATTGATAAGTTTTTGTTATGTTCTTCTACTTGCAATTTCCTTAACGAAGTCTTTTATTGTAATAATTTGGAGCTTTCTTTCTTACGGAATATCTTATTAAAAATATGCAGGATTATTGATTATTTGATAGACTGGCATTCAGGCAAGTTCACCTTAAAGAACATCGGAAAGTCGAAGAGCGTTTCAAGGAAAGAACCGTCAAGAAGCTCGAGATTAAATCTGATTTGTATTTGAAGTTTATACTAACAGTTTTCTTTACTTTCCATTAAATTTATACCTGAAGTTAAATTTATCGAGGACCCTAAAAGTTTAATTATAAATTCTCATATACCAGGGAGCTGCGTACCTCGAATTATGATCTGATTTCCATTAAATTTGATTTCACTCCACCAGCCACTCGACATTTTGGAGATCTGCATGCCCCCTAAACCAGATTGCATTGGATATTAAAAAAACAGAATGTTTTTCCCGAAGCGCTGTTGGTTGGAGGAACACCTCGTTTCTGGGCCATTGGAGGCAGCAATTTGAGAAGACTGATCTGAAGGGCATGCGTCAGCCCGCCGCCGTCTTTTCTCCAGAAAGCAAGGGCTTTTTCAAATCTGAGGTTCTTAAGCTTCATCAGCGGCTAACTGTGAGGCGGATAAAGGACTGAATGCTTTGCAGCGAATAAAAAATAGCAAAGAAAAATTATAATTTCTTGAAAGACTGAATTTGCTTAAAGAGTTTCAAGATTCTCAAAGATAACGAAAGCCGAGCAGAGTTCTTTTCCTTTACCGAGTCTGCCTTTCAATTCTTAGCCCCAATCGACCCAATCGATTCGCCAATGCAGCAGCTGCGAGTTAATTTCCCCGACTGATCGGAAATACAATAAAACTCCCGGACTCGCCGACCAGAATATTAAAAGAAAACTTTGAGCCTTTGCCTTTTCGGCTGTCCGGGCTCAAGGAACGCCAGGGAATCGTTGGCTCGCGGGATCTGTGAGCGCCGTCTGGTTTATGGAGGAATTCGTGTCCGTGATTTGCGCACCGAATCATCCCCGATCGAGCCGGGCTGGTGCTGCCAGGACTCCCGGCCGGAGGGTCCATTACGCCGGCACTTCAACACTATTTACAGTCCATGGACCTAAACGTTTTATGCCGCAGCCGGGCAAGGCAGCGGTGGCTATAACTTTGCCGGGGCCACGTCATTGAAATGAAATCTAAAATTCATTACGGATTTTATGCGGCAAAGGAAAGGCAGCCGCCCCAACCGACTGGCTGTCCCAGGCACGTAACGACGCAGAGCCGCCACCTTCATGCCGTTGATGTCCCATCGGCAGTGGCTGCTCGGGACGGAGGGACGGACAGTGCTCTTTTGACGGGGCACAGTCTCCAGAGACTGAGATGGATGCTGAGTTACGGTTACTTCACATGAGATGCGCGGCAAGAACAAAGAACAAGGAAGGCAGTCGCTGGCATTACGCATACGCCGGGTGGCCGAGACGAAATCAACCGCAAGGAAATCATGTCTACGCATCATTCAATCCTCACACACACACACACACATGCACACACCTACTGTGGAAATGTGTGATAAGCAGTTTCCGCCAGGGAATTCAGCGCTCCCTGGGCCGCCATTCGTGCCACCCTCGGCCCGACAATAGTTTTGCATGGGCCGCTTTCAGTTGCGTTATTCGGGGTTTGTTTCTTTCATTCTTTTGGTTTCTTTTTATTTAGCCATTTTGCTTTTCATTGCCGGCGAGCCGGAGAGCCGAGCCGAGCCGAGCCGAGCACAATGGACGGCGCGTTGGGGACTCAGGGTCTCTTGTCGGTTAACCGGCAGCCGGCAACCGGATGCTGTGGCCACTAATGCAAATATAATGGGAAATGTTTCGGAAATATTTCAAGATAAAATTGATAAAGGCGTCCGTCCGACTAGCCCGTCCCGCTTTCCCCGGCAGCTTTTCTTTGTGGGCCTATCGGCCGCCGGCAAACTATTCTCGCCCGCATTCTGCAAATCGCCTACAAATTCCTCTCCTTCCTTCACTCTCTCTCTCTTTTCGTCTTTCTCTTTTCTTTTTTGCAAGGGGGCGGGGGGGTGGGCTTTGGCCCGCAGGAATGTGCGAAGCGCGCCTCCCCAATTTGCAGTTAGCCGGAATATTTGCAGCACCGCTGAACAGCACCGCGAGGGGGCCGGGGGGGGCGTGGCTATTGATGATGCTTATGTGGAAATTTCCACAATTTTTGGAAGCTGCTTGGGATTGCAATTGCCACGAGTTCAATGGAAAACAGTGGGCCGTTTTTATCAACGGATATCTTAGAATATTCCATCAACTATAACCAGAGACTTAAGCATTATAACCATCTATATCTCCAGCTCTTTAAAGTCTTTAGTTTCCTTGAAACTCGATTTCCCTACGAACTTGAAATTTCTGCTGAAATCCCGCAAACTTTGCCAGCCAAACGAAATCCCTTTTGTGTTTTTTAAGCTCCCCAAGCCATTTAAAATTTTGTGTGGTATTTGTAGAAATTTGCCCACTGTGCTTGGCTCGGTTTGATTGATCAGCCAGTCGACAGTTTGGCCAGGTGAAGGGGCCGATGGGCATCAGTCACCTTGTCGCTTGGCTTTGATATGAAACACATGTTCGGTTTGTTCAAACTTGACTCGGCCACGCCCCCCCGAGGGCGCAAACCACAAAGGCATTGAAGGCCGGTCAGCCAAGTTAATTGGCTACCTAATCGGATCCTTAAAATTTTGATTTCTCCAGCTTGGAATCCTTAAAGTTGCCCAGCCTTAGGTCTTCTTATTGATGAGGTAATAAGGACGAAACGGCCAGGGGAGGTTCAATTTGTCCTACGCTAAAAGCGGGGGTGGGGGGAGGCGGTGAATGCTTGGGAAAATCCAATATAAATTCCATTACAATCATCTACATTTTACTTAAGTTGAATAATTTAAAAGCAGACCAAAGCCGCCCCCGCCGCCCACCGGCTTTTCAACACTCGACGTGGCAACCCTGGTGCCGCCATCTTGCTTACGCTCTGGCCGTCGTAACGTAAACGAGTTAAGCGTCGCCGACTGACAGAAATGGCCGCGGCAGTGTCAGTCGGGCGGGCGGGCCAGGCGGCCGGGCAAATGCATCATAAATTTTCATGTTGCTCTAAAAATACAACTTGCGATTTTCTATTATGTGTGTGTGTGTGTGTGTGTGTGTGTGAGTGACCAGGGGTGTGGCGGCGGGGCTGGTGAGACTGCGCCTCCTGCTGAGACAGCAATTCCGCTTGGACAGTCGAGCGCGCAAAGAAAAGAAGAACAGAAAAGCCAAGAGGTGTGGCCTGGTGTGTGTGTGTGTCTGTGGGAGGGGGGGGGGGGAGGTGACTAGGCAAATGCAATACAATTTTTCGCTTTTATGCAAGGCCCCGCCCCCCGGTTGATTTTTCTTTTCTGATGTTGTAAATTCCCCTCAGAATTGTGCTGAATTTTCGGTCTCGTAATGAAATGAAACGAAACTGAGCGAAACGAAACGGAAAAGGAACACACACACACACTGCATGTGTGCGAGTGAGTGTGCATATAAATAAATAACTAAAAACCCCGAAAGAATATGAATGCAATAAAAACATGAAATGCGAAACGAAATTAGATTTACAAAAAAGAAAGCAAAACGACGACAACGACGACGGGCAGCCAGTCAAGTGGGCAAAAACGGCAACGACGACGGCAAAAGATTTGCGCAGCTCGGGCAAGAAAAAGGAAAGCTGCTCGTCTGGAATGGGAACGCCTAACGGCTTAGAGGTGGCAACACTGGTGGGCGTTGGCCTGGGCGTTGGGGGATTAGGATGCCGCGGATGTACAAAATGTAGCAAATTAAAGACAAAACGGCAGTCGAGCAGTAACTGCAGAAAATGACACACCGATGAGCACAGACGACGCACACCAGCGCCTTTTGAAGTTTTACACACACACACACACGCACACACTCAGCCGGGGGTGGTGAGAGGGTCTACGGAATTCAAATGTGCAAGAAAAGTGCCTCCGCCGAGCTTAACAGAAATGACTTCTTGTTCCGCCCAGAACACCAACCCACCCACGTCGTAGGCTTTGTGCACTCGGACTGGCCTGGCCTGGTGGCAGCGCCGACGACGAAGATGAGTTTGTGCTGTTGCCTGGCTGTGTTTCCCTTTGGTGCAAACGAAGTTTACGCGTCCTGATGCAGATAATGGCAGTCGGGTGAATGGTTCGCCCGTCGGTTAAGGCGTTCTGGGTGGCGGTGGGTGGGTGGGTTCCTGGTAAGTCAGTTAGTCGACATATCCACCTGCAGAAGGGGCCGCTAGAGGCCGCTTCCTGATGCCAGCCTCATGTATCCGCCAGCCGGCCGGATGAGCAATTACAGAAAAAGCTTCAAAATCCTCGTTTTCTTGTCGTCGTCGTCGTCGGCGCTGCTAATGCGAGACCAAGGGAGAGCGCCTAGAGCAGCCGCTGTAGCGGTAAATGTCGACAGCCCCGACGACACGCCCGGGTCAAAGGGGACCGGGGTGAGTGAGCCCAAAAAAAGGCAATCCCAGTAGCCCTAAATTCGTTGCGTAGAGGAAGCCCTGTGATCCGCCTGACTGCACTCGCCAAGCACTCATCCCGGCCTCCCCTCGCCCTAAATTCAGAAGCCGGCGATCCAGCACAGCCCTCGGGCCTGAATTATGCAAGTCACGAGAGTCGACCGATCGATGCCCAGCAAACGGAATGGAATGAAACGAAGCGCCGCAGGGGCCAGTAATTTGGGGGAGAATTTCGGAAGTTACAGTTCCCATGAGCGTTATTCAGGGAAGCAATTCAGTGGTTATGATCCCTTGGAAGCTTTGGGAGTCTTATGGGAAATGAAACAGAAGCTGGGAACTCGGATCTGGGAGAAGATATGAAAGCATCAGGGAAGAAACTATGATAGCTTGGAAGCTTTGGGATTCTCGTGCGGAATGGAACAGCAGCTGGGAACTTTGATCTTTCGGGTATTTCGGGAGAAGTTGAGAAAATATTTATGAGCTTATGATTCTCATGAACGAGGTTTTCCTGGTAATCAATTATGGTCGATTGGGAGTATCGGGATTCTTGTAGAAAGCACAATGGAATGAAACAGAAGCTGCGAACTTTGATCTTTGGTCGCCTGAAAGCGTTGGGATTCTTTCGATTGTAGGGGAAAGAACGGAATGAAACAGAAGCTGGAGAAGCTGGAAGCTTTGGTCTATCGGGAATTTTGGGAGAAGGTGGAAGAGTATTTTGGAAGTTATGATTCTCATGATTAGCATTATTCAGGGAAACAATTCCATTCTTATGATCGCTTGTGAGCTTTTCAGGGAACACAACGGAATGGAACAGAAGCCTAGAAGAAACTTGCTGACTTTGATCAGAAGTTCTGCTCAATTCAAAAAGAAGAAATCACGAAACGGAACTAAGAAAGATTTATAATAATATCAGCGAAGAAGAGAGAAGAGAAGAAGATCAGAAGGATGTCAAGTCTGGGGGAACTCCGCGTTGGCTTACTTTCATCGTCTCTGTGAGGTTGCAGAGTAATTTGGAGTAATTTTTGGAACTGTTGCTGATTTTTCAATAAGCGGAGTTTGGGAATTTTAAAGACTTTATTTTCTCTCTTCTCTTCATTTCCAGAAAGCGAAAACGACTCCCTTCCCCCACAGATTCTTAAGTCCTTGAGTTCCTCTATCTTCGCTCCTCTCCCCCAAACTCTTTTTGCACTTCGCGGAGTTGTCCCTTCTCCGGCTGGGAGACAGCGCCATTGAATCCAGCGCAAGTCACTCGAAGGCGAGCATATTTCGCTCGATAACAATTACCAGACTTTTACCTGCAGTCTGGGCTCAGTTCTCGCACATTTTTTTCGGGTTTTCTTCTTGGGTTTTCAGTGGCTGCTGGTTTTTCGTTTCAAGCTCCTTGGGGAGCAGCAGAGGACGGAGGAAGGGAGAATGGAATCTCAGTTAATAAGAGACGTTTGGCTGGGCTGCGTGCCCGGGCGGCTGGGCTGGGCCATCCGACCCGGCATATCCGACGCTGGGGCACTTTGGCTAAGTTCTAATGTAAATTTCTTAAACGCGCTTCAGCCACTCGAGTCGACTCTCCGAAGCAGCAGCTTGCATTTTAATTAGGGGCTGCAATGGCGGCCACTTAACCGCCGACACTCGACATCATTTTGCACCGCCGTCACCGCCGTCCAACCGTCCCACTGTCCGTCCGCCCATTGGCTGCTCTACTTTGCCAATGTGAGAATCATTACGGTTTTGTGCGCACTTCACGCCAAACAGGCCAGCCAGCCACCAAGAGATTTTGCCTGCATCATTCACAATCGATGCTTTTGGTTGCCTGGGAAAAGTCGAGGCATTTGAGGATCTCTAGACGATCGGCCAAAGCAAACTGGGAGAGCAAGCAGTCAGGAGTTGTGGTCTTGAGTTCCGCTGGACTAAAGAAGCCACCGCTCTGTGGCTCTCTGGGCATCCTTACTGCCAGGCGGCGGACGGGCCTTCCAGCCGCTCAGTTCCTGGCCGGATTTCACCTTCTCTGGGGTCAGCTGCTGCCAGAAGAGATCAGCAAAGTATCCTGGCCGTTGGTTGGGTTTTCAGTCGGTAGAATTCGAGCCAAGGAAGCTGGACCTCAAAATAAAGCAGACACTCTTGCCCGGCAGTCAGTCTTCCCCCAAACAGAAGAGCATTCTAGCTGATCCTCTGGCGTTTTCTGTCTCGCTTTCCCTAGCACATTTCGTTGGTTTTCTAGGATAGAAATTACCCGAGTCGATTTAAAATTCGGGCAGCCTTCAATTGCTGAGTCCTGCGACCGCCGCCCACAGCCTTTCACCGGGCGAGGCAGCCCATTCATCCAATCAACTTCAAGTTTGCCGGTCCTGTCATTTGCAACTCACGTGCGGCTGCGAATGTGGAATGCTGGAAATTTCTCTATGTTTGTCTCGATGTCTAAACGTCCAACTGTCCATCTGTCCGTGTGCCCGTGTGCCCGTGTGTGTGTGGTTGTTGTTTTGCCTTTTACTTTGGATTTTTGCAACTGCCAAGTTTCAAATTACACGCCTCGCCTGTCAGAGGCCAAACGCCCCCCAAAAACTACCGCACACCCCCCCGGCCTCTCCCGCTGCTTTCATCCACTCACCGTACGAAGGATTCTATTGCCGAAATATGTAAATAAAACATAAAATACATTGAAGCGTAACTGTGTGGGTCTCGGCGACATGTTCGGTTTGCCTTCCCTTCTTTCAGATGGTTTTTTGGGCCGGGCTGGGCCGGCATTGCGGCATCGATTCAAATCGGAAGAAGAATCATCAATCATTGTGCCCCTTTGCCTGGCTGCGTTCGATGCGCAGAAAGGGATTAGTTTTGCTTGCTTTATTCGCATTCAATTAGCCAGCCGCCCCATTGGCCTCATGGCCGTTGACGCAACTACATTTCTCTCCATGTTTTATCTGCAATTATTTTCAACTGTCCATTTATTTCTTCATTTTCTTGTTCCCCCACACACAAACACACACACAAGCGTATATACAAAAACGTAGCTTCAGGCAATTGCCGTACGTTGAAGAGATGGTCAGATAGAAAGATAGACAGACTGGCCACCGGCTAGCAAGTTGAAGCTACTATATTTTTATTTAATCTCCTACAAAAGACACAGGGCGAGTCTCGGCGAGCGGGCAAGACAATCATATCTGGCTATTTACGGCTTCAATAAGCCCGAGACTTACACGCTTGACAATGGCCACAGCCGTAAAAGATACAATTCATAATGCTATCGACCCACCCACGCCCAACGCGTGCGTGTGTGTATGGTAAACTTGGCCGGCAACAGAGACAAAGCAACTCGGACCAGAAAAGAAAAACGTTTTTCAGATAGCAAAATCAGGCAGGCCAACATTCCCGCTGTTTGTGTGGCGCCGCACAATGGGCCAAATCGGCGAATTAGCGGGTGAAAATTATTTCGAAAAGGAAATTTTATTATCATTCTATTTTAGTTTAATGCAAGGTAATAAACTTTCAATGAGCTCAGAGCTGAGAGATTTCAGATTTTTAAATGGGCTTGGAAATTGGGCTCCAAAAAATATAAAATTTCTGACTCAATTAACAATAATTCATTATATTTTTCAAAATTAATTTTTCGAGGGCTGATGGTAAAGTTTTGAAGTAGTTATTTGTAATTAAAATTAATTTTAATGAATTGAATTGAATTTAAATGAATTTATTTGTTCGTCGATGTCTTTCAGATGAAATTCTTTTAATTCAAAACTCTTGTTAAGGATTCAAGGAACGAATAATACCGATATGGATATATTTTTTGATATTTTAATACCTTGAATGGTAAACATGAAAAAACAGACATTAGCTTCCTTTCCATAAAATATTCTTTAATGGAGTTTCCGCCACGAGGCGCTCTTTTTGGACTGATAACAGAATAAACACTGGAAAAAAGAACCCAAGACTTGCTTGTAAGTGGGCTCAGATTATATCAAATAGTCTAGAATTCCCACTTAGATACCATCAAAGATTAAAACGATTGATTATTAAGTTTCTTCTAACCCTTTTTTCCAAGATTATCAAGAATTCCATATGTTTTTTTCAAGAATAAATACCAGAAGACTTAAAGCAATCAAAAGGTTTTTTTTTAAAGCCTTATTTATGTCTCAACTCTTTCCAGAATAATATTCATCTCTTGGATCTATTTTTCTCAAAGATTACCAAAAAAGTCCATCCGCCTTTTCAAAGCAACAACCCAGAAACCTTGAAGAAATCAAAATGCTTTCTTCTTCAGAGGACAGATCAAAATTATTTCCGTCTTAACTGAACAATATTCTTCGTTTCTTAATTCTCCACCCATTTTCTCCCTCTCATTCGGCGATTTGGCCCACAGTGTATTGTGGGCCGCTTGCCGGCTTGTTTGCCTGCTTCTGCCCTGAGTGTATTTTATTTTGTAAGATGGCATAAATTAGATACGTGCCGCTGCCTGCCGGTCAGCGTTATGACGACGCTCGTCTTCCTCTTTAAAAACCGGAGAGTCAGGCCGTCGTCCTTCGGTGGCCCTTTTTTTCCTTGCCTGGCTCCATTGATTACGGCCGACGGGCTGTCGTCCAGTCGTCCCGGCGACCCGCATAGTTTCGAATCGCTGGCCCCAATCGTCGGCTGTTTCTTGTCCCCTTTTTTTTTGCTGGTCGGCATTGATTTGTCCACAAAATTTTAAAGTCAAACGAAGTAGAAGGCCGGGTCGGGTTGTTGTCGGTTGGGGCTTGAAATTAAGTGACCAAGATTGCGCATTGATTTGATTTCTGTCGGGGCGAGGCTGAGGCAGAAAAATGCTGGGATTTTGGGCTCTCAATTAATTGAAGTTCGTCCAGCGGCCACTGAGACGAGTTCGTGATTAAGCAATTCGAATTAAGGGCTCAAAGATGAAGACAACGATTTGCGGCAAATTTACGCTCTGCTGATCTGCGCCAGAGGTAAGGAAATTACTAGAAATAAAATACTTTTAAGATCTTAATGGAAAGAATCAAGAACGAGATTCCAAAAAGAAAATAGCTTCCATTCGTTTGGGGACAGCGCGCGTGGTTTTCGTATGTGAAATTTGACTTCATTCTGTGACAAATCGACCAATGGAATTTTAAAAGAACGACTCAAAGTGCAGACTGCTGTGCAATCTCAACAATTTGGACACTGAGTGACCTCTACTGCAGTCTCTGAGTTTAGTAGTCCCAACGAAAGCGGCTTGACTTGACCTTCTGAGGTTCTTTGCTTAACGGATTCACCAAAATAGAATCTTCTAGCTTTAGACGCACCACAAGGCTTTGAGAAAGAGACTTGATGTTAAGCATTCAATGGATAATGATGGGCACATGATTAGAGGAAGAGGGACTCGCACCTTTGGTAATGGAAACGCTCCGCTTTGCCAGTCGGCGCGTTTGCCACTGAGATGATTTTGACAACCGCTTCATTTGGGACTACTTACCAACAATTTCAGCAAAGCTTCTCAATGGGCTCAATACAAAAATTATAAAGCACAGACCAGACCAATGCCTGATGCCTACAGCCTGCTTCAGGTTGGGACGAGTTGACAACAAATTAGAATTGAAATCTAACAAATTGAATTAAAATATCACGTATACGCCTGACAACAGTAATGGTAACACAAAAATGGAAAATCTGCTTACTGCGATTGTTAAGAGCTTTCTTTTGGAAAAGCTACGAAGTTTCAAGTGCCTGCGCCAAACAAGATTGCAACCGATATTTACGTATACTTAATATTTTTGATTTAATTAAAAAACGCACAATGCATATAAAAACTTTTTCGAATTTGTATTTCCTTTTTTAAGAATTAACTTGAAGTCCAGGTTAAAAATAAGCTGACCAATATAACCCATTCGGCGTATACTTATTTAAATCTGCATTCAAAGAAAATGCAACCGACAAAAAAGGAACTTAAATAATCTCTTTCACCAGATGCAGGAAATAAGTAAAATTAATCAATTAACGCGGCTTTTAAGAGCTTAAAATAAAGAAAAAATATTACGTATACATAATTGCGGATACGTGATAAATTAAATTTAAAACCAGCCTTAAAAAAATTAATAGAAAATAATATTAAACCACTAAGATAAGAAAGATTCAAAGAGATAATTAAGCTTTCGGCAAATCGACTGCTTATTTTTGAATTGCGTATACGCAGTGGAAAATTGAAAATGTCCAAGGAATCCAAGAAGAAGTAATCTTGGGCAGCAATGAACCAAGGCACTTCAAAATGAGCACAGCTTGTCCAACCGTGAAAAATTCCTGCACTTAGAGGTATCGTACTTAAATCCTTTCCTGCGATTTATTGGCCAGCAAGTCATGAAATCAAAAATATCATCGAGCAAAAGTGGAGGAGGCTAATTCAAGCAGAAAGAACTTCAATCGATCTATGAAGGAAAAAGAACAACTAATAATCAGAGGACTCCACGATGCTTTGTGGTAATTAAAAACTCTCTCTCCCACTCGAAAAAGAAACGCTAAGAAATCAAAGGAAGCTTTCACCAAATGTAAGCCAGCTTTCCGCCCTGCCCACCTGCCCAGCTGCCCGTCGCCTGCCAGACGGGAGTATCCATTGCACCGGATCCGGCTCATATTGCTGATGAAGAAGGGCCGGTGGGAGTGTCGAAAGGGAAGCTGATGGAACATTCAATTAGCGCAAAGCGTAATTTAGAGCAGCGCCATTTTCATCAAATTACGAGTGACACCAGCGGCCGAGGTGACTACTGCCGGAAGTGGCGGTCGTGGTAGTCGGGGGCGAGGCATCTTGTACATCCGTTGTCACAGATTTAGGTTTTCTCATTTAGCGGTGGGCAGCAGCGTCAACGACGGCGACCACAGCGAATGGCCAAAGAAAAAAGGCAAACGGAATTTGGGTCACTTGCGGCTTAAAATCGCCACCCAACCGCCGCGGACCGCTGACCGCGTCCAACTCCCCAGCGCAGTACTCGATTTTCAAATCCCGCAAACATTCGCAGAAATTACCTCATGCGCGTTGGCTGTGGCCGAAAGTGCATAAGAAAATCCCTGTAATGAAAATTTTCTGCGGCCTGGCCGAGGGAAACGAGAGCAAAGAGAGAAAATTGCAAATGCAGCAGCGCCGGCCCAAATGATTCAAAATTGAAATGACAGTAAAGACGTTGACGTTGGCCAGTAAAAAAATCACGGCACAAAATGAAAAATAATTAGCCCAATTAATGGCCACGTAATTAGCGTGCCAACCTCCCAGCCCCGCCCAGGCAAATAGTTTTCTCTCTGACCACTGATAACTCCATCGCGCAATGGGCTGGCCTGTGTTCCTATTGTCACCCAATTGAGGGCGACCCACTGGCGACCCTAATGAGCGGCGGGGCGGCAGTTTGCCAGTTGCAGCAGCGGTGATTGGACGGCACTCGCAATCAGTGCTGGCCAAATTGCAAAGCACAAATGGCCGAGGGGGTTGGCTGGGGTCGATTTGGGTGGCTTGTTAATTGATCTGGCGCGCGGGCGGGACAGGGCAGGAATCTTCAATTATGAAAGGCTTTCTAAAATCCTTTCAAAGCTTTGATTCTGATCTGGGAAAGGAAATTCAGCCTCAAAGTTGATCAACGAATTTTTAAGAAGCTGCGAGTCTTGGCGGCCAGCAGCTGGGAAGATTTCTGGGCTTCCTGTGAGGCTGAGAGTCTTGGCGGCCAGCAGCTCTCCTCGTCATAAGCGAGAAACTTGAAGGATTTCTGGGCTGAGGCTGCGAGTCTTGGCGGCCAGCAGCTCTCCTCGTCATAAGCGAAAACTTGGAAGATTTCTGGGCTTCCTGTGAGGCTTCTTGCTATTTGTCACCATTTGCTGGGTTTCCACAGGATTGAAATTAATGTGCACTTAAATTAATACCCCCAGCCACCGCCACCTCCAGCTCAGTCTCCCGCTCCTGACTGACAGGACCTCAGCTATGCACAAGCACACTAACCGACCGACCGACCGGCCGGCACGGGCTTGAAGAAACGCCGCGGCAGACGCGACACGGAAGGAGCCGCGTTTGTCGGCCGGAAATAAAAAATCGGTCGGCTGGCAACTTAAAAGGGACGACAGCAGCCAGGCCCCCAACTTATAAACAACTTAAAAATTCATTGTCTACACATGGTGTCGCTGTAGGCGGCCGTGGCCGTGGCCATGGGCGTGGGCGTGGGCGTGGGTGGCCTGGGGCGGGAGCACCTCTGACAACAGTTGGCATGAATAACTGGTGGCAACTGGTACTCGGGGTCGTCTGCTTGAGAGGAATGCGAATGATGAGGCTTCCGGGCAGCGTTGGTGGGCGACTGAATGAAAAACGAAAAACTGTCATCATGTGACGGGAATCAATCTAAAGTCATTTTATAACCCGAAAACACATAAATCTAACTTTAATGTTTTAAACGTGACTGCGGTAACCAGCCGGTCGGTGGTCGGTCGGTCGGGTCGACCCGATTCTCGGTGCGGCAAAGTAAAACAAGCAAATGGTTGTATTTCCGTTTAGGATTTTTCACTTTCAGTTTGTTTCTCTGTTTCTGTTACGGTTTCTTCTTGTTTTTCATTCCCGGCCCAGGCGCAGCAGGCGGCCCCGACGCGCGCCAGCTGGCCAGGTGGCCGTTGTGACAGCCGGCCCAGGCAAATAGATTGAATTTTTATTAAATAGTAGATGTCGGTGTCGCGTGGTATGTGCCCTGCCTGACACGCGTGACACGGCCTGCGACATGCTGGGTTCGCCGGGCGTCCGCTGGTTGATCGGGCAAAAATTTCATAGCATAGTTTTCTGCGCATCGCACAAATTCTGCAGCGTCAGGGAGGCCGGCCGAGGCGGGCAGGCTGGCCAGCCCGATTGGGGTGACCGGATTAATTAAGTCAAAATGAAGGGTGGTTAAACGGTCGTTTGCTTTCTACCACCCGATGGCGCAGGCAAAAAAAAAATGCCGGTGGCACGGCAAACGAATGGGAAAATAACCCAAAAGACATTGAGATATAGACGGTAATGGGTGTGAATTTATCGAATACCCAACGACCACATGCCGCATTCCGCCCACCGCCTTCCGTCAGCCCTCAGCCATTCTTCTTTCGATGCGATGGTCGGAGGGCGGCGACTCCGGGGGACAAGCGGAATTGAGGACATTCCATAATGTGTGTCCTGTCTGAATGCACACACAACCCAGCAAGCATTTTTATATAGTTTTTCAAGGCTTCGAATTATGCAAAGAGCAGCGGAGAACCTCGTCAAGAATCCGGCAGACTTGATCGGGAACAGAGCGCCAGTTTTTCCACCTCTTCTATTTTCCGTAGGTTCTCCTAAATACAAATATCTCCAATCTCTAAAAAGCAGCGGAGGCCCTCGTGGATGGTCAGGAATCCGGCAGACTTGATCGGAAAAAGAGCTTCAAATTTTCAGCTCTTCTTTTGATCTTTAGGATCTCCTAAATTTCCTTCTTACTAAAGACAAATATCTCCAATCTCTAAAAAGCAGCGGAGGCCCTCGTGGATGGTCAGGAATCCGGCAGACTTGATCGGAAAGAGAGCTTCAAATTTTCAGCTCTTCTTTTGATCCTTAGGATCTCCTAAATTTCCTCGTAACTAAAGACAAATTTATCCAATTTCTAAATCGATCCGCCTAAATGTTTGCTGGCCTGGGCTGGCGTGTGTGTGCGTGTAATTTAATCAATAAGAAAATCTTTTTTTTACTTACATTCACATCATTAGATTTGGCGGAACCGCCGCGCTGAATGGACGGGAAGGCATAAATTTATTTCCCCGGCCGTGGAGAAGGGTTCGCTACCGATTAAACAGGGGCGCAAGGGGGGTTGGCCCGGCTTACCTGGAAAGAAAAGAAAAGGAAAATTCGGTGAGCAATTTGCGATTCGTGTGGTTTGCGGTGTTAAATGCACAAATTGCCGGGCTTCCCGGCGAGTCGACCTCACCGCCTTCCTCTGGCGTTGGGTTCTCGGTTTCTCTTGTTTTTCTGCGGCGGCCGCAAGCGAGTGAGTGACAGGTGACAAGCTGCTTAAGCAGAAAGTCACGCACTCATTTTGAATTCAATTTTGGGCGCACGGAAAACTTAACCCATTTCCCCGGCCCCGACGCTGCCAGGCGAATGGCACCGAATTCCAATTTGCAGAAGCGTTTTTGCAGATTATTTGACGATTTGGGTCTTTTTTTTTGGGTTTTTTTTTTTGCAGTTACCTGTGCGTTGGGCTGGGCTGCGATTCTAATCGCACCGCAGTCGCCCATATTTAATTCAGTTTGTTTTTATGGTTACGGCTGTCAACGCGCCGAAAGGGTCCTCAAAATTTACGATACAATTTCAAATATGGCGCTTAAAATTTTCCAATTTCCACCGCCCGCCGGCAGACGGAACAATTCAATTAATGCAAATTACAATGCCACGGCTAATGAATATTTTATGGGAAAACTAATTTCATTTTCATAATAACACCCACACACACACACACAGACACTGATACGTGCATTTGGTTGGGGGAAATAAACAAACGAAAGTCAAATACACAAAACAAAATGGCCGCCGTGGCAGCCATCGACGCCTTAGAAGCTGGCCAAGGAGCCGGCCGCACGGTCATTTCGCTTATTGCAAAGGCTGAGGGCTGCCCATAAAATGGCCGACCGGTTAATGGTCACAGTTACAGTTGGCCAAACACACCGACCGATGTCGGCCATTAAAGGCAACAATCTCGGCTTATAATTGCCCCATCGGTTGTTGGGCGGGCGGCGGCGGCGGCCACGCCACGCCAGTTTTGATGGCGGAATTCTAATTGTCGAAGCAAAAAACTTTTGTCTGCATTGATGGCTGTTGTTTTGTGGTGCGATGTCTGCTCTCTCCAAATTGCCTGGGAAGCAACGCGGGGGTAGGCAGGCAGGGAGGCTTAGGGCTTTTCATAAATGACACTTGGAAAATTTCGATTTCGATTGCCGCTGATTGCGCCGAGTCACTGAGTTGACTGTACCTTCGTTTGGGGGCTGGGCTGGTGGTTAAACTTCTCCAAGACGAAGGCTTAAGTGCTTTCCAATGATTGGCGATGATGATAGCCAAATTACCCTCACACAGAGTCAAATGACGCGACTGTACCGCAGGCAAACCAAAACTTTGAATAGCTCACGAACCATCGATAACAACAGTCGACTGCCATTAATGATCGTTGTGGAGGTTGAGACTGTACTTTTCAGGGAGGCGGCTATCTTTGAAGGAAAGCTCAAAGACTGCAGCTTTGGTTGCTCGATCGATTGTTTTTATCGAAGGTTGAGACTGTACTATCAGGGAGGCGGCAGGAAATCCTAAATTGCTTATTCGGAGACAGCTCAGGCGAAATTTTACCTTTGAAGGAAAACCGAAAAAACTGTGACTTTGGTTTTTCGATCGTTGCACTTGCCTTTCGATTGTTTTTATCGAAGGTTGAGACTGTACTTGTCAGGGAGGCCGCAATGCTGCCTTGCTTGTTTGCTGCGGCTTTGGTTGCTCGATCGTTGCACTCGCCTTTCGATTGTTTTTATCGACTGCCTCTTATCGGCCTTAAAGGCTAACGGTACATGCATTTCCCTACGCAGAATGCTTAAAAGGGGAAAAAGCAACGACAACGACGAGGAGGACAGTTGTCCCGCAGGCGCTACTCCGTGGCCTTTTTTTTTGGGGGGGTGTTGGTGTTGTTGTCGGCAACTTTGCCAATTTGGCAGTCGCAGCGACCAACTTTCCACCCAGTGATGGCTTCATTCTGCGCCTCGGCGAGTCTATTGTTGTCGCCGGGGTCCGTTCGCGTTCGCTGCCCTGGCCGCCGCTCGTTTCTGTTGTCATCGCCATAACGGTTTGTTAATAAGTTTTCCTCGGGGCCGACTGACTCATTTCAGTTTGTTTCGCCGGCTCCATCTCCACCTTCAGCTCCGCGAACCGGCCAACTTTCCTCCCCACCGCCGCTGGCAGTGGCAACGGCTTGTCATGACTTGTCATTACACGGCTCCATGGTGGGTGGTGAGCGTGAGACGACGACATTGGCAGGCAGAGAGAGCCGCTGCCGACCAGGCCAACAACAAACACACAGCGCAGGGGAATTAGAGCAAAGTGCACTTTTTGATGACTTTTGATTTGTTTTACGATTCCCCAGTTCAAGGAATATTTATTGTGCCCCTTTCGACGCCGCCTGGCATCCAAACACGCCATGGCAACAGTCGCCGCCACCCAAAGACAAATTAACCCATCGACGGGCGGGCCGAGCCTTCCGCTCCATCGGAGCCGCTGGCTTTTAGGATTTTCGACTTCTGTGGAAATGAACGCAGCCGAAGTGCCCACAAAGCTGCCAATATGAGGAATTTTTGAGACGAGTCAGCTGAGAATTTCCAGTGCTTGGAGTCCAAATTTTGAGCTGTTTTTCTTTGGTCTTCGGTTAGCTTGAAGAGCCGCAACCCTTCCGAAGTTCATCTTAGAGAAAAGTGAAACTCTTTCTTGTCTTCTTGAAAGCAAAGAAAGTTCGTCCTCCTCTCAAAGTTGCCCACGAAATTGCTCACTTTTGGAAAAAGCGTTTATCATTTGCTGATTCTGAAATCGCCCCAAAATGGGAGTTGGTTGAGGTTCTAAAAAACCAGCAGAAAGGCTTTTGGTAGTCTTCTGATTTTGACGACACGAGCAACTCCACCGACTGCCTGATTTTCTCTCCTTGCTCCCTTCTGATTTTCCCTCTCCCAATTCTCTGGTTCCTAAATTTCACACTCCTCTGCCAAATTTAAATTAAATTTGCCTTAACCAGGTGAATTTTGGGCCGGAATTCTGTTTAATTTGTGGATTGGGCTGTGTTTTTTTTTTTTTTTTTGGTGTGTCGTTCGATTTAATTTAATTATTTATTGACTTCTCGGCTCTCCGTGTGCGGCGGCTGATGGGCAATCTGAATGAATGTCCGAATCGAAACTCCATCTATCAAACTCACTTAGATGCAGCGAAATGATTGAAATCAATTCATCAATTCTAATTAATTTCGCACTGTCGTCGGTTGCCGCAGTCGTTCGATTCGATTGCCAAATGAAAATTGCAAATTTTCCCAAAAACTCCCAAACGTTGCAGTTTTTGGGTTTTTGTTTTATTTTCACGCCAGCACCGAAATTTTGTCAAGGCTTTTCCCTCGCAATTTTCGGTAGAAAATAAATGAGTTTAATTGGCTTCAGTTTGGGATTTCTCACCAATTAGGAGTTCTCGATTTGGAATGGGTAAACTTATGATTAAAGATTCCTGGATTTTGGGAATTGATAAGTCGCAGATTTAAGTTCCTTATTCAGAAATTTCCATGAATATTTGGAGTTCTTTTCTTCAATTAAAGAACTCGATTGGAAATGGAATGAATGCAGTATAAAGATTCCTGGATTTTGGGAGTTGAAAGATCGCAGATTTAAGTTTCTTACCCAGATATTTAAATCTTTATTTTAAGTTCTTTTATTCATTTAAAGATCTCAAATTGCTAAGCTACTTTTCTCTATAACATAAGCTTCATTGCCTAACCAATCGGTGGAGAGATGAATGTCATTCAAAATGTTGCCCCGATGACAACTTCATTCCAACTAAATTGCTTTAAAAACTTTCAGTCTCCCCGTTCTCCTAAGTGCTCATAGATCCCTGGAAATAGACTCATTTCTGGAATCGCCGGCAAATTGCCACTCAACAAAATAGAAGCGAATCCGAATGAGTCATAAACTTGTTTCCAAATCTCTGGCTGGCTGTTCACATGAAGGTTAACCTGCCCACCCCCAGGGGGTTGGGCGGGGGGAAAGGGAACTTTTTAATTGATGTTTATTTAACGTTGAACGTAATTAGGTCTTCTGTGGGCGAAATGTTTAAAGTATCATCGTCGATGGTATTCAAAATACGGCACAGGGCAGTAAAATGAATTTGAATATCGCTGGTTTTACTTTTTCATTCACCCGGGGCCCTCAACCCACTCGGCGGATGAGCGACGATTTACTCAGTGGGTCGTCGTTTGGCGGCGGGGGTCGCGATGGGTTGTCTGTTTTTTATGGGGTTGTGATTTTTGCTTGGCATTCCCGTCCGTCCTCCCCGACTCCGCGGTATTTGTATTCTAAAAACAAAAAGACAGAACGCCATAAACGCAGCAAGGCGCGCATTAACACGACTGAAGATGACGGCTGAGGGGACGAGAGAGCGGCGATGTCTTTGCCTTTGACTTTACGACTGCCTGTCATAAAATCCTCGGCAGAGGCATTGCAGGCAGGCGAGGAGGCGAAGGCCCAACAACAAATAAAATTATGATTCCACTTCAGAAATTTAGCTGCGTAGCGACCAGAAATAATGACAATAATGCGCATAATAATAACAAAACAGTCCAAAGGCAACCTCTGCCCGGGTGTGCGGGTGTGCGTGTGTGCGATTTGCCTAATCTGACAAATGCCAGCGGGCCCAGCGGCAAACAAAACGCATGACAAATGACTCCCGCCGGCGGGGCTGCCTTGGTCGCTAGGCAAACTTGCGGGGCTCACAAATTGCATGTTGCACGTGATGAGGCCGCCGGCGGGGCAATCAATATGCCCACATGCAAGTTGCTTCCGCATCCTGGCCCCGCCCACCGCCTGCCAAGCCTAAGACAACGGGCACTTAAAAGCGCAACGTGCCGTTATTAATAAATCCACTTGACGACGTCCACTCATTAATTCCCTCTAAGCTTGGCTGCCCAGCAAGCATTTGGCTGCAGCTACGACAATTGGTGGCCAAGAAAATGCTTGCCGGGTGTTGGAGCCAACGAGGAGTTCAGGCTGCGCTGCCTGCAACTCTGCCGCCGCGGCTCGTACGTGACCAATAACGAAATTTTCTTATTTACAAAAACCGGCCGAGTAATGACGACGGCAGCGGAGCCGCCATAACGGTTAACGGAGTATGTCGCCCCGCCGCGTGGCGTCTCCTTTGTTGCCTTTGACTGCCCGGCTGGCTGGCTGGTTGCCTTTGGGGCCAACGTGGCTGCAAAAGGGCGGGGTCACCCGTTGCCAGCTTCCAACGAAAAGTCATTCTGAAGTCAGTGTCCTAAAAACCGTTATGAAGTTGCTCACTTGATCGTGCAATGTACCTTTGATTTTTCCAAGCACTTAACACGTGCGCATTGTGCGGCCCCCACAGACAGCGGAGTCGGCGTTGGCGTTGGCGTTGGCGTTGCTGCTGCGGCGGCCGCCTCTGATGAGCGGCAACAATGCAACCAAATTAGCACGGAGCCGCCTCCAAACGGACAATGGGGCCGAAATGGCAAGCGGCATGACCCGCCGGCTGCCTGGCCGGCTGACTGACTGACTGACTGGTCGGCCTGTGGCATTGACGGCTGTCCGTGCGGTTGATGTGTGAAAAGTTTACAGTTAGCCGGCCAAAATGTACACAAATCAAACTTGCAGTTGAACCAAAAACCCGAAAAACTAAAAAACCTGTCAAAATTCTGGTCAATATTTTGCACTCTCCCGCGCAGATGCTAGAAATTAAAAGGGGATTCGCTAATCGAAATTCATGAGAAATTCAAATGCCCTTGGAATCCAGAGTTACCAATTCTTTGCATACCCAAACTTCCTCGAAGCAAGCTAACCAAAAGAATAGGAAATTTAAAATATTTAAGGTGGGAGTTTGTCTTAAATAATTTTGGACCTCCCTTTTAAATTATCTCTGAGCTTAAATTAATTAAAAATAACTGAGAATTTGGTTAGCTTGTCTAAAGTATTTGCAGGTCTTCCTTTGAAATTAACTCTCGGCTTTAATGAATTACAAAATCATAGAAAATGGGTTAAGCTTCCCAAGAAATTGGAATCGGTTTGCAAATTTTCGAGTTTTCTTTTAGAAATTTTTTAAGAATGGTTCTTTGTCTGGACATGAGTATTCTGCCCTCGAAGTCTGCAGGTACCTAGGCATCTGGTCTTAGGACCTGTAGTCCCTAAAATATCAAGGGAATTGTTGGGAAAAAAAAGGCTTAAATAATAAAAAAAAGAGTCATTATAATTTATGATGTAACCAGAGATTTCTGGGAGAGAAAACGCCAAAAATTTAAGCAACCTAGAAAGTAAGAAGAATTGAAATTTATAAATAAAATCTGTTCTGATCTTGAGCTCCTCAAAGTCTTCTGTTTCCCTCAAAAAAAAAAAAAATAAAGCATAATAAATATTTATAAAAGTACGTTGTCTGCAAGAATGATAAAATAAACGATTCAGCGATTGGAATTTGTTCCCCAATTTTTCAGAATTTAAGGAAATTTAAATTTAAAAATAATATCAGTTCTGATTTCGGGTTCTCCAAGACTCTTGTTTCCATCAAAAAGGTCTAAAGCTGAAAATGAAATGAGCGATTGAACGATTGGAACATTTTTTTCCCAATTTGTCAGAATTTTAAGGTATCCAAATCGTCATTGAAATTCTCATTTGTATAGAATATAATTGAAATATTTAAGACCCTTAAAACACACTTAATTTTGAAACTGAATTTTCGTAAAGCCAATAAACCAAACTGGAAAAATTAATACTCTAGATCAGTAATAATCTCAAGCTTTTTAAAATAAACCATATTTATTTTCAAGATTCCAAAAATTATGTTTGAATTTCCGTTTTGGCCTTAAACAATATTTGTGTTGGAATTCAATGGCTTTGATTTTGTTTCCATGGCGAAGAAGTTGAAGAAGTTTGGAAACCTAAAAGTCCAGATCAGCAATAATCTCAAGCTTCAAAAAACAAAGCATATTTTTTTTTTAAGATTCCAAAAATTATATTCGAATTTCCCTCTTTGGCTTCAACCAATTTTTGTGTGGCGATTCCTTTGATTTTGTTTCTATGACGGAGAGTTGCACTTAAATGGAAGGAAATGAATTCCGTTTTTCGATTGAATTGAAATGGCAATTTTGGGAGACGCGAGTCGCTTTCGTGTTGTGTGTGTGTGTTTTTTTTTGGGGGGGCTTTTGAGTGGGGGAAAATTGGAGGGATTGGATTCTCCGGTCGACTGCAGTGGACTTATAAATTTTAAATTTCTCATCACTTCCATCTCCTTTTTGATTTTGGAGCTGCGCTCGCTTGTCTGCAGCATCCATCGAATTACAAATGCCATCAAATAATTGCCTCAATGGGCGGGCAGGACCATAAAAAAGGACCGACAGTCGACCGACTTTATTTTTTATGTGATTAAGTCCGCCCAGCCAACCAGCCGCCCGCCCGGCCCGCAGTCTTTGAAGGAAGAGGATATAAAAATAAAATATTATTTACCACCACCACCGCAAAATACTTTACACACACGCGCAGGACTACGCATGCGAGCATCGAATATTCGGGCAAGTGAGAGGCCCATTAATGCGAATGTAAATGAATTCGAATGCGGCTGAGCCTCCATTTTCGAACCTATATAGTTCATAAATACCCTCGCACACACACACATACACACACACAGGAGCACACATGGGCCCAATTGGCCCAATTGCAGGGGGCAACGGCAGTCGGGCAGAAACGGCGCATAAATCTCCTCTAAACTGCTTAATTTGCCATTTGGTGCAGTTGCAAGCAATTTTAATAAATTCCCAACCACAGCTGCCATGCGAATCCGTTCGATCCCACGGACAGCCAAGCCCACCAAAATGTCCTTAATTAATTTCATAAAATCACACAAAATATTTAAACCCCCCAACCAAAAAATATGTTCCCTCAAACCGAACACAAAATGCCCTGCAGATTCCAACTGAAAATTGAACTGTCGATAAGGCTAAACGGGATTTCTTCTTGGGGTCCCGGCGGCCTTCTGTGGATCTCACAGAATTGAATTTGATCAGGAGAAGGAGAAGAAGCCCAATAACTTCTATGGCCTTTGGAATAATGGAAGATTTTTGGAGTAAATTATAATTTATTTTAGATGCAGAGGAAATTTCTATTCAAAATGATTTGAACTCGACAGATAATTAATTTTAATTTGTCTGAGCTTGAAGGTGTTTTGAAGATCTATGGGTTCTATTATCGGAGTCAGGAGGTCACCGAAAGGTCAGGTAAGCATTCAAGTAAACAAAAGCTTCAAAAAACATTGTTAAAAATTCTATTAAAATTGGAAACACGTTCTTTGGAGAACTTTGAATTATAGGAATATATTCTGGCTGTTGTTAAGGATATTAAAGCTCGATTTCTGCCTCTGCCTCTATATATTTTTGATACCCTGTACCTGAATAATAGTTTCGTTCGATGGTATTTAACATAGAGAAGATAACGTCATAGACCCACCAAAATTACCTCCAATTTGGTTAGGATCAAAAAGAAATTGATCTAGCCTTGTACGTGTGTCTGTCCGTCTGTCTGTCTCTGCGTCTATCTGTCCATCTTCGTTTCCCTATGAGCAGAGACTATACGAACTAAAGCAACCAAATTTGGGACTTAGACTTTTAATATTTGCAGGCACATCAAGTTTATCTATTTCTTTCAATGCCACGCCCCTTAGCGTCCCAACTGGTAAGACTTAAAAAGCCACTACAGTTTTGGTTTTTAAGCGTAATAAAAAATACTTCTCGTATAATTCTACATACGACGATCTAGGATCAAAAAAACTGGAGAAAATCAACATTTTAAATTTTAGTAAGGTCACAACGTTCCATCGGAACGATTTAAGAAACCTCCGGAATAAGTAAAGCGCGAATTGTAACCAAACTTCCCACCAAAAGTTGAACCAAATCAGAAGAAAACTTCACTTTGCATATGAAAATTGAAGTCAAATTGAAGAATAAACAAATCGAGAGTCTGAGGCGCGAAAGCGACGATCCGCCGTGCGAATGGACCAATCGGCTGACGCGCAAAAGCTCACTAACCGAGAAGGCAAGCCGATTAAGCAGCGTGGGGCGAGGACAGTAATTTGAATGATGACCGCTTCAGAACACCGTCCGCTAGGCGGCCCTTTTCGCAGTTGAAATCTTGAAGTCTACTTTTATTTTATTTTTTTTTCCACCATTAATTAAATATTATTTAGTTTTACCAGTGCCACACCCACTTCCGCCTTTTATTATCCGCATAATTTAGTTAATAATTTGTATGGAAGAGACTCCGGCGCGTGGGCGCTTGGCCTGTTCTATTTTTAGCACAGCGACGGACGATCCACCGTGGCCGCTTAGCGGCGAATGGACCAATCAGGCGACGGCGCGCATAAGCGCATTAACGAGGAAACAAAAAAATTAGGGTGCTTCGTTATTAAGGTGTTTCAGATATTTTTAAAATATAAAAAAAATAAAAAATCAAATTTACGTTGTCAATTGACTAAGGTGCCTCCAATTATCCATCTGTTCATTTTTCAGGTTGACTTAAAATTTGTGCACCTTATTCTGGGGAACTGGAAAGACCCAAAGACACTAAATTTTGCCAGCATATGTAAATTATGTGTGACTATTGTAAGGACAAATTTCTTTTTCCAAATTTCGAACCTGAGAACTTTGACGTGATGAAACAGTAAAACTGCGATAAATCAACCATTTATAAAGATATATTTTTCAAACTTGACAGAATCATGTTAATTATAGTTATACATCTTCGGGCAAAATTGTATAAATATAGAAAAAGAAACTTAGGAGATATAGAGAAAAATAGCGATTTTAATGCCTCTTTTCATCGCTCTCTAACTTGACTTACAACTATGCTGGGATGATAAAAATTGGTAATAACGTTGATTTATCTATGGTTATAAAATATCTGTTCAAATAATATCAATTCTCTTAATAAAACATGCAATTTCGGATCAATTAATAAACCTCTAAAATGGCGAAATTTTTAAATCGCCATAACTCCTAAAAACTTTAAAATAGATCAAAATTTTGTATGGGAAAGTTGTTCCTATTTAAAAAACCTTTCGTTTGACACCAAGATCGTCTATATCCATGCAGAAATATAGAAAATCGAAATTTCACGTTTTTTGCCCCAAAAAATGACTTCAGATTGCAAGCAAACGACGGCGAATGTGCTGATTTTGAGAGTCGCGCAGAAGACGCAGGTTCGAATCCTGGCAAAAGCAGTTTAAAAAAAGGGTAATAAGTAGTTTTTTTTTTAGATAAATAATTATCTAGACAGAATGAAGATTTATCGAGGAATTTCAAGGAACCTTTCAAGGCAATTGACGCAGTTCAGTTCGAAATACTCAAAGGTGAAGGGTATTTCCCAGTCGGGCTAGCTCAACTGTTACTTCTTTAGTTGTTTCTAGGAATAAATAAATATAGCCAAAAATTAAATAAGCTCATATTGAAAAATCAATTCAAAAATCAGTTTACAATTTTCAGATTCACCCAAACGAGAAAGAAAGTCAACCGAACCAAAGTCAAGGGGCATTCCGGAAAATACCGTTGACGGCATTTGGGCCTCGGCTAGGAGCACTTGGCCTATGCGTTTTTAATTAAGTGAAAGTTTGGCATGTCGAAATGCGAATTTGACTCATTTGTTATTTATTTATTTATTAAAATTTGTGCAGTTCTTTCGCCCCCCGCCCACCCGCTGTCAACCACCCACACGCCCCACCCCACATTTTGTCGGCTGGAACGACTCTGGCGGTGGCGGTGGCGGTTGATGGCCGACGGTTGGGGGATGTTTGGGGTACGCAGCGGGCCAGTGGCGTGTGCTGGTATTTTATAAAGGAATTTTTAATTATTTATTTGCCCGCGCGCGTGTGTGTGTGTGTGTGTGTAAATCACCAAATATGAATTATACGAGCGGTTGCGCAAGACGATGAGAAGCAGGAAAGCCTGACAGCCTGTTGCCCCCAACAATGCCTGCCCTGCATTGGCCGGCGGCCGGCGGCCGGGCTGGTTATCGACCCACCATGACCCGTGCCCAGTCCAGTCCAGCTAATCAGTGGGGGACACTGACGCCCGCCCGCCTGAGCCACCCGCAAAGTATGCAGTAATTTCGTTTCGCGCTGTTGGCTGTTTTCTGCCTTTGGGGTCTTTGTTTCATTCTGCATTCTGTGGGGGCGTTGGGCGGGGCCGTCGGCTCGTCAAAGTTTTGCCATGTGCACAATTTCCATTCATTTGCAGCGCGTTGTCATCGCGGGCTTGTCAGGTTGGCCGTTCTATTTCATTCGCCTTTCCCTTTCGTCCTCGTTTTCCGGCCTGCCCGTTATATTAATAATACTTCACATTCCGTGAGTCCCGCCGGGTCCACCAGACATTGGAGCAGTTAATAACCATGATGAGAGGGCCGCCGTCGACTTCCACAAAATGGAAAGTGCCCACCCACCCGGGGGGGCCGGGCGGCTTATCTGCCGTTTTTTTAGTGTGTCATTGGCCAGTGTCCGTGAAATGGCGCAGCTGCTGCCGAGGACCGAAGGGACCGACTGGGTCACAGGCCCCTCCTCGCGTCCGTCTATTAAGTTTTTAATTGTGTACAACCGACGGCCCTCTGCACGTCGAATTTGTAACCCGGAAGATTTGATCTGGGCAGATCGGCCCACACATCTGGCCAGATAAACGCGGCCAGTCAGTCGACTGCCCCCGTTTGACCTTTTTTTTCTTGTGTGCCGGATTGCGGGGCGAATTTTGAACTAACCTCAAACAAAAAATACGGAAAATATGCTGCCAAAATGGCGGACTCGGCCACGTCGAGTTCAGTGGCATTTTTAGAGCTGCCGTGACACCGCACAGCTGCTAAGCCGCCAGATCCTCGGCCATATGTGTGTGTGGGGCCGCCCAGTGTCCGTGTTCATTATTGCGGTTAATCTGTTTGTTCGCCGGTCGGTTGTGCGGGGAGGGAAAGTTTACCTGCAATGTTTGCGGGGTCTTTTGTCGGTTGGCCGGGTTGCCTTTTTTTTTTGTGAGGCGGGGTAACATGGTCCGGAGGTTTTTTAATGGTCCTCCACATCCCGAGCTGGGGCGGAAACGTGCTGACCACTCAGAGCAGCCGGCCGGCCAAATAAGTTGACCATCCACTGACAGTTTGTCCGGGGGATTTATTTTTATTGGAGCTGTCGTGAGGCAGCGCACAATCATCAACTCCTCCGCCGTGGCTCGCACGTTGTTGACATCAAAATAATGATTGCCCGGGCTCCTCGTACATCCCGCCTTCGGAAACAATACAAACACCCGGACGGAGCCCAACGAACCAAGATCTTTGCCTGGCGTCATCGGCAAGCGGCAACCGCCGGCGGCTGGTTAATTACAAAAAAAATGCAAAAGCACGAAAATTTCGCTGTTTACCAAATTAAATGCCGCTAATTGGACGATTTTGGCACCGCTCAAGTGGGCGCTTAGCGACTGCCGCTCGGCTGTCGCCGTTTACGGCCCAGCGCCGAGCGTGTGGAGTGCGACTCTGGGGCGTGTGGAGTACAGTTTCCGGCTGAGGACTCGCGCAAACGGAACGACCGGAATGGGGCAAATCACTGCGAATGGAATATTTAATGAAAAAACTTATTACGCTCCCACACACACACACACACACACACACACCAATCGGCGCTATCAAAGCGGAACAGAAACCGCCGAATATAGTTGCAGATTAAGGAATTAAATTCGGGCATTTTTAGTCCCATAAGCAGGAAGAATATTTTAATACTTTCTTGATTCTGAATTGTTCAATTTCATATATGATTTTTAAGAACTAAACTATAAAGGCATCATACAGAATTTATAAGAAATTTAGTTGAAGATTAGGGACTAAAATTCGGGTATATTCATTTTCATAAGCAACAAGAATATTGGGACACTTTTTGGATTCTAAATTATAAAATTTTAAATATTATTTTCAAGAGCTAAAGTACAAAAGACTTATACAAAATATATAGGAAATATAGTTGGAGATTTAAGAATACATTTAGGTTTTTTTTTTCATTCTCATAAAAATCAAGAATATTTAGACTTCTCGTCTTCAATTTCAAACTCGATTTTTAAGAGGTTAACTACAAAAGAATTAGTCAAAATTTATAGCGAATTTAGTTGGAGATTAAAGAGTTTTAATTCCCATAACAACCAAGAATATTCAGACTCTTTTCTAGGTTTGGAAATATAATATTTAAAATAACGTTTTAAAGTAAAACTACAAAAAGATCAAACAAAATCTATAAAGTTGCTTGGGATCTTCAAAATGTTCACCTTCACACAATCCAGAAAATATTTTAAAATCTATAAGAAGTTTACTTTTAGTTAAGGAACTTATAGAACTCAATTTATAGTTAAACTTTTCTTAATTTTAGTGACTGGAGAGGAAACCAATGAAGCTCTTCAGGGGTAAAAATATATTTAAGCTCCTTTCCTCATATTTCCTTCCCTTTATTTTCTCATCTTTATTCTTCTCTTAAGAGGTTCCTTAACGTAGGCTGGCAGCGCTGAAATCAGATTGGGATATTCATCTCCGCCATAAACCTGAATGCTTAGCTGATTCTGTGGGCTGGAAGCGCTGACAGCTCAAACCAAAGTTAAATTTATTGTCGCTCGCTTTTCACATTTGCATGGGGGTAGAATTTTCCCGAAATTCTTTGTGCTCTGTACGCGAAGCGATGGGCCGAACATTAAATAGCAAAACACTTTGGCCCGCTTCAAATGCTGCCACTTGAAAATCCCCAAATGAAGCGATTCCAACTGCCACTGGCAAAAATGCGAAAAGGCCACCAACCAACCAACCAGAAAAAAAAAAAGAGAAAAGACTGGTGAGTAGGAGAAATTCCATATCTCTGGGCGTACTTGAATATATGAAATAAAATCGGACTGATTGTGAGATGTAAAGCGGGCGGAAGCAAACTGTCGCCATTGTGGTTAGTAGCGCTTAAAAAGAAACCAAAGAAAAAAGCCCAAGCCAAAAAAAATATAAACGAATGTCATGCCACCAACAAAAAGGCAATTTGCCCACACACACACACACACACCCGCCACGGCGCACGGACACACGGAAATCCATACCCACATATACGGTATTTTATATGCAAACACGCAAAGCTGTATGCAAATTATGCACAGCTTTGCTTTCGGCGAGGGAGAACAAAAAAAAAAAATGAGTCGGGAGGACTCGGCGAACATTTTGGAAACGCGCGAGCGACTTTAAGGCGATTGAAATTTGAAGTGGCTCTGCGGCTGACCAGCCAGCAGCCAACACTCATTAGCACTTCTCATGGGGAAGCTGGGAGAAAGCCTGACTCATTGGGCCGTCCATAAATCACTGGGGGATGGCAGAATTCTTGTCTGCCAAATGCTCGCTGGGCTATGAAATCTTAAACCAAACACGCGGAGACACGACGGCTGCCGGGGGCGTCACCGACTAATAAACTCGACTTTGCCAGCATAAAAATATCCATGCAAATTAATTAAATATTTACAGTTTACTGACATAAGCCGGCAACGACGACGACAGCGACGGTGACGCCTCGTCAACACCACGAAGGGGCCCACATCAAAGCATCGGTGGGCCAACCAACCAGCCAGCCCAGCAGCCAGAAAGTCATCATAGGAGCCAGGACTGGGGGCCGGGCAGGTAGATTTGAGTGAGCTGGAGCTTTGCGCTGAATTGCAAAAATATGCAAAGGTAAGCGGCGGACCGACTGACCGAACCGGACCGACTCACCAACTGAACGGAAGTAAAAGTGGTCGGTTGGCTTGAGTGGCAGCACGTCGGCCGGTGGCTGGGCAAATGAAACCGACACAACAAACAAAAAGCCAAATAAACTTTTATGTAAGTAATCAAATTTTTGCCACGCTGCTGACGCTCACGCTGACGCATAATAAATTTAAATCAATTCGGGGGCCAACACTGCCCAGTGCCCCGGTGCAGAGTGTGTTTGCGTCGGTTTGGCAAGACTAATTAGAATTATGAGAACTTAAATGCTTTGGTGTCGGGGAGCCATCAAAGTTTTTACGCTGCCCGAATCTCAAATATTCGGTGCGAATTCCCCGTCACGCACACGAAACTCGCCAACGAAGGGAATCCCCAGGGCACTGGCCGAGCTGGGACTTCAAATCAAAGGGAGATAAAAAGGAATCCAGATTGACCAGAGAGCCAGCTGCCAATCGGCAAAACCGGCCAGAAGCTGAGCCTCTCCTCTGGGAATCTGGATTTTCAACTTGAATTTTGCCTGCTTTAAAAAAGGACAAAGTGCCAGCTGCAAGAAAATTCCTCAAATCGAAACAAAACCAACAGCTGGATTTATTTCCCATTTGTTTGGCGAGCTTCGACTCAGCGGATCTTTGGCAGCCTTGAAATTCATCTCACGCGTTTTGTACCCCTGCCAGGGTAAGGGTAAGAGTCTTTTGCTTGTAAGAGGACAAAGTGGCGGATCAGTTTTTAAACTAAAGGAAAGAAATCAGGTCTTTTAGTTTTTGCCTCCAAACCGCACAAATTACCAGCTTCAGGATTAAGTCCGAATTTAATCTAAGAAGGAATTAAAACCTCAATAGGTAACTTAAATAAAACCTTTGTTCAGTTGTTGGATATTCAAGTTTATTGGTGCTGATCAGCCATCCGAATTAATCACAACAAAAAAAATTTAACATTAGCAGTCAAGTTTGTTGGACTGCGGAATACTGATAATTTTGATGCCTTCAGGGGAAAAAAATGAACAGCAAAATTCACCGAACGGTAACAAATTAACAGTCAAGTTTGATAAACTGCAACTGATCCTCCAAAGAGTAAACAACTGTCCAATTCAATGAACTGTGGCGTCCTCATAATTTTGTACCTCCAAAATGCACAAAATAAAGCAGTCGATTTTGCGGAATGCTGCTAATTTAGATCCTCCGAGGGGTAAAAAATTAGCAGTACAGTTTGAATAACTGCGGAATCCTCCGAAGGTTAGAAAAAGTTACAGTCGAGTTTTATGAACTGCGGAATCTTCCGAAGGTTAAAATAAATAGCAGTCGAGTTTTATGAACTGCTAATTTTGATCCTCCAATGGGTAATAACAAGGAGCAGTCCAGTTTGAACAGTTGCGAAATTCTCCGAAGGGTCAATAGAGTAACCATCGGGTTTTGATCAATTACGGATAATTTTGAGCCTCCGGAGGGTAAAATATAAAGCAGTGGAGCTTGAATCAACTGCGGATTGCTCTTAGAACTGACGACCAGGCCGAATGGTCTTGCAAATTTTGATCCTCCGAAGGGTAAAAAAGTTTCAGTCGAGTTTGATTAACTGTGGCAGTTCGACTGAAAGCTTAAATTTGGATAAAGTTTGTCCATTCAAAAGGTAATATTGGAGAGTCTATTCTTGTACCCTTGCACTTGCTTGTGGGGTAAAAACTGAAAGAGTTGGAGAGAAATGAAATTCGCATTCCAACAAATTGGCTGCTCGATGAAAACTTACACAAACGTTAAATGGAGTACGTGGAATATGTAAATAATCACTTCTTACATTTTGACGATCCGAAAGGTAATTTTGAGATACGATTGCGAAAATTAAAGACACTTCTTACATTTTGACCAAGCGAAAGGTAATTGTGGAAACTGTGGATCCCTGTATCCGTGTGCTGAGTGTGGGGTAAAAAACTAAAAAGAATTGATAAGATTCATCCAAAAAGACTTACTTAAAAAATTTTTCCCGCGGCTTGAACAAACAAACAAAAACACCCACAACGGTGAGTGTGTCGATAAAATGCAAAAAAACGTTAAACAAACACAACAAAATTGGCACCAATTAGGCCTCAACTTCTGCCTCGGAAGCAGTTTCACTTTCTGTCGGAACAGCCTTGATTTTGGGAAGGAAAAAGTTGTTCAAAGATGAATTGATTGAGGGGAATAATGATTTTTACCCGCGGCTTCTTTTCACGTTTGTGGCTTTGAATTTTCCGCTTGATCATGTCCTTGAAACTTCCCCGTTTAATTTGCCTGGTGAGCTTGAGGATCTTGCGTTTGTTCTTCAGCCGGATTTTCTTATTGAGCTTTCGCGCCACAGTGAGGGCTTCGGCCAATACCTTCTTTTTCTTTGCGGCGACTCTTTCTTGTTTCTTTTTGAGCTGAATTTGCAAGCACTCCGAGCAGGGATCGTTCTCAGAAGAGTCTGAAGAAGGATGCTGAAGATTGTACAACTTAGCGTTGTCCTTGGCCTCCTTTACATAAATCCAATCGAACACTCGATCATTCCTCATATAACGAAAGTGGAGCACTGCTCGCATCAATTTGTGCAGGAACCGATAGTTCGGTTGATCGGCGAATCCCAGTTTGCGGCAGTAGGAAAGGAACGCGAAAAACGAAGGCGGCAGGCCGGAGCACAGCAGTTTCAGGCTACAGGACACCTTGGCCTCGCCGATTTTCTCGCGCCGCTGGCGTCGATTGGCCCCCTTTATGTCCTGCCACGGCAGACGTCCTTTCACAAAGAAAACCAGCATATAGCCAAGCGACTCCAGGTCATCGCGGCGCCCCTGCTCCATATAATGCGCCCGCAAGGAAGCGTAATTGGCGGTGCCAAAAAAGTCTCTCGCCGCCACCTTCGATTTCTTCGGCGACTCCAGGCTCTCGTCAATGCGCTTGTGGGCTCCAAAGTCAATCATAAATACCCGACTGCGCTCATGGCCCACGCCCATCACAAAGTTCTGCGGCTTGACGTCCTGATGGATGATGTTCTTCGAGTGTAGAAACTCCATGCGGCGGATGATCTGGTCGCCCAGCATTGCCGTTGTCTTCAAGGTGAAGCGGTTGCCGCAATAGTAATGCAGGTCCTTCAAATTGGGCCCCAAAAGGTCGAGGACGAGAATGTTGTAGGACCGTTCCGTCCAATAGTGATGGGCTTTAGGGAAACCACAACCAGGCCGCAATAAACGGAAAAGGTGGAACTCACCTAGCAAGCATGGGTTGCATGTGTTTTGGTCCTCCAGCTTGATGGCCACCTCCTCGCCATTGTTCACATTGCAGGCCTTGTAGACCACTCCGAACGCACCATTGCCAATGCGGCTTATGAGGCGGTATTTCTTGTGGATCACCCACTTGGCCAGGGAACCCAAGTCGTTGTTCTGACTCACCAGATGGGGCGTCGGGGCCACTTGCTTAACTTTGCTTGAACGATACTTCAAAGCACTGAAGTTATACATTTTTGTTTGTTTTCGATTTGATATTTGTTTGTT
The DNA here is from genome assembly GCA_037075105.1 of Lissocephala sabroskyi. Taxonomy (NCBI): domain Eukaryota; kingdom Metazoa; phylum Arthropoda; class Insecta; order Diptera; family Drosophilidae; genus Lissocephala; species Lissocephala sabroskyi. The sequence goes on from JBAMCP010000042.1 coordinate 54,950, forward strand.
TTCGATTCGATATTTGTTTGTTTTAAATTCGATATTTTTTTTAAGCCTTTATGTCACTACGTTACGAGAGATTCGAGTTGAATGAAAAAATTGTTCCCAGCTACGAAGTCGATTTGAAGTGAAGGCGTTTTTGAAATTTTTTGTTGGTTTACTTTGATCAGAAAAATCAAGCGAAGCCTTTTTTTATATTCACAAGATCGTTGATTGCCTACTTTTGAGGGCAAATTCCCACTGGTTGAAGGAAACGAAAGCCAGGCGATTTTAGCATACCTTTAACCTTCATAGGTCGCGGGGTCTTTTGGATCCCAAAAAAGGTACAATTCTTGCCCGAATCAACGGTGGAATTCGTAGGATTTTTGTGGAAATTCTTTAATTGTGTTTGGGCCGCTCCCTGGCGAAGGGCAAGATGAGAAATATTGTAGAAAAACTGCGAAATACTCAAGCGGCTGAATGGCCGGAAAAGTGAAGTTCGGCGGAAAATTTCCGGCATTTGCCTGAAAGGCCAAACAAAGCAGACAAATCAAAAGCCGACCGTCCAACCAGATGCACAAAGTTTAAAGTGCCCAGACGGAGGCCGTGGAATTTCTCCAGCAGGCGGCGGGCAATCAAAGAGAACACAACGAAAAGAAAGGAAACTTTCAACGGCCAAAAGAAGCGCCTACCGTGGGGCTGGCGGGGGTAACACACTTAAGTGCATGTTATCCAGAAATTTAGTAGCGTAAGTTTGAAATTTGAATTGCTCGCACACGACGAACCAAAAAAAAAAAAAAAAGAATAGAAAACAAAAGCCGGCGGGGAGATTCCCCAAATACCAGGGACCCGGGTCCAAGCAGCCGGCGGGCGGCGGCACAAAAGTTAAAGAAGTTGAAACGAAGATTTATTTGCCTATTTGCTTATTTATCTTTAGCTCAACTACACACACACACACGCACACACATGCCTGTAAACTTCGGCCGAAACTTGTCCAACCCGTCGACTTGCTAGGCAGCCGGAAAACTTGGCGCCGCTGGTGAGGAAATTACGTTAAGTACTGTAAACTCCATTGAAGGAGACGTTAGGCGTCCGTGCGTGTGGGTGAGGAAAAATCTCAGCTGGTTTTCAATGACAGAATCTAAGCTGCCGCCATCGTCAGCGCCACCTGCCTGCCTCGCCAATGGCCAATTTAATTACACGGAAATCACACAAACCCGTCTAATTGAGCGGCTGTTTTAATTACAATCTCCGATCGTTGGCATTACCCGGACCCGGACAAATGTGGCCGTTATCATTGCCATCGCCACCCCCAGGCTTCGATTGCAGGCACTTCACTCTCATAAATTATGTCATCCACACACCGCCAGCCGCCAGCCACCGGCCGGCGTCCGGCTTACTGGGCCCAGCTGGCGGTGATGGTGATGGAGAGGCCCCCAGCCCGTCGGAGCCCCCTGGCTGATTTGCTAGGCAATTGATCCAGGAAGAAAGCAGTTAGGAGCCGCGAGCCGCTGCCTGCTGAATTTTTCTTTAAAGCGGCTTTAAAGTGGTTTTAATTTGGCCGGCATGTGTGCAGGTCGGTGTGTGCGTGTGTGTGGGCGGGCAGGACCCGTTAATTGCCAGCAGCAATAATTGATGGCCCCCATGGAGTGGAAATGAATGAAAATCCCAATCGTCCCCAAATGGCAAAAAGCGGCAGAGCAAATGGAAAAAAGCCGCCCCGAAAGCAGGTGGCCAGGGCAAGCCGAAAAATCATTTCACAATCGCCCAGTTCTCCGGCAAGTGGACACTTAAGGCCCCCACAGAAAAAATGAACTGATTCCGTTCCTCTTTTGCCGGCTTCTTCGGAGGACCGCTGAGGTCCCTTCTGGTAAGACGTTGCTCTTCAATCCTTTGGCCCGGCGACGTGTGCCCTCTAAAAGCCTCGTTAAATAAACATGAAAATATGGAATGCATGATTGGCGCCGGCGGGAGCCTCTTAAGTTTACGAGACACCTGAAGTCGCCGTTGCTGTCATACGCACTTGGGTTTTTAATTTTCGAAGCACTTAAAAAAGCTGCAAGCACCAGGAACTACCCACCGCCGCCCTGGGGCACCGACATAAGCACCCACGTGGCAGTCGTAATCGCAGCGGCGTTGAGTTGACTGATTGAAAAGTTGAATTCGCCTGCGCCAACTATACGAAAATGTTATGTTGCCTCTTAAGAAAAGGAGCGTGGGGGAGGATAGGGTGGCGCCATGTTTTCTTGGCAGGGTTCGGCTGACTTCCTCGCCTGCCTGCCTGCCAATTAAAATTATTGCCAGAGGGGCTGCTTGACGGCAGTGGTTGGTTGCTGGTTGGAGCTGTGGCTGGCTGAAGGGAGCTGCCAAAATCATACAATTTAATAAGCCTAAAATACGAGCACTTCGAACGCAGGACCCAAAAACGCGGACGCGAACGGGAACGCGACTGACGGGGGCGGCCTGGCTCCTTCCGTTCGACCTTATTTGTAGTTTTTAATAAGCAAATGCAAATGTCTTTGGTCGTTTGTTTTGGCCCGTCCCCGCAGCCGTTTGCCGAATAAATGGCAAATTGATTTATGTCCCGAACACCCACACTACTGCCGCCAGTGGCTCGGCTTGCCATGCAACGCGACGCGCCAGCGACTCCAAAGAGACAAATCAGCATATTTCATTAGGGTGGCAGGCAAAACGGCAAGCCGGCAAAAAGAAACGGAAATTTGATAATTTTCATGCTCTTTTCACTAAGCCAACTCAATAGTCGGCCAAAATCGGGTAAAGCGGCTAGGGAAATTCCAAATTCGGTCTTAGGATCCTCAAATTATGGACACCTTAAAGACACAAAAGATCGGCAGAAATTGTAACCATATATCGGAAATTTCAACTGCTCCTTCCCATAAAATAAAACGGTCTGACGACAAGAGCAAATATTTTAAAATTTAAATTTGATTCTTTTGGCTTTCATTTTCGAAAAGTTATAAGATTGTGTAAGAAAAAAGCTCTGAAAATCAAAGATCAAGGAACTGAAATCAAATCCATTCCAACTTCAAAACACTTCACATAAATCGGGAATTTAAATTTTCTCTTTTTTTGTTCATCAAATCCTTTTGGGATCTTTTTGGCCCCGCGTCTGTGTGCTCCTCGAAAAGAGCATTAGGAAATCTGAGCTTATTTATAACCGAAAAGCGTACCCAATGGAATTGTCGCAGAATCTTGGGTCCTTGGAAACTTCGCTTCACTCGTTGGGCATATAAAAAAAAGAGACGACCGAAGGCCATGGCATAAAATTCTCCAAGCGCTGATGGCCGAGAAGACGGACAGACGGACAGACGGCTGGCGGCAGAGACAATCCCGCATTGCGTGGTTTTGCGGGCGTTTTGTCTAAAGTCTTTGGCCTGGCCGGGGAGCTGGGGCGGGAGTCAAGGAGTTTGTGGTTCGGTAGCGCTAACGCGGCCGCGGCTGCGGTTGCCTCCTTTGTTTTGGGGCTTGAATTCTTCTTCTTCGCGCCAAAAACGGTTACGGCCAAAACACAACCGGGCCAAAGTCGATAAATATTCGAATGCGGTGCGGCTTATTTATTGTCCATTGCCCACTCCGGAGCCGCAATTCCAACGTCCCCATGCCCATCCCCATCCCCATTGCCGTTGCCGTTCTAGGACGGCAAGCCAGCTGCGTTGGGCTTCCATTAAAGGCCGCAACAAAGGGCCCGTTCGGGCCCCATATCGCCCCGGCGCGCTTTTAAATAAAAAGCCCGCAAATAAAAAAAAAGAAAAAGAAAAATCAAAATAGAAGGAAGCCCCGGATCGGCCGACAGCCCCAGAGACACATCGCCTCTTCAACTTGGGGCAACACCAAAAACTATAGCATACTTTTTTGGGCTGGCAACGGGGACGGGCGTTTAATTTATGTACTCGCCTCTGGTGGGCCGGTCGCTGCCTTCCTGTCTACCCTCGGAGCCACCCGGCCCCCTCTGGCGGATAGTTTTTAAGTTAAATGACAGCCCAAGAGCCGCTGGCGATACCTCGGTTCTTTCCTTTCTTAGCAAACGGCCGCTTCGTCCTTGTCTTCTTCGTCATCGATGATGTCGTCCTCGTCGTCGTCGTTGTCGTCGACGCCGTCGTAACCTCGGCGGCCTCTGTTTTCGGCTTGTGACGACAATTTGGCGGCCCAGGCCGCTGGCCCCCTTTCAATGCACAGTGGGACGAGTGCCCACCCAAGAGAAAGGGAACTTGCTTTGGGAAAATAAATGCGTGGGCCAAAGCAGAGGAGATTGGTAAGTTTATGATTTTTTTAATATTTTATCTAAAGATTTCATCGGTTACTTAATTTCCCTTTAGCACAGAACTGACTTCATAAGTGTTTCTTGCTGACGTTGCTTTAAACTTTCTACTAACCAAAGGAGTGCGGAATTTATGGAGCCACAATTTCAAAACCAGAACTGATTTCGTGCGAGGATTTCTGCTTGGTTTTTTAGATATTATTAAGGAGAGTATTTTATATTGATTGACTGATCTTCAAATCGGACCTAGTCCCGTATTTTTAAAGCATGCATTCCACTGTGCAATGGCAGCGCTGCCCGCCCATTGAGTCGTTTATGGTGATTGTGTCGTTTTCGTTGTCGGCGCTGGTGGAGTGAAGTGGATGAGGCTGGCGACTGTGGCCAAACAGCTTCATCGCCATCTCGGACCGGCGAGCCCAGTCAGTCGGACAGACAGACAGACAGAGGCGCGCGCGCGTGTATGGGTGAGTGTGTCGGTATTTTATTTTTATTTGAAAAAATCAATTTATGGGTTTCTTTTGCAATAAACGATTTCTCTTTTATTTGCCCTCTTCGCTTCGCTTTTCTTCTCTTTATGGCCACACATATCCTTGTAATATTTTCTATCGTTGTCATCGCTCCCGCCACTCTCTTTCTCTTTCCCTCCACCATCACCCACTCGCCTTTCTGCCAGCCAGGACGCCGTCCGCCATTATTCATGGGACGACATGGCCTGCATCATTTTTTACAGATCCCCATCACGCCCCAATGCCCTCGGACCGGAGAAGCCCCTCGCCAGCCCTCCTGCCGGTCGACATAATAATGCTGTGATAACAAGCACGGCCCGTTTGGGCCCAGGACACTGCATACCGGCCGACCGCAAATGGAGTTTTCCAGGCGAGATGAAAAATTCCCAACTCAATGCATTGCGAGCGTGGGGGGCAATCCTTCTGGGTGATTTTTCAAATCGCCTATCGCCAGAATCGGCCCGGGTGGGTCGTCCGAGGTGATCAATGAAGCGCGCCGACATCAAAGGGGCGGAGATTCACGCCCAGCCTGACGCAGCCTGACAGTCGACGAAACACAATTACCAGCAATTTTCTGCCTTATTTTATTCACATTTAATTGAGGGAATCCATTAAAATTTCCACCAAAACCCATTAAATGTCTTAGGGACTTGAAGTTTGTTCTGTTTCCGGGGAATAAACTAGAGAGCAAGGTTCCTTTGGAGATCGTAGGGCCTTCGTTAAGAGTTCCTGAAGATTACAAAAAGGTTAGAGAGGATCTCCGAGCAGATTCTTTAATTCTATTGAGCGTGGAAGATGGTCAGTTCTCAAGATCTCAATCTTGGGTTTCTTTTTCAGTTCTGCAAGATTCCTAATGGGTTCAAAGAGGTCTACGGCCAGATTCTCCAATTATTTTGAGCGCGGAAGGCTCTCACTTCTCAACATCTCAATTATTGGTTTGTTTTTCAGTTCTAAAAGATCCTCAAAGGGTTGAAAAAAGTCTCCGGCCAGATTCTCCAATCCTTTTGAGCGTGGAAGGTGCTCACTTTTCAAGATATTAATTTTTGGTTTATTTTTCGGTTCCTCAGAGGTTCGTATAGTTCTTAATTCATTGTTGAAGAGTTCTTGAAGATCTAGAAAAGTTCCAGCCAGAAGTTTTCCTAAATCTTTTGAGCTGGAAGATGATCACTTCTCTAGATCTTAAGTTCAGGTTTCTTTTTTCAGCTCTTAAAGATCCTCAAAAAATTAAAAAGTGTCAAGTTCTTTTTCAGTTCTGTCTCTCGCCAGATTCCCCAATTCTTCTGAGCCTGGAAGGCTCTCACTTCTCAAGATCTCAAACTCAGGTTCGTTCTTCCGTTCCCCAGAGATTCGCATATAAAATATTTCACGGTATTTTCAACTTTTTTATCCCCTAAATAAAATCATATATAGAAATTCTGTTTCAACTCTTTTTCAGCTCTGACTTTTGGGGCAATCGATAATCCCATAAAATCCTCGGGCCAGCATGCAATTAAAGTTTCTAGAATTTGTGAGCTTCATCCTCCCCCTGGTGGTGGGGGTGGGTGGGATTTTTTGAGGGCCCACCGCATGACCCGAAACGGATGACAAAGCCAAACAACCGTCATTGTGTGAGTAATTTGCATGCCACTTTTGAAATGCAAAACGCTCCGCGTGGCCATAATTTCTCGATTTTTTCCTGCCTTCCTCCTTTCATGTGAGTGTGTGTGTGGGGGGAAAATTAATCAAATTTGGCCCCATGAAATGGGCAGAGCACCCAAACAAATGCAGATACGTCGCACTTCCGTAGGATGCACACGGCAAAAAAATGAACTCGATTGCCGCAAAAAAAATGCACACAAAATAAAAATAGTATATGAAATGTTAGTCGACAAAAAAATTGTGAATAAATTGAAATGGAAACCTTAAAAGTTGCAATGCAATCAAAGAACCGTCCGAACCGCCCGGTCTGTAGGAAAAAAACTGAAGCACATATGCATTTCGCGTATTTGACAAGTTCATAAATTATCAACGCACGAGGTGAACTGGGCGGGGCTGAAAAACTCTCAACTGATTGTTAAATTTCATTGAATGTCATTTCCAGGCCCCACAAAGAGCAGGCCGCGTTTTTAAATTGCATTAAACGCGTTGCGGCCACAGGCGTGTGTGTGGGCGGGCAAGTGGGCGGGGCAGGCTGGTGGCAGTCGACTGTGAACAGCGACGTCAATAAAAAGGAGTTCTGGTTGAGTTTGCAAATAAAAAAACTACCCAGCCCCCCGAAACACAAAGCGCAAAATGAAAACTTGGCTGCGGCGACATAAAAAAAAAACGAACACTCGAGCACAAACTTTGTTGAGCGCACACACGGACTGGCCGATAGCCCGGACTCAATTGCCGGAGTGCAGGGATAAGGAGATTTATATGCGGAGAGCGGCAACCAACGGTACAGTCACCGCTGAAGTACAGTCACCGGCATATTGAAGTTTCCTAGTTCTTCAAAAGGAAACGAGCCAAACCTTCGACTAATGAATAAAAATAGAATTATAAAAGATCAAGAAACTCAAACCGAACACTGCTGGCGGGACTGTACTTTTTCTTAAGGCAGAAATATGTGAAGGGAATTAAAACTTGTGTCTTGTGTTGAGTGAATTACCCGCGGGGCGTGAAGACAGCCCGTCCGCCGATAGCCACAAGTTATCGGAATGAAGGGCGGCCGATGACAAACGACGACAGCATCGAAGCAGCGCACAGCCAACCAGCACAACGACAGTGGCAATCAAGTGGAAATCAATCAGGCGTATGTGACAAACACCCCGACTGCCGTATACCCTATTCGCCGCCCGGCAGCCCCCACCATGACCTCCAGGCTGCGGCCCATAACAATACACGCACATGGCCAGGGGGCGGGGCTGACAAGAGAACAAGGAAAACACGACACTGACACGCCCCCCAGGCCCCCGCCCCGGGGCTGAACGAGTGATGCACAAAACACAGAGAAGTCGAGTGGAGGAGGGCGTAGAAAAATGCCAACTTTCCGAATGTTTCTCATCCGTATTCAGGGGGGAGGCGGCCGTCAAACTCCACGTGTCTTTTAAATTTTACAAGCCGTTAAGTGACAAGCAGCGCCGTAAAATTCTGAACTGCAATTCTGCAGCAGCACCCCAGCCAGCCGAGTGGGTCTGTCGGTGGGTTGTCTGTCTGTCTGCCTGGTTGTTTGTTTGTTTATAAACGAAGTTTTTATTGCCGCAAAGTGGCAAGCGACAAGGCAAGAGAGCAAATCGAAGTATTCGCCTGTTTGCCGCCCCCAGCCAACTTGCTCCATCGGCCGGGGCCTGCTGTCACCGCCGGAGAGTGGCCTCTGCTCAGTCAGTCAGGCAGTCAATCTCGATTGCAATTCAGGGCAAATTGAATTGGCAGAGTTGCCAAACTTTTAATGCTGACAATTTTGACCCTGCCTCCAACCTCCGCCCGTCCATTGTTTGTGGTTGTTATAATCACATCGCCCCTGCAATCCTTTCCCCCAAATTCAAAGCAAATCAAACAATTCCCCTAGCCGTCCTCGACGCCATCACTTCACCCCTGCCGAATTATCAGGCATTTCCTGTGTGTGTTTCTTGTTTGTTTGAACTGTCACCCTGCCCGGCGCTGGGCTCCGCGCCGTCGATGTTGCCGGCATTGCATTTGTATTTATTTTTTTGTTGTTTGATTTTTCTATTTCGGACAACAATCAAATCAGAAGTGCCAGCGCGACTTTGTACGTCCAACTCTTTGATTTGATTACGGGATTGTACAAATTGGGAATTTGGCGCCCCCATCGACGGCTTGGTGATTGGCAGGATCACACAAGCGCCGGCACACAGCTGGCAAAAGGTCGTCAGCAGCGCAAATCCTTTTTATTATGCCGGTGTCCCGGAATCCGCGTCACAAGATGCAATTTCACACGAATCTTTCCCATAAATTCGCCAGTTCAATTGGCGTTCCACCTTAGAACGAACAAAAAAAGGAGGGTTTAAATTTTTACCTAAAGGATCCAAAGTTGGGATTTCTAAGAATTTAAAGAGAAATAAAATAAATTTGTTTGATTTTTTTTGCGAATGCGGAAATTAACCAAATTTGCGATTGTGATTAATTAGAGGCGAACAATTTGACGAAGCGAGGAATTCGCGTTTGAAATTCTTTCATCTTTTTCCACGCAAAAAACACACACAATTTAGTGCTCAGTTGCGATTCATTAGGAATTTATTTTTCCAACATTTTCACGTAATTTCGCCAAAGGAAACAAAAAAGAACCAGCCCAGCGACAATAAGTGAGATAAAAATACACCCAGAGAGACAAACGAACAGTTCGTGGGAGTGAGCGGAGAAATTTATACAAATAATAAAACCGAAATAGAAACGCTCCGGGGCTGGGGGGCGTATAAATTTGATGGATGCCAGCGGGCGGCGGTGGTTGGCGGCTCGACCACCTGCCCTGATCGACGGCGTCTACTGAACTTACCTTGATTTTGTACTGCTGGCAGCCCTGGCTGCTGTAGATGCTGCTGACGGGGAATTGCGCGCACAGTGGTTTCAATTTTTAGTGGGTTGAATCGGGCGGCGGATCTGCGATTGGCTTGTTTTTTGGTTATCTGCACAGTTGGACACTTGAACACTGGAACACACTGGCTACTCGTCTCACTGGGTTCGCATTTTCAGCATCTTTTTTCGTTGTTTCTGTGTGCCGCTCGAATCTTTGGGGCTTCGTCCTTCGAGGAGGGCAGTGGCTGTGTGTGGGTGGTCAGTGTGTGTGGGATTGTGTGACTGTGTGGGTGAATGTTCCTGTTTTTGGTTGCTTATAATTTGGTTTTTTTAACTGAGGCTTTTATTGTTCGTCTTCTGCTTTCCTGTTGCTGTTGGTTGGTTGGTTGGTTGGTTGGTTGTTGGGGGGCATTTGGGTCGTTTTAGTCGTTAAGAGTTAATAGCTTAAATGCAATTGCTAATTATTTTATGATATGTTTAATTAATTGCATTTATTTCGTAATATATTTGGACTCTATTTCAGTCTATTTGAGCTTGGTTATTACTATTTGAATTTTGTGTATGTTTTTGTTTTTTGTCTGTTCTCTGGGCTTTTTTCTTTTATTATTTTAGTTCTTTGTCTTTTTGGTTTTCTTCGCCTAACAATTTGTTTGGTTTATTTCTGTTCTGTTTTATTTTCTCTTTCGATTCCTGCGAAACATAAGAATTTAATGCATTTTTTTTTTGTCACTCATCCGTGTGTGGGTGTCGCATTCGTGTGTTTGTGTGTGATTTGTTGTGTGTGAGAGTAAAACAATTTGTTTTGCAATTCCAAGCAACTCGGCCGCGAACGCAACCTCCTCTCACTGCGTCGTCTGAGCGTCGTTGGCTGTTGTCTTGTCCTTTCCGCTAAAAAGAAACACAGAAAAAAACCCGTTAACGTCGAAGTTATCAAGATATTTCTATTAAATCGAAGCGGATTAAAGGCAAACGGGAAACAAGGAAGGAAAGAACTGACAGGAAAAAGCTGACAAATCTTCAGCACAACTGTGTGGATTAAAGATCAGAGGCAAAGAATTGAAGAAAGGCTGGCGGGAATTTGATTAAAGGACATTTTTTGGAAGTTTGTTTGTCTGGTGATTGGGCTTTTGTTTTTCTGGAACCCAAAACTCTGTGGGTTTTTCATTCTTTATTATTTCGGAACGTAATCAACTGCAAGGCATTCTGAAATATTTGAATAGTTTTGTGAATTTCGTATGCTTCTTTGGAATTTGTGCTGCTCGGCTTTGCCTTTTTCGTTTGTGCTGTGGGTGGCAAAAATTGAGAAAGCCAACTGAATCAGATATTGAATAACAAACAAGCACAACTGTACCTATTACAAAATTGATTACATTTTCAATCCCAGGCAAATTGTAAATGAAGAATAAAGTTTTGCAAACGTGATCTCTTCTTTTTTCTATCTCTCTCTCTCTCTCTCTTTCGGTCTGTTGGTTTCATCAACAACAAGAAAAAAATATGATACAAATTTAGTGGCTGAAAAGAGGAGCAGCAGAAAAAGTGAAGCAGCAAAAGTAACTGTACAACTTTTCAGCCCCGCGCTCGAGTCTTTCGCTCTTCACACCTCAACCACCACCACCGCCACCACCGCTTCTGCATAAAACAAAACCAAGAACAACACCAGCTGCCACTGCCACTGCCTGCAATTGCAGTGACGCTGACGGTGGTGCTGCATTCGCCATGAGGCGGAAGCAAAGTTTTATAATGGCGACCGTCAAGGGAGCGAGTGAGAGGGCGTTGGGTGGACGGGTGGCCGGCTGCTTGTGCCCATTGAATTATGCTGCAATAAATTTCACCTCATAAGCCAATAATGACGAAACTTTTGTGTTGCACATTTCGTGCCTGCCTCGCCGGCCGGGCGAGCGAGCGACCGGTCGGTTGGTTGGCTGGTTGGTTCGTCGGTTCGCCCGGGTGGCTGCAAAACAATGTCCTACTTTTGCAACACGTTTCAGCAACGGCAACGCCACCGCCACCGCCACCATCAACGTCACCGTCACTGGCAACGACCACAATGATACTATGCTATTTAACAAGCAGGGAGCGCTAAAGCAGAGACACACACAGGGAAGACGGATGGTCGGCGGGAGGTGAATGTGAAAATTGCATACGGCACGTAACGAAAAGCCAGCCAAAGTTATCGAAACACCATTTGGATGGCTCCAGAGAGTGAGGGAGAGAGGGAGACAAAAGCAACTGCGGTTGTACCGTTACACTTGCAATTTGCCCGAGTTGTTGGCCTCCGGATGGCCCCTGATTTCTGACCCTTTCTCCCCACCCTTCAAACTTTTCGCCCAACAATCGACTTATGCAAACCGAAATGACTTCGGGGGGATGAGGTGGCCCGCCCGCCCGGTGAGCGAACGGTCAGTAAGACACAAAATGGCCGCCTGGGACCGACCGGCGGTCGAACCAATTGGCCCAGAACTCGTACTTTCCGTTGTCCGTCAGTCGGTTGGTCGGTTGGTTGGTCTCCTTGTAATTTCTAGGCCATAGTTTTCTTTGCCTTTTGCTACTGTTTTTTTTTTTTTTTTTTTAACAAAATGCATATTATAAATCGCGTCGCCTTTTATACAGACACGTACATATTTCCGGGCCGAGTTTTATGCCAATTTTGGTGTGTGGCGGGAAGTAGCAGGCGGACAGACAGACAGACAGACAGACGGGCTTTCGTTTTCATGCCACAACAGGGCGAAAGTCCAAGACAACGTCAAAGACGGTGACTGGCGACGCTAATGTCGGTCACACGGCTACAACGGCACAACGATAGCGATGGTGGCCCGGAATGGCTTTTGGAAGACGGCGGCGGCGGCAGACGGACGACGGACGACAATGGCGATGGTGACCCGTTTCGAGGGTTGCCGGCGACATAAATTGGCGCTGGTATGAAAAGTCATGCCATAAAATAAATATTGTGTAATGCCCCCCGCACACACACACACACACACACACACACATACGCCAGAGTCCATGTCCATTCGCCAAATGAGGCGGGAGAAGGGGAAGGAGGCCCTGCGCTGTCTCCGGTCGACCCCTCGGCTTATTTCCTTTTGCCGGCCCGAAAGCTTATTTAACTAGCAGGGGCAGTCGAAGACTCGCAGAGTTGCTAACTTGGTGAGTTGGCAACCACCACCTAATTAAATTTTGCCACTCGCCTCGTCTCACGTACGTTGGCGGGGGTTGGGCGAAATGGGAGGTTTATGGGCCTCTTGTGAGACGACGATTCGAATTTGAATGAATGTACTAAAAACACACACCCATGCACATGTGCGTGTGTGTGTTTGTTTGTCGGATGTCCGATAATTTCCTCTACAGGATCTTCGACTATTAAAGTTATTCGCTTGATGGCGGCAACTCTACTCAAATCCACTTTATCATCTTTGCCTGCATTTTTATGCACTCGACTTTGTCTGCACACCCACACACACGCAGGGCTCTGCACTTTCTCTTCATATTCGTTAGGCACTTACGCCCATTCACACTTATCGATGCATACTTATGGGCGCTGGCAAGGCTTAAGTGCAAATTGTGTGACAGCGGAGGTCTCGTCGCGTCTGCTCCTCCTCAGTTCGTGTGGTTGTGTTCTTTGATTTTTATGCCCGCCTGTGAGCCCGAAGCCAACGCAACTTATTTTCTCCGAGTCCTTTCCTCCACCGGCTGGCCGGAGACTGCGGCGGTTGGGCGGGGGGAAATTGTAAAAACGTGTAAGCTTACGGGAGAGATCGAAATTGAAATCTATAAACTGAGCAGAGTTGCTCAAGGTGCCCACGGACTAGGACTTCATGAATTTAAGTATCGTGTGGTGGTAGCAGGTAAGGAAATTGACGCATTATCCTGCCATCTAAGCCTCGTTTAGGAGGCAAGCTTTATGGCCTCGATAAGAATAATTCACAGGAAAAGGATAATTTAGGGAGTGAGTCTCTTTTGCCGCAGAGAATATCGACAGATACTGAAATCCAATCGGCTCCCCAATCACCTAGAAAATCTAAGCTGAGAGAATCAACGAATATAGAAACTGATTTCAATGCTTTAAGATTCCTAAAACCGCAATAAATTTATCGACTTAAAATTTCCGTTTTTGTCTTTAAATAAAAATCCGTCCAGCACAGCAAATAAGACAACTTTTTTTTGGCATCTCGTAAAATTTCATCAAATCGAGTTTTAAATAAATAAATTATAAATTAATTAAGCTGTGAATTCGCAAAAGCGCTTACGGGCAAATCGAATTCTCCCCGGGGGCATTGGAAATGAAATTATTTTCGATTTTTGGCCAAATTCAATTGTGGCTGGCTGGCCGGCCCGAAAGAATGAAAGGAATACCAAATCGAAGAAATAATATGGCAATAAAATGAAAAGATAATAATTTCGGGGAATGAGAAAAGCCAGATCTCTGGGCGGGCTCTCGCATGTTGAAAAACAAAATCCCCCGATGAGGTTTTGAATAAACAATTTCGATTTGTTTTTCTATCAAATTCAATGGGACTTTTTGGAATTGAATGTTTTCTGTTTTTCTAGATGCAAATTCGACGTAGGCTCCCCAAAGAAGCAACTGTAGAGAAATTTAAATTCTACTCATCCCTTTCAGAGGACTCTCATTTATTTTGCGAGGGCTTGAATGTTCAAGTTTTCCTCGAATGCGCTAAGACTCAGATTTTCAAATTGATTCAGTGGATTTTTTGGGGATTGAAAGTTTGGCGGAAGATTTTCGAAGCTGAAACTGCAAGACAATTAAAGGATTCGGCTGTTCTCCTTTGTCGAATAGTACAAATGAAGCGACTACCAAAGCCACTTAACAGCCAAATAATGAAGATGAAGAAAAAATGAAAAATCTAACTTTAAACACGTTTGATAAAGGTAAAGAATTTCAAAATTAAACTTGGGAACGAATTCTTTAAATCAAGTTTATAAAATTCTTTAAAATTCCGCCTCGGAAATCAACTTCTTCAGATTTGCTTACGCCACATTTCCATTTATAACAATCAGATTATCTAGAAAAGCCTTTTTTCGAGTTTCATAATTTCGTAGAGAGTTCAGCAGAATCAAAATATATCCAGGAATCAAACAATGTGAACCCAAGATTTGCAGATGTGAATGAGCTTAAGTTTCAAATTATAATTGAACAGTTTTTACTAATATTTTAAAAATTAAGAAAATCAAAAATGTAAATTAAAATTGATAAATAAAACACGGGTTAATAAAAATTGACTAAATGTTTGTATATAAATTTAATTGCAAAGGAAAACAAGAACAATTACAAATGAGAGGCTCAAATTTATTTAGAAATCGTTGTTTCGTTTTCAAGATTCAAAAAATAAGCAAATGTGCTAATTTTTTTGGGAGCTGAGCTTATAAAATTAATCACAAAGATTCCTATTCCTTTCAGTTGTCGATGCTTGTCGATGACAACGATTTCTATTCCTTTCAGTCGTCGATGCTTTTAAGTTCCTATGGCTCAAAATGGTGGACTGATTGGTTGCTTAAGCCACTGAGAAGAAGGATTTGTCTTTTTGCAAGGCATTCGTTTTAAGGAAAAAATTCGAATTTCTAGTGCAGTAATAAATTGAAGGAGATGCTGCAGAAAATCTAACCATGAACACATTTGGGAAAATAAGGCAAAGAAGTTCAAAATTAAACTTATAAACAAATTCTTTGGACCAAATCAACAAAATTCTAAAAAAAAAGAGCCACCAACTTCACAAATTCCCGCTAGCTGGTCTGTTGGTCTGCTAATCAATATGCTTCCTGCTTCAATGAGTAGGACGAAAGAAAAACAGGCTCGGGATATTAGCAAACAAGAGCTGAGTGTCGGCAGATCGAAAGGACTGAAGACGGTAGTCCAGCCGAGAGGCAATGTGAGCCAAACTAAGTTCCTGATTTGAGTTCTATAATAGAATAGAATATTCTGTGGCTTCAGATTTCCCAGGCAATTAATCTAAATTTATCTTGCTCCTTAAGCACAGTAAAAATGTTGTTCCAATGATTTCATTGCCAGTTTTCAGATGCTTAACTATTTTTCTAACTCTTCTGGGCTTCCAAAAAGTGTTTCATTGTTTTAGAATAGATAAAAAATTCGAGCTGCCCTCGCTGTGAAATTTGCGAAGGGCTTTAATAAATGAAATTTATCAATTTGATTGAACCCGTGGGAGAAAAGTTTTAACCCAGCAACAAACAAAATTTTCAGCTGCAATCGAATGCACAATTCGGACGCCCATAGTTTCCAGGGACTTATGGGATGGTAAGGGCTTTTCCAACATACTGCAATCCTTTCCCCTTCCCCCTCCCCGCACGTCTAACCAAGGGAAACTAAATCAGACGCCCAACAACAAACAAATTGGCTCACGAACATTAAGCCAAATGCAAATGTGTTAGACTTCAAGCTCATGGGTGTGAGTCCATAAATACATACACACACATATAAATATGTATACGGGTGTGTGTGTGTGCGTGTGTGTTTATCTGTAAACGAGGCAAATCAGACAAACGAGCGACCACAACGAACGGCTAACTGAGTTAACGCGCGCTCCATCGACCTAAAGACCATTTAAACTAGGACAATCGCAACAACAGCAACACCAGCAGCACCGCCATCAGCAGCAGCAGCAGCAGCAACAACAACAAGCAGGACTACAACAATAAGGATACGTCAGACAATAAAGGAAGCAGCGTCACTTTTGTTTTCAACCCGCATTATTCGCCATTATGCGACTTTCAGTTGTTGCCCCACTGCAACCGTTGTTGCTGCTGCTGCTGTTGTTGTTGTTGCCATTGTTGCTTCTGTGTTTTGCAGGGACTGCCATGCAACTGCAGCCCGCCCAATAAGCCGGCGAACGACCCGACCCACTGCAGTCGCATACTTCGCATCTGTGGGTCGGCGGTGTGTGTGTGTGTGTGTGGTGTGGGGGGCGGCTGTGTCAGAGTAGGCGTGGCGGGTGCCAAGCTATCAGAAATCGGAACAATGGACTTTCGTTGTTCTCCACACATCTTTGGCCAATTTACGAGTGTTTCGTGTTAATTGGGTCAATATTAAATTAACCGTTTCAATGATCGATTGTTCTAATTTCCCGCATCTTAAGGAGCCCCCAACCCCACCATCAGACGCCAATATAATTCCCAGCAATTTGATATTAACAAAGTTCAAACAACTTGAACACTTGCAACAAAGCTAAGCGACTCAATTTTGTCAGTTCGAAAGGCGGTTGAAGATTTCAAGAGAGATTTCGTGAGTTAGGGAATTGCAAATGGAAATTATCTTAATATTTCCAAAGAGTTTGGTTTATAATCCAAACTTAAGGAACCTAATACAAAAGATTTAGCTGAGGTAAAGCTGAGATCATAGTATTTATAAGGAGTTTGGTTTTGATTCTAACTTAAAGGAATCTAATAAAGAGATTTAGCTGAAGTATTGCTGAGATTTTGTTTGAGAAAAATTCTTAAAGAATTCTGAGGAGTTTTGAAGAGGGAATTATATTGGAAATTGAATCTAAAAGACATTCGTTGGTCTCCTGCTGTTCTATCAATTATGGGAGTAAAACTATCGATAGGAATTTAACTTCGTTGGCGAAGGAAAAAATGGGAATACCTCAGAAAGGGTTGCAGGAAAAAAGCTTAGAAAGCCTCGACTAGAAATTTTTGATCTTTTATAAGAGCTCCTAAAAAATTCCTAACAAGCCCCATGACCAAAAAGAAGTCCTTCCAGACCCTCTGCCCCTGAACTGAAGAGACATAAAATCCATTTCCCTGCACAGATGGACAGGAGCACAGAACCCCTAAAAAATTCGAATTGCGTTTTGTGGCGACTTTAATAAAATCTCTCATGTTTGCCTAATAAAGTTCGGGGAAAGTTCAGTTCGTCTTTCGGTGAGGGAATTTGTCAAAAGATGAAAGAACCGCTAATTAGTTTTGGGCGCCGAAACTATGCAATCGGCCGGCAACTTTAAGCCCCATCAGCCGCTAATCCCACCCAACTGACTGGCGGACAAAGGGCCGCGAAATTATGGCAAAGATCTAACGAGGCCATAATTTCCAGCCGACCGCCAATGCATCAAATTATTAATAGACAAACAGACACATGTGGAATCCGATGGCCGATGGCATTGGCCAGGTCGTGGGCCAACTCTCCCATGGGCCCAATAAAATAAACTCGTACAACCCCCGAAATTTTGATCTAGAACGAGTTGAGTTGGACAGAAGTACAAACAGCGGAACAGAAGCACCGCCACCCCAAGAATTCCTCTATTCTTTTTGTTCTATTTTTGGTGGATCGCTGTGTGTGTGTGCGTGTGTGTGTTTTAGTTTTATTTTGTCGGTTTTGTAGTTTGGTGGCGATTTGTTTACGTTTGCCCAACAGCTGACCGATTAGTTTGTTTATAAACTTTTTGGCCTTTCGCCTTCAATTAAATACAAGAAACGCCAGCAGCAGCGGCCAGAGAACAAAAAGTCGAACATGAATTATCATAAAAATTTGTGAAAAATTGGCACAGTCCAGGATGCGAAAAATTTATAGCCCGCGGCCCAAAATGGCCTTGAGGGGGGCATTACAATTTTTCCAATAAATCCTACAGCGCTGGCATCTGGAGAATGTCGTGGCAGCCGTTTGATTGATGCGGCAACGGTCATAATTCTCTTTTGGTTGCCCGATTGGATCGTTTGCTGCTAAGCATCCAAAAATATGGCCCATTAAGATGTTCCCAAAAATTACAAATAAATCCCAAACACCCCAAAACAACTTGAAATTTACCCCGTTGGGGCCTTTTCATTTCTGATGATAGAAAATTATTTCTGTTTTGATTTCCAACCAATTGACACTGAGGAAACTTTTATGGCCCCGACAATTGCCAAAGAAAATGCAATTAAGCAATTTTGGGGTCTCGGTCGAGAGAATCTTAGTTTCCTTTCAGTTCTTCGTCGGTTTTCTTAAGGGAATTTGACTGCTCAGAGCTCTCGAATTGAAAGTTGTTCCTTTTTCTGATTCGCAACTAAATATTTTAATAGACCCTTAAAAATTGATTCCTTTTATCGGAGGCCCCGCAAATCTCTGAGATTCCTTTGATTTCCGTTTCTTGGATTTCTTATAGACTAAAATGTAAATGTAATTTTATCTTTTGTACAAATTGCCTCTTTATCCGCCAGCCTTTTAGTCTCTGCGGGGGGCCAAGTAAATTAAGCGGTACTTAAAAAAAGGAGGAGAAAAAAAACAACAAAAACACAAACCACACACACACCTCGACACCTTCGCCGTTGGAAAATCAACCGACTGACCGACTGACCGCCGACCGGGCCCGGTCACTGCGGTTCGCCTGGGGCCGAAATTTGCCAAGCATTTTTCTTTGATTTTTCTTGGGCTCTCTTGTCGCCGGCGTTGTTGCTGCTGAGCTTGTTGTTGAGCAGATTGAGGCGAAATGTCAGTCGAGTGGCGGCGGCGGTTGAAGGAGTAAATTAAAGAAGGAATAAAAAAAAAAAACAAGGCAAAAATTCGAAGAGCAAAATTCGTTGGGTTTTCTTTTTGGTTTTGTGGAGTAATTTGAAATTTGTAATTTGAATTAATCTTTACTTTGCTTTTAATTTCTTTTATTCGCACCACACGCAGTTTTCTTTCTCGCTTTCTCCTGTCGCTGCAACTGCATTTGAAAAGAACACGTCAAAAAAAATTTCCAAAAAAAAACTTCGGTGAAAAAACTGGCGACTTGCGGTCGCCCCGTGGACGGTCGACGGACTTTCGTGTGTGGCAAAAAAAAAAAACGTAGAAAAAAAGACCGTTTTTTTCGACTTTTAAGAATTAAAACAAATGATTTTTTTCGAATATTTTTCGCTGTTTTTTGCGGGCGAGAATTACGCGCACTGCCTGAAAATGCTGTTCGAAGCTTCCTTTTCCGGTTGCACTGCACTTCCGCTCTGCGCTGCGATCTCGACACGACACCCGAGTGGTCGACCAGCTCCGACCTGCGTTCCGTTCCGTTCCGTTCCGTTCTGATCCGTGGCGATGCGATGCGGCGCGACTCCAATGAGCAACTCCGGCGATGGCGGCGGCGTTGACGACGATGCAGTGGTGACGCCGTTTGCTTCGGCGTCGGCGTCGACGTCAACGCTGCCGCAATTCGCACGAAGTTCAAATCCACACACACACACAAGCCTAGAGAGAGCGCCCAAGTGAGAGCGGGGGGGCTAACAGAGCGGCCGTCGGCTGGTTAACAGAGAGCCGAGCTTGGCCGAACTTACAGACGCAGTGCTGCAGGAAAAACTAACGGGAATTGCACGGCCAAAAGAGAGAGAGACAGAGAGAGGGGAGTAGGCCAGGACGAAGGAGCAAAAGGGAGGAAAACAAGACGACGGTTGCTCTGTTAGATCGGCTGGATGATCACACACACACACACAGGCACACAAAGGACAACTTACGCTGAGTGTGATGAGGCCACGGCGACTGCAGTCAAACTCGCACACACACACCCAGGGAGACCCAGAAGCACAACAAAGTGTTAAGCGCACACGCACACACATCCACAAATAAACACACACACACCAGGACTTCGGGGCTCGACTTGGCTCGGATCGGCGCACGGCACACCAGGGCGCACGGCTGCCGTCAACGTGTGCGAGCACGCGGAAAAACAAATGTAAACTGTTCTGCTGCACGGCCAAGCGGCTGGCTGGAAGCAGCCGCAGCCACAGCCGGCGCCGGCGTCGCTGCCAAACAGCCGAGGAACAGCCGAGCGAGCCGGCCAGCCACCTCGGAAAAGCGGAGCCATTTTCACACACACAGAGGCAGACAGTCGGGCAGTCGGCCGCGCCATGTGCTCGCGAGCCGGCACGCTTCGGGCTTTGCGAGCTTAACAGCGGGAAAAGCTTTCCCTGCAGCGCGAGAGAGAGTGGGCGGTGGGTGGTTAACAGGACTGTTAACGGCTGGCCGGCTTGCAGGAGGCATTCACACCGGTTTGAGGTGTTTTTTTTTGTGGGCTGCATGCTGCACGTGTGTTTTGGGGCAAATGCCGGCCGAAAATGTTGGCGAGCCTGCAAAGGCAGATTCGGTTATTTGGTGCAACGTCGGCCCGCATTTCTGTATGCGCCGTTTCCCGGCTCCGACGTCACGCAAAATGTTAAACGAAAATACCAACAAAACCCGGAAAACTCACTCGATGACGTCGCTGTTCGCCGTCGCTGGTTGTAAAAGTTCAAAAGCCCAGTCGCCGGCAGATGATGCAACCGCAATGACGACAAAAGTCCAACAACCAAATTGGGTTATCTTCGGGGTACAGTTGCCACCGAAAACCACGAACTGCGTTTCGATTTACCGTTTTTACATGCAATACGCCCGCGGTCTGGTCAGTTGGACGGACGGTCGATGGAGTCGAGTTCGATCCGCCCCGCTAGCCCGCTCGCTCGTGTTGGCCGTGTGTGTTGATGCACCACTTCCTGTTACGCTACTGTACCATTTTGGCCGCGTGCAACGCCGAACAACAGTGGCAGCGGCAGCAGCCGAGCGGCGGACTCCTCTCTGGGAGCGAAAGCGGGACCAACTCCGCGTCACAGGATGGGCTGGCCTGGGACTTCGGGAGAGCTGCGGCGGCGTCGCTGCCGGCATCGCTGTCGGCGTTGGCGTTGCGATTTTAGAAATTGTGTCAGTACGTCGAGAGGGTTGGCTGGCTGGCTGGCTGGCTGGCTTGGTGGCGGGGGCCTGGGTGCGGTGGCGCATTTTAGCGCTTTGCGCTGCTTGACACAATTTTCCAGATGCGCCTGGAATTTCGGGAACTTTGCAGATGCACACACACACAGCCGACTCGGCTTCAATTTCGTTGATGTAGGTCTGGATTTTCAGGACACGTGTCCAGCGCTCGAACCCCGCGCGGCCCTCAGGACCTGCGAAACTTGCAACGTTAATTTAAGACCCGCAATTGAATTCGGCCATCCAAAATGCCAAGCACGCTTCCTCCCCGCTCCCACCCGGGTGTATGTGTGGGCGCCGGTGTATGCAAGGGTTCAATAGCATTTTGGGCTATAAAAAAAAAGAAAATAATAAATAAACCCGAACAAGCCCGCCTGCAACTTGCAGCCCAAACAGCCGGACGAGAGAGCGAGCGAGAGAAAGGAATATGTAGCGAGCTTTCGGGCTCTCTGGCTTCCTGGCACTTTCGACTGCATCTGTGCGCTCCGCACTCTGACCTATTAAGGCAATCGGCCCAACATCCCAGGCCCTCTCTCGTGCCGGCCGAATGTATGCCAAAATATATGCCGTATTTATTTTGCAACACCTCTTCACCGGCCCGCAAAGTGCAGGATGACGGCAATTCTCGTGACCAAAAAAAAAAAACACCAAAAAGTCTGATTCTGTCAAAATGTCGAGCGTACGAACATCCACATCATTTTGGGCTTTAATTGACCGATGCACTGTTGAGCAGAGAGACGAGCAGATTTCTCAGGACTAAGCTGGTGGCAGGGGCGCAGGCGTAAGCCGCTCGGCCACTCTTCTGGGAACTTGACACTCGATCAATTCAACGCTTCTTTGTCTGCCACTAAGGATCTGCAAGTAGTAGAGATTGAAATCAAGTCTACCAGGATCTTCAACTCAGCCTACTTACTCGATCGCCGCCAGGGCTTGCGCCGGGGGGCATTCGAATGCCCCAGCCAATGCCCCGACTCGGACACCGTGTCATAATCAGCCTCATAGTCCCGCTGGCGGGGGGATGAACACTCCGGGTCCTCCGACTCGCTTGAGGACTTCACCCTGCGCAACTGCGGTAACGGCGGCGGCACGTTGTAATTCCCCCACTTGCACTGGCCCGGCTTCTTCAAGCAGGACTTCCGCGGCACTGTCTCCGGGGCGCTTATAATCTGCGGCACGCGCTCCACCGAATACTGCTGGGCCTTCAAGCCGCCGCGCACATCGCCATGATGCTCCTGGCCGCCAATATCGCGCGGCAGGACGGGCCGCCGCGGCTGGTCCTCCTCCTCGGGCATTTCATCGGAGCTCTCGAACTCCACCGGTGGAATGCGGCGGTGCGGCGGCGCCACAATCGTCCTCATAGCCTGCGGCGCAGGCACGGCCGAGCGAATGCTGCGAAAGCGACACAACGGATGCCGCCGCGGGCTGCTCGGGGCAGCTGGGCAATGGCGCATGCGAGAATGGACAGCCCGGCTGGCCGTGGCCGTGGCCGCGGCCCGTGAGCGCGGGCTGGGCGAGCGGCTGCGCATGCGCAGGTCCCGCCTGCTGGGCACTCGATGCAGCTGATGGCCCTCCATTTCCTCTTCACTCAGCTCGGCTGGCTTCCCCGCGGGCAGGCGGGCCTTCAGCTTGCAAGGCGGACAGCTATGCGAACGGCTATTGCAGCCACAGCTGGAATGCCTGGCCGGGGATCGCGCGGGCGGCGATCCTGGCCGCCGGCTGACCAGGCCATGGCCCTTCGGCGGGGACCTCCTGGGACTGCCATGGCTGGGACTGCGGTGCTGGCGGGACCGGCATCTGCCCCGCTCCTGCTCAGGAGGCGAGGCGGCGTACATTTGGTGGCGGCAGTGCCAGGGCGGGTGGTGTTGCGGGCACTTGACCGGCAGGAATAAACGCTCCCGACTGCTGGTGCTGTCCAGGCTGCAATGCGAGCGCCGGCGGCCAGGCTGGCGGGCCTGGCTCTGCTGGGGGGACATCTGTTTCTTGGCAGCGGCGTAGGCCTGCTGGGGAGACTCGAAATGCGACTGGCCGCACTGAAAGGCCATGGGGGCGAACTCGGTGATGTTCGGATACAAAGAGCGCAGCAGGCTGAGCGCATGATCAGCGCCGGCCGACAGACTACGGCCGCGGTAATCCCTGGGGCCGTGGTTGACGAACTCCAGGTTCTGGGCCTTCCACTCGGCAAAGTAGCGCAGGCGTTCCTGCTCCTCCTGGTTGGCTTGCATCTTGCGTATGCGGGCCTGGGCCACGCTGGCGGAGAGCGGCGTAAGGCCCCCGCCGCAGGGACAGCCGTGCTGGTGGATGGCATAATACTGGGCGTTGGGCTGGGCTGTGAACTGCTGGCGTCCTTGGAAATACTGGCGGTTGGGTGGGCTGGACTCGCGGGCTGGCCAGTTCTCGCGGGCGTCTTCTTCCCGGGCCTGCTGGCGCTCGGCATAGTCGTAGGCCTCATGGGTGCTCTCGCCGGGGTCGGTGAGGCTGTCGTCGTAGTACTCGCAGTCGGCCTGGGAGCTCGCCGGCTGCTGGTTGTCGGTGGTGGCCACCGCATAGTCCTGGGCGGGCTTTACCTGGAGGCTCTGGGCAGCCTCCTGCTGGCGGTTCCACTTCTGGGCTGCCTCGTAGCCCGCGCTGTCCTCTGGATACCGCTCGGCGGGGTTGTATGTCTTGCTCCAGGCGGCGAAGTCCTCGTCGAAGCTGGCATAGCGCTGCTGCTGCTGTTGGTGGAGCTGTTGCTGTTGCTGCTGCTGCTGGAGTTGCTGCTGCTGGTGGAGATTGTTGTGGTAGCCGGCATAGAAGCGGTCATTCGGCTGGGCTGGGTAGCCCTGGCGCAGCGGCTGCCTGGGCTGCTGCTGGTAGCGGCCGAAGTCCTGGTAGCGTCGGCCTTGCATTTCAGTGAAGTTGGTGCGCCGGCGCTCGTAGCAGCCGCGGTTCTCATCGGGCACCGGATTGGCGGGGTTGTTGGCATTGTAGAACCTGCGAGCCGCCTGGTCCGCCCAGTTTGTGGGCTGCTGGCGATCAAAGCCGGCGGCCTCATGGCCGCTCGAAAAACGCTCACTCTCCGCCGGAGTCACTTCAAGGACCTGCGAAGACGGCTGCACTGAGCAGTTGGCCAAGGACTCTGTCTGCGTGCTGTTGTCGTGGAGATTTTCGCGCCTTAGCCGCGCCAAGTCAAGCTCCGAGTCGCTGGCCGTTCTTCTCGGCCGATTCATGGCGCTGTCATAGTCGTCCATGTAGAGAATCTCGGACGCTGTCAATGGGATGCCGAGCTCTTCGTAATGCTTGCGACGTCTGTAGACTTCCACAAAATCCACCTCCTGCAGCGGCTTCTTCTTGCTGTCCTGGCAGCGCAGCGCCACGGACTCGCCCGTCTCGTGCTCGTCCAGGGCCCCGGCAAGCTTTCGGCGTCGCAGCCGAGACAGGGCCTGGCTGAGCTCGGAGCCTGGCTCAATGCCGGGCTGCGAGCCACTGACTTGGACCCGCCGCTCAATGCTCTGGACAATCTTCAGGTACTCCCCGGACACCTCGCGCACCGCGAGCTGCCGCTCACCGTTCGCTAGAGGATGGAAGGGATCAGGGGGGACTGGGATGGTGGGGGACTTACCATTTGGGTCTGCACTCGCCGTGTCGATAAATTGTAGAAATTTTTTTTGGGTGTGGTCTGCACCTAATATTGGTCCTGGAGATGTGGGTGTGGAAATTGTTTGTAATTTGGTTTGTGGTGATGCTAATATTTTATCGAAATGATTGAACTTATTTTCCATATCTTTTTGACCGTTTGAAATTTTCACACACAACAACTACAAATTTCGTTTGTGTTTCATTTTTTTTAAACAAAGCGTCTAAGTTTATGGAAAGCTGTTACTTTTATGTCACTCGATCATAATTGCCAACGCCAACCAAGCACGAGAGTTCCACAAAAACTCAATCTTGGTTAAATCTTCCAATGAAAAAGAATTCTTCGTTGTTTGGCTTTATGTGGGTTTTGATTTGGTTTTCATTGAGCTGTCAATGAAGAATTATTTAGAGTTCACAATCTTCAATGACAATTGAAAGTGTCCCCAAGAAGATATCCAAAGGCACTCCCTCCGCGTTTTTATGCGGACTTCAGGGAGTTCTCCTCAATTTCAACTTTCAGGGAATTAGGATTCCAATGCGAATAAAGAATTATTAAGGGTTTCTAACAATTCTCCAATGGCGATTGAAATGAGACTTCCAGATTTCCAGTTGAATTTTTAATTTTCTCTTTCTTCCGCGTTTTTTTGTTGACTATTAAAAAATTCCCCTCAATTTTGGCATTCAGGGAATCTTAAACGATGCTTTCAATAAAATTCCATAAACGCCTTCCAATAATTTAAATATATTTAATTTAAAGCAACTTAACTAAAATTGACCGAGTGGCGGCGAATCGCGGGATTTTTTGGCTTTTGCCCAAAACTATGCAATGCTTTTTTAATTTAATTCGCTATCAGTTGAAAAGAAATTAGCTAATCTTTAAGTATTTTAAGTTGAAAAGTAGGGAGCCCCAAGCACTTAAAACATTCCAAAATATCTTGAGACTGTATTTCTTACTGCCTTGAAAGAATTTCACGTAAGTCAAGCAACTTTGAAGGGGCCTTGGTCATCAGTTTGATGGACAATCGGCGTGGGAATTAATCTGCCTTGGGTTTCCTTAATGG
Source organism: Lissocephala sabroskyi (assembly GCA_037075105.1). NCBI lineage: Eukaryota > Metazoa > Arthropoda > Insecta > Diptera > Drosophilidae > Lissocephala > Lissocephala sabroskyi. The sequence continues at coordinate 80,561 of JBAMCP010000042.1, forward strand.
AGATCAAAGATTTGAATAAATGAATCCTCAAATTCTAAAGCATATATCTTTAAATATCAAAAAATAACTAATCACATTTAACGGCAAGCTTCAATATACTAATTAAATTTGAGCCAAGTCCAGTGATTCTAGGGAAAAAGCGAATAAAGAACTCCTTTGGAATAAATGGTTTCTTTTAAGTGAAATTTAAGTTTTTATTTTTTGTATTTTAAGTAAATTGATGAAATCTAAATGAATTAACTCAAAGAAGATCTTCTTGATCTTTTCGATCTCCAATAATACTATTTTAATATGTTGAGACGGAAAACCGAACTTTTTATACCCCAAACCTTTAGGGTATGGGGAACTTCTGAAATTATAATACTTAAAAACCTCTTCGGCATTCCATTTTCTTATCTCATTAATAGTAATTCTATTCCTATATCCTCAGACATATGCTAAACTCTTCTGGGCTTGGATTGGGCGACATAATTAAAGCATTTTCCCGCACTCCAAAAATCTCTTCAAGTTCCCTTAAACTTCTTTAAAGTTATGTAAGCGTAAACTTGCGAAAAAGCGAACAATTTCCTCTTAAACTATTTCCATTGCCGATATCCGCCAACGGCAATCAGATCTTATCTTTTATCTGAGCCCTTCACAAACACGAACCGAGCCCCAAACGACGGAAAGCTAAGCCTCCCGAGAAAGGCATTTCCTGTGGGTCTGCATTCTTGGTGGCCAGATAAAGCCAAAGAAGGCAAAGATAACTTGGGCCGTCCATGGATTCTGATTTCGTTCAATCATCGACGGCAACGGTGACAAAGCCAACCACCAGGTGCGCGGTGTTAACCAGCAGCGATTAGGCTGAATTGGTAATAAAGCAATTTGTGTGTGTTTCGCCTCTTTAATCGTCCAGAATTGAAGTGAACACCTGGTCAGGGGCAGCGATAAGAAGCCAACGATTTTCACAATGTTAAAAAAAGAACTCATAAAATCGCAGCCCACAAAACCAACAATTAAAGCCAATCCACCAGGCAGGGGCAGGATGGGAGCCGTGTAAGTTTCTGGCACCAAGAAGTCCTCCCGTCCCATCGGCCTTGTATCTAAGGGCCGGCGGAGATCCCCAGCAAATGGCCGGTGGTTTGGCTTATCTTTGATCCCCCAGCCGATAAGCCAAGTCCGGGGGCTAATCGCTTCGGTAGTAGCCACCAAACCGGCCGTAAATATCTTATCGGAGTGCAGCATAGCCACTCGAGGGCCGTTTCCCCCGCAGGTGTTGCCTGGCTGGGAATCAGTAACCCACTGCCAGTGGCCGCAGCTGGTAGTCGTCTCCTAACCGGCGGAGTGTGTGCAATGGGAGCGTTGGACTGCTTCAAATGGGCCCTGGCCGGGGCCCTGATCTCCGTGGTGCTGGCGCAAAATGAGCCCCACTGCATTTGGTATGGCGAGAGCCATCAGATTGGCCCGCACTGGCAGAACCTGGCCGATGACAAGCCCGCCCGGCCGCTCAACAATGCCGAGGCCGAGGCGATCTTCAAGAAGCGCTGCCCCACCTTCTACGCGGAATACAAGGGACCGAGTGGCACGGAGGAGCTGTCGCTTTGCTGCGATGCCGCCCAGCTGAGGAGCATGGAGTCGGGCTTGTCCCAGGCCGATGGCATTTTCTCCCGCTGCCCCACCTGCACCACCAACATGGCGCTGACCGTGTGCGCCATGACTTGCGCCAAGAACCACTCGCTGTTCCTGACCGGCTACAATGAGCCCAACCCCAATGGCGATTTGTATGTGGAGCACATTGACTATCGGTTGTCGAGCGACACGGCTGCCCGCGTGTACAACAGTTGTGTGGGCATCCAGCACTCGCAGACGGGCCGGCCGGCCATGGACCTGGGCTGCGGGGCCTTCAACGCCAGGACCTGCGACTACAAGAAGTGGTATAACTTTATGGGCGATGCCATCAACAGCGACTACGTGCCCTTCCTCATCAACTACATCTTCGACGAGGATGAGGAGGAAGCCGTTGTAGACGAGGCGGATGAATTCCTGCGACTGGAGCCTTTGCCCTGCGGGTCGAGCTATGAAGGAGCCTTTGCCTGCGCCTGCATAGACTGCGAGGAGTCCTGTCCCCTGACCGATGCTCCGAGCGGCATGGATGAGCTTTGGATGATTGCCGGCCTTTACGGAGTCACCTTCATTGTGAGCCTGGTGCTGGGAGTTTTGCTGATACTGCTGATCTTCTGGGGTTCCTGCGGCAAACGAAAGGCTCTGAATGTCTGGATGCCCACGTTGTATGGCGAATTCCTGCACACCGGCTTCCGGTCCTGGGGCACTTTCTGTGCCAAACATCCTGTCCTGGTGCTGGCTCTGTGCACTTGGGTGATTGCTGGCCTGGCCTACGGGGCTCTCTATCTTTCGGTCACCACCAATCCCGTGGAGTTGTGGGCCGGCGAGCAGAGCACCACGCGCCTGGAAAAAGAATATTTCGACAAGCACTTCGGGCCCTTCTACCGCAACAATCAGATCTTCGTCAAGCCCCTCAAAAAGGCCAATGTAAGTTCTCCACTTTCCCAAGCTCCTTTCTTTTTCTAAGGATTCGTTTCTTTAGCTTACTCACGAGACTGTGAATGGAATCTTGACCTTTGGTCCAGCTTTCGAGGAGGGCTTCCTGCGGGAGGTCTTCGAGCTGCAGGAGACCATCATGAAGCTGGGCATGGAGACCGGCGAGGGCCTGGATAAAATCTGCTATGCCCCTGTGCTGTATCCTGGCCAGCAGGCCACCGTGGACGATTGTGTGATTCAATCGCTTTACGGCTACTTCCAGCACGACATGGACCGCTTCACCAACTCCTACGAGGATGCCAACAACTTCACGATCAACTACCTCAACCAGCTGGAGGACTGCCTACGGTAGGCTAAGCCCAGCCAAGCCCCTCAAGCTTCTCATCTTGTCAATTTCTCCCTTTAGCGTTCCCATGATGGAGGACTGCTTTGGTCCTTATGGTGGGCCCATCGAGCCCGGCCTGGCCGTGGGCGGCATGCCCAAGGTGGCCGTGGGTGAGGAACCCGACTACATGCTGGCCACTGGCCTGGTGCTGACTTTCCTGGGCAGGAACCAGAACGACGAGTCCAAGCTGGAACCCAGCATGTTGTGGGAGCAGAAGTTCGTGGATTTTCTGAAGAACTACACCAGCGACCGACTGGACATTGCCTACTCGGCGGAACGCTCTATCCAGGATGCCATCAAGGAGCTGTCCGACGGCGAGGTGGGCACTGTGGTCATCAGCTATGTGGTGATGTTTGTCTACGTGGCCATTGCTTTGGGCCGCATACGCAGCTGCCTGGGCTTCCTCAAGGAGTCGCGCATCATGCTGGCCATTGGCGGCATTGTCATTGTCCTGGCCTCGGTCGTCTGCAGCTTGGGTTTCTGGGGTTACCTACGGGTCACCACCACCATGCTGGCCATCGAGGTGATACCTTTCCTCGTGCTGGCCGTGGGCGTGGACAACATCTTCATTATGGTCCACACGTATCAGCGGCTGGACCGCAGCCGCTTTGAGCACACGCACGAGGCCATTGGCGAGGCCATCGGCCAGGTGGGCCCCTCGATTCTGCAGTCCGCTGGCTCGGAGTTCGCCTGCTTTGCCATCGGCGCCATCTCCCAGATGCCGGCGGTCAAGACCTTTGCCATGTACGCCGCCGCCGCCATTCTACTCGACTTTCTCTTCCAAATCACCGCCTTCGTGGCCCTCATGGCCATTGACGAGAAACGCTATCGCTCCGGCCGCCTCGACATGCTCTGCTGCGTGCGCACCAAGAAGCTCGCCGACGAAGACGACCAGGAGGTTGGTTTTCTGGAGAAGCTGTTCAGGAAATTCTATGCGCCTTTCTTGCTAGCCAAGTGAGTAGTCCTCGGTTCTCTTGAAAGCCAGCGCTAATTTTTTGCCTTCTAGGAAAACGAAGGTTGTGGTGCTGCTGCTTTTTACGGTGGTCACTTGTTTGTCGCTGATGGTGGTGCCCTCCATTGAGCGCGGCTTGGACCAGGAAATGTCCATGCCCAAGAACTCGCATGTGGTGAAGTATTTCCGCTACATGGACGACCTTCTGTCGATGGGCGCCCCTGTCTACTGGGTGGTCAAGTCGGGCGTGGACTACTCCCAGCCCGAGCAGCAGAATCTCATCTGCGGCGGCGTCGAGTGCAACAACAACTCGCTCTCTGTCCAGCTGTACACGCAGTCGCGCTACCCGGAGATCACCTACCTGGCCCGGCCGGCCAGCTCCTGGCTGGATGACTACATCGACTGGCTGGGCATCAACGACTGCTGCAAGTACAACATAACCACGGGGGAGTTCTGCCCGAGCAGTAAGTTTTGAGTGGCTGAGCTTTGGAAGTATTTTTGATGGTTTTGATTTTAGATTCCAAAAGCGACGATTGTGCGGCCTGCCAGCGGGAATTCACCATGGAGGGACTGCGGCCCACGGATGAGACTTTCAACAAGTTTATGCCTTTCTTCCTCTCCGATCTGCCCGATGCCGAGTGCGCCAAGGCTGGCCGAGCTTCCTATGCCGATGTGAGTCCTAAAACCCCGAAAGTTTTTCTGGAAAACTTATTTGCTATTTTCTTAGGCCGTGGTTTATACTTTGGATGACGAGGGCCAGGCCACGGTTAAGGACACTTACTTCCTGCAGTACTCGGTGACGTCGACCACCTCCGTGCAATTCTACACGGCTCTGTATGAGGCCCGGCGCGTGGCCAAGGACCTCAACCAAATGCTGGCCGAGAACGGCCTCGACGTTGAGGTTTTCCCTTATTGCGTCTTCTTTATTTTCTACGAGCAATATTTGACCATTTGGGGCGATGCTCTTTTCTCCATTGGTCTCTCGCTGGTGGCCATTTTCGGCGTCACCCTGCTGCTCATGGGCCTGGACATCACCTCCTCCCTGATCGTCCTCTTCATGGTCATCTGCATTCTGATCAACATGGGCGGCATGATGTGGGCCTGGGGCATCAGCCTCAACGCCATTAGCCTGGTCAACCTGGTCGTCTGCACCGGCATCGGCGTGGAGTTCGTCTCCCACATGGTCCGCTCCTTCAAGAAGGCCAGCGGCTCTGCCCAAGAGCGCGCCCTGCAATCGCTTACCGTCACCGGCAGCAGCGTCCTGTCCGGCATCACTTTGACCAAGTTTGCCGGCATTGTGGTCTTGGCCTTTTCCAATTCGCAGGTGTTCCAGGTCTTCTACTTCCGCATGTACCTGGGCATTGTGCTGATTGGGGCCGTGCATGGCCTGATCCTGTTGCCGGTGCTGCTCAGTCTGCTCGGTCCGCTGCGCGGCCTCAACAAGGCCGCCGCCTCGGCTGAGTCGCCGACTCCTTGAGGCGCAGCCGTCCCAATGACTGTCTAGGTGTGTAAGTCTGTGTGTGTGGGGGGTGGGGTGAGTGTGAATGTTTGTTTTTTTTTTGTTTTTTTTGCCATTTAAAATTAATAATAAAACATATTCCGTTGTAAGTCGTAAATCGCAAGCGCCTGGCTGGGCCGGCGGTCTGTCTGGGGGGTCGATTGGGGGATCCCCATTTACTTTTATTGTTTATCGCTGTGGCACCTTTGCATTTTATGGCCTTAAATTTAAGGCAAGCCAACTGCCAACTTCCAACTGCCAGTGGCCGCCAAAACAATGAGCCAGAAGTTCAAATTCCCGCCACCGCCCGCTACGCCTTTTTCGGCCGGTCGGTTGGGGGAGACGAAAAACTTTGGCTCGCCGACTTGGCGCAGATTTCAGCTGCACCTTTCTTATTATTTTTAACGGCCACCGCCTGCTGGCAGCCGCACACTCGAACGCATCCTGCGGCTCACGCGGGCAGCGGTCGGCCGCGGGTGGCGGTTCCCCTGCCGGACGCTCTCGGCTGGGCCTGGGGGGGGCTAAATAACCACGGGTATTTAACCCTCAAAATGGGTACACTGTTTTTAATTAAATTTAATAAAGTTTAGAGTGCTTTTTATGCGGGTGTTTCTCTTTTTTTCTCTTCATCTTCTATCCCTTTTCTCTGGCTGCTTCTTCCAACACTAATCGTCCGGCTCCCGCCTCCTCAACCTATCACGCCCCTCGCGTCTTTTACCTGAGCTCGTACAGTGGGCAGTTTTGGTGGTTTACTTTGTAAAATTAAAAGCTCTACTCCACTTCATTTGAGAAAAGAGACGCAAGAGAAATCATACCAATTCTGTTTAGGGGTTAATTGAAATCACGTATACGCCTAGAGCAACCGTGAAAGTCAATGTATTTGTCTTCCGATTCCAGTGATTCCCATGATAGAAGGTTAGCTGAAAAAAGCCCTGAATTTGGTTGCTTTAGGAACTCATCAATCCTCGTCTCAACCTCCAAGAATCGACGTAGAACAAATCTCTTTTTTTCTTTTTCAAAGAGAGATAACGAAATTTGGAGAACTTCTTGCAAGTTTGACTGAATTTGAGGAAATAAATGAAACCTCAGATCTTTTAAGAATTCCCGATACGAAAAATAATATAACCTGACAATAATCTGATCTTTACTGATTGTTTGATCCTCACTAACCATCTCCAGAACCTTTGAGGATGAGAAAAGAAAACTCTTTATTGAAATATTCCTCTCTCCGATCGACAAAGCCGACCTTGCTGAGATTTTAAGGATGATCAAAATGTGGATGAGTTTTTTGACCTGCAAATTCCACTGTGCCCGAATGAACGGTGGGCTGTTGTGGCTCAGGCACACGCCACTTGCCACTTGAGCCAAATAGAAAGTAATAATCCGGTGGCCGCATTTTGCTTAATGGCAATGACCCCCAAAAATGTTTGTCATTAGCATTCATTTGAAACTGGAGGGCGCCCCCAACTCCGCGCATTTTGGGCGGGCGGGCACTTTAAATGCTGCTGATGATGACGACGGCGCGAGCAGACAGGCAGCGCCCAGAATCCCCTGCTGGCCCAACGAATTGGGCACAAACGGACGGACAGGCAGCTGGACTGACTGTCGGCACTTAATCAATTGTCACGAGAGCCAAACTCATGGACAGATGGACAAAATGTGAGTTTCAATTGAAAATAAAATTCTCTGTTTTGTTTCCTCTCGGCTAATTTGGCCAACATTGCATATGAACAACGACGAAAACTAGCAGCAGCAGCGGTCGCGGTGGCAGCTCATTTGCCCCACATCCTTTGGATGCCCCAGCAAATGAAGTGCAAATTGAGCTGCCAAGTGGAGGTCACGCAGACGCGTATTTCTCCGCAGATCCAATTCGATCTGTCCGAATATCCAAGCACAGCCAGGGGAGGGGCAGGGAAATTGGCATTTACAATTCCAGTGCCAGGGGCGGAATGGCTTTTAAAAATAGCGCCACTTGGGAGGCCAGCAAGGCTGTCCAGACGACGCTGGGAAAATGAGAAGAGGACGGCTTGGTTGGGTGGTAAGTGCCTTGTTAGGTGGCACATAAATCATTCCATATTCGCATTCACATTATGAGATGTGCGACTGTACAAATTAATGGGGCCGGGCAATAAAACAGAAGCGGCCGAGACAAAAAAAAAACCCAAAAATTTATGGAAAATAATTGCCTCCATTTCGGAAAAAAAAACCAGAGCTCACCAGCTATCAAATTGGAAATGATGTCCACAAAAAACGACACAAAGACAAGCGGAGTCGTTGAAGTTCCCTTCAACTGCTGACTGCAAAGTCCTGGACTTCACCACAATTCCACATTCTTGCCTAAGCGACAAAAAATTAAACAACGAGCGGCTAAGCGGCCGATTTTACATCAGCCAAGCCAAAGTTTGTTTTTTTTTAATTAGTTGATTCATTTGTTAAATATTGTTGATCACTTTAATGGAAAAGGTTAAAGTTGACGTAAGAAATACTTTCAGAAATTGTTGAGATTAATTTAAATTCTTTTAAGGCATTTTAAAGTAATATAAAAATCAACTTGTATATGATTTTTATTTTTTATTACTTACCGAAAGTTTCCATGATGTCGTTGTCAGGATCCTTCTAGTTGTCGGTTGGGATTGTTGTATTGCAATTAACGCGTTTGCCAATTCAGATTTATCGATCATAATGAGTTTTGTAGTTCACATCTTAATTCCCTCCATAAACTGAACTTGCACCACCTCAAGGAATAAAATACACGTAAAAACCAATGAAAAAGATTTAGGACAGATTTAGAACGGAGAGAAATTCGGTCGAACTGGCGATCAGTTGATCAGATAGACAAATAAATAGATGGACATAAAGACGAACAAACCAAGAGCAGAGGATCCTTGTCGATTTCTTTCTTAATCGGCATAATTCTGCAATTCCCTGCCAAGTGAAACAAATTAGATGAATACAGACAGCCAAGCTGGCAAACACATTGTTTTCTACAAAACAGAACAGATTTTACCCTTTACCCTTGCCTTGGGTATAAGGGTACAAAAATAGCAAAGGCATAAACCGCGTCAAAGCCGATTTGGCCGGGCGAGCGAATGCAATTCAATGACCCCGAAACATTGCACTCTCCCCCAGCGCAGCGGCTGTGCCTTCTCAATGGGCAGACTTTCAATCTATCAGCGGTCGGTTTGGCGGGGGTCCGCTTCCTTTTCAAAATCACAGAAATCCATCAAATGGAATACGAAATTTTCCCATTTGGAGAATCAATTTCAGGGCAACGCGACCCCGCCGCGCGACGCGGCAGTCAACTGCCCTTTAAGCCTTGATTACAGAAACTACAATTATATCGAGTTACGCATCAGTTTTATTATGCCGTCCAGCCGACGACAGGATGTGGCATCCGGCGTCCCAATGTCCTGTCCTGTCCTGGCCATAAACCGAATATGTTTGCTGGCCTTCACACGAAATTAAATTTCAAATGAATAGAATATGTAAACTCATTGCCCTGACCGGCCGTTCCAATTTACACTGTGCGGCTGGCGGGAATCGGTGTTTGGGATCGGCGGATCCGGCGGTTCGTTCGCCGGCTCCGGGACCAGTAAGTTTCAACTAAATTATAACAATAACCTCAACGATTGCAGAAAGTTTTGCAGGATTGCATACAGAATTCAGTAGCAGTTTATGGCCCGCTGCTGCTGCAATGCGCCGAAACATTCATACATACATACATACGTACATTAGGACATACATAAAGCATCTGGTTAGTTGGGGCAAATCAGGCGCATCAGGACAAGGACGGCGACGAGGCCCGGGGTTATCGGGCAGAGAATGTCAAGCGCACATTTGCTCAGAGCACAGCACGAGTCCAGCTCGGACAGCCGGACAGCCGGACAATTAGACATTTGGACAGACTACTGTTGGTAGCTTCGAGTTATGCAATGAGGCAATGTCTGCTGCATGTCTGGTCCCGTTGAATTGCGTTTTGGATGCACGAATTCGACGGCCGGCGGCGACTCTGTGTGCGTGTGCCACTGACAGAGACAGCAACAGCGAAAGCGACAGGCCACCGCCACTGCCCCGTGTTAGAACATCAACAACATCAATAAATGGCCAACCAAACCACCCAACCCAACCACCCAGCCCGGTCCGGTCCGGCCCTCAAGTGGCCGCACTTGACTCGGGGTAGACCGTCAAATGAGCAGCCGCCAGCCGGCCAGGAGGGCTTGGTGTGGTGTCCTTGTGCGTGTGTGTGTAGGTGTGGATGGTGAGCGTTAGGCCAGCGGGTCCGTCTCAACTGATTGCCCATTGTCCAGCGTCGTGGACATGTCGATGCAATGGAAAAAAAAAGAAAGGAACGAAAAAAAATAATCAATTTTAATTAATTTTTTGTTGGCACAGCGCGTGAGGATAGCACAAAATTATAATTATCCTGTTGTTGTTTCTGTGCAAAGTACACATCGCACATCCTCCACATAGATAATCCAATTAATGGCGGATGACTGTCCCAGTCACCAGCTCCGCGGGAGATGCTCACGTGATCGCCTCACGGCCAAACAATCGAACTGGCAAACCTTAAATCGCTTTTAATTCTGCCACAAAAGTTGCCCTGATCGCTGAAGTGCAGGCAGGGAATAAAGTTCATAAAATCTTATAAATATCTTTATATCCATTGAGGGAATTATTGTCATCAGTGAATTGGTGGAGAGGAGGATTTTAGCTAGCAACTGAAAAAGAATTCTGCCTTTTGGTAAGTCTTGGATTTATATTCGAATGAGTGCACTCTAAAGACGGCTGAGTATTTCGATTGGAAGCCAGCTTAGCTTGGGTAATAGGTATATAAGAACTGAGTTGGGAGCTATAAAATTTTTTAAACAAGTTCTTTTAGAGTTTGAATGTAAAGTTGGCAAGCCTTTGAAGCAATGCAAAGTGGATTCAAAATCCTCTGGTAAAGATTCGACTTAGGAGTCCTAAAGCCTAACTTTCGAGGCTGCCACTTTTCAGTGGCTTGGTTTTCTTTAACTTTCAATGCCCAGATCAGGGAGATTGGTAATCAAGATTGGAAATTAATCAACTAAAGCTCAACAAATTGATTCAATCAGCCAAAGAATTCAATTGAACTTAAGGACAGCATGCAATTTTCATAGAATTGAACTTCTCGGGCTTTCAACTCATCCAATCGTTGCGTTCAATGATAAATCTTTCCTACATACTTCTATATTTTAATTCATCGCTCAGTATTGTTGAGCTCTTTCCTCAATCATCCTGAAGTTACATTTTTAAATATATTCCATTGATTTGAGGTTTCCTAGCCGGCAAATAAATCGACTGCAATATATTCGTTTACAAATCCTCCATCAAAAATGGTGCAGTTTGGATGATGAGACAAAATTGTTGAAAAGGCAATTGAAATAAAAACTAAGCACCTCCAAGTTGATTCAATCAGCCAGCAAATCCTATTGAATTGATGTTAGGCTTGTAATTTTAATAAAATTGAAAGTGAAGGTCTTTCAACTTTTCTATTTGATGCGACAAAGCCGATCTTGCCCACAAGCCTGGCAATCTTCATGGGGCTTTGCCCCTTCCGGTTTTCTTGGCTGCTATTTTTCGGTATCTTCGAAGTAATTTTGATCGTAATCAGGGTCTCGTTGAACAAAACTTCCACGACCATTTGACCTCGTTCTTGGAATCATTTTGCTTTTGCCATAAAAAACGATCCAACAAACCAAAGTAAATTTGAAATGTATTCCATTATTTTGGGGTTTTCTTCCGATTGCTTAAGAAATTTAGAGAAGCTGGTAAAAGTTTGCTTCCTGGCGAGTCGAAATTGAACAGTAATTTGAATAAGCCTTAAAATTCTACGCTGAGCTCAATTTAAATTGAAAATGAAACCTTCTCAATCCCGAAGCCGCCTCGAATCTTATCCTAATTTGATTTGGTTTTGAATTTCCAACACTACAAAGCCTTTTTTAAATATCTGCTAAGCAATAATTGAATTGAAGGCCAGTCTAGACAATTGAAAGTAAATCGAACTTCTTTTTCATTTAGGCGATTGAAGTTGGGGCTCCTCGGAGGCACAAAATATTGTGATTTGTGTCCGCCGGGACAGAGCTGGACTATCAAATTGCGTTCCATATTTTCATATTTTTGAAAGTCTTTCAAGTCTCTGTCGTCTTTCCTTAGAGCAGTTTTGGAATCCTTCGATTCTCAGCCAACCACAAGGCGTCCTTGCTCGCCTTCTTACCCTCAGTTACCCACAGTCCTTTTGAGAATTGCCAGCACTATCTGGCGGCAGGCGTGTTCAATTGACGGTTCACACCGAAGTGGGCGTGTGCGGGGGCGTGGCGGGACGGGCGGTGAACAAATAAAAACGCTGGTAATTTACCTGCCAATCCGGTCGTCAGTTTACTTATAGATTCTGCTTGTATTTTGATATCAACCGCCGGATGCAATTATAATTCACGGCCAACAGTTTCAATTAAAAAAGCCACGCACTGCCCCGCCTGCCCCAGCCCCACCCATCGGCAAAGATGCAACCCCGTAGGTGGTTGGGTTGACTGAGTGAAGGCTGCGATTTGGTTTTTTGTTGCCGGTTGATTATCGCAATTATGAATCTCGGTTATCCGGCGGCCAGCAGCCGGGCCCGATGCTCAATCATGTGTGTGTCCCATTGATATTGAAAGCGCAGCTGTTGATGTCCCGGGGGTCATGACGATAGTCGTTATGGCCTGCCTGGGTAGGGGGCGGGGGTGGTTAAGTGGTTGCGAAAGGGTATCCAAATCACGATGACACTGACTCACTTTTTGCCGAGCACTTTTGACAGCCGCTTGAAATCTGTCAAAGTGAAAGTGGATTTTCAATTAATTGGCAAGGCAAAATGACAGACAGGCTAAAAGCTCTGAAATTAGGCTAGGACTAAGCATCAGGATCTTGTTTGTTTTTTTAAGAGGCTTTTGTGTCCACAAAATTAATGGACTTAAGACAGCGAAAGCAAAAGAAATGAGTCTTTGGCTTTTCAGGAACTAAGAGATTCTTCATTTTATTATCAGGATTATAAAGCTTCAATATTGACTAACCGGGAAGGATTGGCCTCGTTTTTAACTGGGTTACCATAAGGTCTTTGAAATATGACGAGAGGGCTTTTCGGAATTGGAAAAGGAGTCTTCACTAATATAAAGGTTCTTTAGGAGTCCTTGAATTCCTCAGTTTTCTATTCTTAACAGTCTTTGAGATTTTATTTCCATTAGAAAGTCTCAAACCTTTGATTTTATGAAGAATTAGTGAAATTCTTAAAACTCTTCAGCTCAGAGTTCAGTTTGTTCCTAAAATTCTTCAGCACGGAGTTAAATTTGTTTCGCTTTTTATTCTACAAGATTTCTTAACTGATATTTGACTGGGAATTTATATTTATAAGTCTGATTTTCTTTTGACTTTGAATATGAAAGCAACTAAATACTTCCAAGCTTTTTTAATGTCCCCAAATTCATTCACTCCTGCGAGTTTCGTTTTCGAATGAAAGTTAAGAATTCTCCAATTCCCGCAACAATTTTGGAGCTACTGGGATTTTTTGCCTGAAGGAAGCTAACAAATTTGTCGTTTCTTAAACTTCCACTTCTTAATTTGAAGATCGGTCTTTGGTGTTCCTAAAGTTTAAAAGACAAGGCAAGAAAGACTTCTGGGCACTTCGTTTTCCAAGTTTCCAAGCCGTCCGAAGTCTCAAAATCTGGTATGCAATCCAGTCCTTTCGATGTCCTTTTACGGTATCGCACATTCGACTGAGAATTGTGACCGGAAGGTTGCCTCACAGGCTCGATGGATGGATGGGTTGATAACGCCTGAGGGGCTGGCAGGGCGAGATGATTCCTGGTGGGCGATTTTTATCGCTTTAATGAGCTTTTGTTGTCATTGTGCTGGCCAGGAATTCGAACAATATAAAAAGTATATCGAAATATTTGCCTTTGTTGTGGGGCTGGGGAAATGCATGTCTTCCCTGCCAGTTTATTACCATCAGCAGTTTTTTCACTTTGACGCATCTCAGTTAGTTTGCCGTTTTTAGTTAACAGTTTATTGACTTCGCTCAACTTGTCACCGTTAAAATGTCAGCAAATTGTTAAAATGCTTTGTTAGGAATTTCCAACACACACACACACACAGCCAGAGAGATGCACTGCTCGAGGGGAAGCCATTCGCACCCCAAAAAGGTTCTTCCTTCTCTCGCACCGACCGTCATGAAAGTTTTGCTATTTTTTTGCCGTTTCCTGCTTTCCACTACCAGAAAAATGTTGCTGTTGTGGCTGCTGTTAGCACAACCAACTATATTGTTGTCTTAAACACAAACACTCACACACACACACACACACACTCACACACACGCGATAGCCACACGCAAGGTCCACGGGGCTTACGAAATAGTTGGGGGGCCTGTGGGCCGCGTCGATGCTCTCCTGGCGGGAGGAGGGATGCCGTTGGGCGGGCAGATGATTTGCCAGAAGCATGGACAGCACATCAACAACAACAGCAACAACAAAGGCAGTAACAATGGACGGTAACGGCGGACGATCCGCTTGAACTTGCAGTCATAAAATATTTGGTAAGCATTTTGTGCTCAATTTTCTCAAGCCATTTTTACTGTGGGTCGAGCAAACAAAACATTTGCCGTCCGCCCAACCGCCCAACCGCCCGCCCAACTGTCCATTTGTCCTGTGTCGATGGGCCAGGATGTCCAGTCCATAATAACCAATTCGTAAGCACATTACATCTGCCCAAGTGGGCGTGGGCGGCCGGCCAATGAGCAAATCGCGTTTTAACAAAATTAAAGGGCATTAGAGCCGCGCACTTTTGGCGGCGGCACTGCTGCAGTTTGCCAGAGGGCCCAACACGGTCCTGGCGACGTTTAATAATATTTGCTGCGAATTTTTACGTACATTCGCCCCCCCGCCACAGCCCGGTCAGCAGAGCCTGTGGGAGGGGCCAACGAACTCGGCGAGCCTGCGACTTCTGCCGTCGCCTCTGGGCGGCTCGTTTTTTTCCGCTTTGTTGCCGAAATTGTTGTCAGCGAATTATACCAAAATGACAAGCAAACAAATTATGTTTTTGTGTACTTAGCGTTGGTCCCCGACCAGCCAGCCGACCGACCGGCTGACCCCTGAAATGGGCCGGCAGGCCGGGACAGAATCTTCCCACAAAAGGCCAAAGTGAATCCGAATGCAGTGACAAAAACCGGAGGTCCAGGGACTTGCAATAAACTCAGAAAACTTGCTGCCACTCCCACTTGAAGGAGTGGGCGAGCGGGTGGCAGAAAGTAATCCAGGAAATTGCTGCACACTTTCAAAGCCGATAAAAATCAGTACGGAAAATATTCCCCAAACGACTCGGCACGACTCTTGGAGTTTTGTTTTGATTTTCCGAGCAAAAATTAAGTTACTTTTATTACCAAAAATGCAAGCACGACTCCAAAGATTACAAAACAAAATCACATTATGATCTCGGGTGTTATTGGGGAAAGGTGACCAAAAAAGAAAACCCACAAATCGAATATTAAAGAATTCGCAAAAGGGATTTAAATCCTTTCCTATCTACCCACAAAAATATACAAAGAGCTTTCATTACTTAGTTTAAAAATTAATCAAAGACTGATTGGGGAATAGCTAATTTCTAATATTTACAAAGAATTATGATATTACGAAGTGTTATCTTCAATTGATTGGGGAGATTATGTCAGAATTTCCGCCGGCCGTTAAATTATCTCAAATCCCAGATTGTTTACAAACATTGATTTCCAGGGAAATCAATTCCAATCAAGATAAGAACTAAAAAGAGTCTTATATATAAATGAACTCCATTTGAACAATTTGTTTCTCTTTCGGATTGATTGAAAATTCTTTTGGCTGATCGGATGGCCAAGTTAAGCGCGCAAACGGTCAATTCCCCTGGCGATGTGACCAGAATCCAAGTGCCTCGAAATTTGCATCCGATAGGTGCAATCGCCGAGGTTCCTTTACGTGTCCCATGATTTCAGCGCTCGGAGTCGCTTGTTGTGCTGTTTTGGAATCGCCGCTTTGTCTTCAGAGCCGTGTTAAGGCACAATGCTTGTGGCCGGCTGGGTCGAGGGGGGAATGTTGGCTGGAACCGACAGAATGACATGCAGTCGGCAGCAAAAGAACAACAACCAAAAAAAAAACATCTGAGCACAAAACAAGGCCAGAAGCAAACAAAGCAAAGTCTACGATTGCACACACCAACGGCACAGTGGGGCCAATCAGCCAGCAAAGTTAAGGAAACCAAGGAGCATAATTTATTTATGGACTGGAAGTTTTACCAATTTAAAGGAACACTTGAATTTCAGACATTTTTTCATTTATGATTTTTTATTTTTTGTCCTTCTGTGCGGACTGCGGCCGGTCCTGCACCTTTGGTCTGGCTGGGTTGGCGCGGTGGCAGGTTACTTCCATTTCGTGCCTAAAAATGACAGTCATAACAAATTAAGAAGGTTACCTTTGCGGACGGTCGTCTGGGCCGCCAGGAGACGAGGCAGCCGGCAAAGCTCTTCGTCCATTGGTTGATTTGGCAAATCCTCGCTGGACGGAATAATAATGACGCCAAAAACTTTCCAGCTGCTCCGGCGGTGGACCGGTGAGTCAGGGACACCGGCGAGTGCACTTGGGCACTTTTGGTGTATTTGGTGGTATTTGATCTGCTGTTGATTATGCAGATGAAAATGGCCAAAAATGTTTTGATTGTGGAGCCCGAAAATCGCGAATTGAAAAACTCGATGCGATTTTTTGATTTCGGTCAAACAAATCGCAAACGCCAAACTATTCAAATGCTCTTCTCGGTGAAATTAATTTCGAGTTTTCCACTCTTCTGGGCAATCATAGCTCGGGGGCCCTTCAAGAATTGCCACTCGTGCCACCAAAAATTCCCCAAAAATCTCCATTCATTTGTCCTCATAAATTCCGCCCGCCCGTCTGCCCGTCGTGATATTGAAATTGCCATTTAAATGCGTTTTGGTTTTTTTGTTTTTGTTTTATGGTCGGGCCTCGCCCAGGAAAGAGTATCGAGCGTTGGCGCTGGGCGGGCTAGTTTACATTGTTGTCGAGGACAGGCGACCAGGACGGCCCACAGGACGCAGGTGTTGGCGGTGCGTAGGTGTGCGCACGCATCGGCATGTCGAGGGCCGACCGACTCTGACTGCACGGTGGGCACATTGGAAATGAATTGAAATTTTAAAACCCACAGCTGCGACCGCTTCCTGCGGCAAAAGTGCCACCAACAGGCTGCCCCGTCCCCCTGGCCTGGCCCGGTCGGTTCTCCTGGCAAATGCAAGCTCCCCACATTTGCATATTCGGCGTGCTTACAACGGCTTTTTTCCGATTCCCTCTGTGTGTGTGTGTGTGTGTGTCTGCGGGGCTGGCGGTGGCGGCAGCGGCGGCGGCGGGACGTATAAGTTAATATCATTGATACACTTGGACGCATCCTTGTACAAGCCGCCCCTTTGCACAGCCGCAGGCGGGCCTGTTTCAGTTCACATATTTAAAGTCGAGCACGCATCTCTTTTGTATTTTACACACACACATCTGTTGGTGTGTGTGTACATCGATAGATTTAAAGCGAAGCTACCTTGTGCACAAAGCTCGACGGCGCCTGCCCTCCCATTAAAACGTTGCCACATCAGCAGATTGCCAAAGGCGTTTGGAAACTACGACGTCGGCGAGGGCGAGGGCGGGGGTATTTCCACAATAGGAAAATCATATCGATGTACAAGATTTCGTTGGGTGTGTGTGTTTATTTTTTTAAATCCTGTCCACTTTCTGAGCACTTGAATTGGGTTCCCCGGCCATTCAATCGACTCGATTTCCTGCTTAACTTTCCCAAGAATAAAACCTCTTCAGATTGCGCATTCGATGTGTTTCGAGTTAACTACTTTTAACTACCTCAACGCCCAACTACTTTCGGCTTACTTCATTCAACTCGTTATGGCCAAGTTACTAACTGATACTTTGAAGAGTTGGCTGATATTCTTGGAAGTGCAACTCTCGCTTCATTGAAGGAGCAAGGCGATCTGAGTTGCTTTGCTGAAGACGTTGAGTTTTTGGGTGTTCAGTTCAGCTCTGCTTACTCTTCGAAGAAGGAAAACTAAATGCAACTCCCGCTTTATTGAAGGAGCAAACCGATCTAATTTAAGAGTTGATTTGCTGAAGACGTTGAAGACGTTCTCGTGGTTGACGCTGGCCTTCTTCCAGTTCAGCTCTGCTTACTCTTCGAAGAAGGAAAACTAAATGCAACTTCCGCTTTATTGAAGGAGCAAGGCGATCTGAGTTGCTTTGCTGAAGACTTTGACTCTCGTGGTTGACGATGGCCTTCTTCCAGTTCAGCTCTGCTTCTGGGAAATTCAATCTTTCTATGTTTTCTTGGGAAATTCAGCCAAGCTCCTTGACAAAGATCGTTCCATCCAAACATGAGCCCTTCCTGAGTCTCCGTCTTAAAGCCTGGAAATTCTTGGCTCTACTGATTCCCAAAAAGCACTTGGCCTCATTCGCTTCAAAAAAACCTTATCTGTGTACGCTCCACCGATAGTAAAAGTCGGTTGTCTTAAGACGAAAAAGCTCTATTTGTCCGCCAAAGCGGCGAATACCCTACGATTGGCTTGGCTGCGTACCCGGCCGGGCGATTAGATAACCGGAGACGTAAATTCCGCCCCAATCAGTGGGCAGATTTCCCAGCCGATTAGATCGACCGGCCCTGAAAAGTGCAATAAATAATCTCGGCTTTGCCGGCCGCATATAAAAAGCCTACAAAGCCGGCTGGCTGTCCAGTCAAAATGCCGAATCGCCATCACCGCAACACAGTCGCCACCGTCGCTCTGGTCGCCCTAATCTGCCTGGGCAGGGCCAGCGGCTCTCCGACCTTCCTCGGCGGACGCGTGGTGGGCGGCGAGGACGCCTACCCCCACCAGTTCCCCCACCAAGTGTCCCTGCGCAACGGCGGCTCGCACAGCTGCGGCGGCTCGATTATCTCAAGCAACTGGGTCCTCACCGCCGCCCATTGCGTGGGCCGCGAGGACGACGACGGCGTCTACCACCAGCACTCGCCCTCCCAGCTGAGCGTAAGGGCCGGCACCAATGATCGGTTCGTGGGCGGTGTGCTGGTCGATGTGGTGGAGATCATCACCCATGAGAACTACGGCGACTTCCTGAACGACGTGGCGGTGATACGCGTGGCCACGCCTTTCATCTTCTCGGAGGCCATCCAGCCGATTGCCTTGGCCTCGAAGAACACTCCGCCGAACTCGGCGGTGGTGATTTCCGGCTGGGGCCGTCTGAAGCATCAGGGCGACCTGCCCAGGTATTTGCAGTGGAACACGCTGACTTCGCTGTCGCTGGAGGAGTGCGACCGCCGCATTGGCTGGGGCGTGGAATCGGAGCTGTGCCTGCTGCACGAGGCCAACAACGGGGCCTGCAATGGGGACTCCGGCGGACCGGCTCACTTTGGTGGCGAGGTTGTGGGCATTGCTGGGTTCGTGTACGGCGGCTGCGGGAATGTTTACCCGGATGGGTATGCCCGCGTCTATTACTTCCGTCAGTGGATCAAGGACCACACGGACCTGTGAGTGGGGCGAGGGCGGCTGTCGGCGTGGGAGGTAATTTTTTTTTTTTTTTATGGCTCATTGGGGCTCGATAAACGCGGACGTTCGCGCCGACGGACGGGGGCCCCCGGCTTTTTATTTTTCTGTTATTTATTCAGTGCGTCCAGCGCGCGCACATACACACTAAAACACCCAAACACACACACACACGCATTTATTTGTATGTGAAAATAAATTTGTTTTCTTTTTGGGCGGGAGTGTGGGTGGAGATTTGCGGGGGGATGGCACTAAAAAAAAACCCTCGACAAAAAAATTATATATGCATTTGATGGTCGGAAAAATTCAAAGGCATCAGGCCCGCCGACATCCGGGGGGGAAGGACAGGCCGATTGGTAGCTGCCCCGCCCCGCTGTCGGTCATTTTGCATATTTGTCAACCAATTTCACTCTAAATTTGCCAATTATGCGCATTTTTTGAGCGTGACCCGAATTCGCAGGCGCGTCTCACACGCGCCCATCGACCCGCCCCCCGTCGACCCCCTGGACCGTTCGACTGCTCCGCTCCGATTGCCTTTATCGGCTTTGGTGATGGTGCCACTGGGCGGTGGCTCATTGTTTTCAAAAAAGCGACACACACACACACGGTCCTTGCTATCCATTGCTTACTCTTTTCAGTGCTAATTGAGTATTTTAGGCGCCAGGGAAGGTTGGTTTTTCCGGGGCCAAGTTAGAGGCTTGAATTGTCAAAGGAACCTGCAGATCGCCAGGCATTTTATCTAGGAATTGCCGGAGGAGAGTTCAGTGTTTTTTACAGAGATTTCAGTGAAGATTTATTTCTCAATATCAAGGCAAATAAATCCAACCAGCTATGTAAGAAAAGCTGCCAGCTCTCCTATAGAGAAAATAATTCCGAAGAACCGAGAAAAATTCCCAGAAATTTGGGAAACTTTATTTCTTTTTGTGCTGTTTTGATATTCAAATAAGTTCCAATTAATTTGTCTAGCAATAATGAAACATCATTTGTTGTAATTTCATATATGTAATTACTAATTTATATATATCTTTATTAAACTCCTGTTCACATCCACACACTTAAATGAAAAACCAATTACATATGTATATTTGTAATTTTATATAAATTTGAAATTTTGTTCTTTACGCGCGCACACAGTCACCACTCAACAATGGTTATAAAGGAAGTGGAGACGAACTCCTGACGGTTCATAAAAAAGAACTTAAAAACAATGTGACCGTCTAACAAACAATACCAGTGTTGGAAATGATACTTTTGATAATGTAAATATGGCTGTTTCAATATCATTGATTATTTAATTATAAATTTCCTGAAGAATTCTTTGCCTAAACATTTAGAAATTTTTCCCTTGAAATCTTTCCCGGGAGGTTATTTTCCCCCCTTCGACTGCAGAGTACTTTCAGTTCGTTGTGATGAGATTAATGCCGTGCCAATTGGTTTTTTTTTTTGGTCTTTGTTACTGTTACAACTCAGCTTTTCACATTTCAAAGTTATTGACATAATTTATACTTTAGCAGCATTTTTATCGCTGCGCTCGGCACGAAATACAATAAACAATGCCAAACGCTGCACTCGCTGGCCGTGTACGTGGGCCCGTCGACTCCGCGCTCCCGTCGTGGCCGCCTGTTGGCCTGCCAGCCATCCATCCTTTCAGCCAACCACGCGAATTGTAGAGTTCAATGTTAGGTTGCACACACACACACACACACACACACACACACTCACACACACACGATGTATGGAAAGGGAGGAGGCCCATCTTCCCACTGGCAGTGCCACTGCGGCGTGTGAACTTTTGCGTCGTTTGGTTATTATTTATTTACGATTTTCGACTTTATATTTATGTGCAATTTATAATAACACGCACACACACACAAACACACATGCATACACACTGGCAGAGTGGCACAATCATTGAATTTGGATGCCCTCGTCATCGCCCATCGGCTGTCGCCATTCCCGATCATTGGAGGGCGGGGTGCGGGGCGGGTAAGTCCTGGTTTTTGGCTGCCAATGTCATCAATCATTTGGGCTGCAATTCATGTAAATAATTAAAACACAAAATAATCGTAAAAATCGCAACCACAAAAGCATTTATTTGCCCAACTTTTGCCGCATAGACGAAAAGCTGCCAACGCCGATCACAATTTCTGGGTCACTCGCCCTTCTGAGTATTTGAATTTGCGATTTCACTGCTCAACTTGCTAAAAAAAAAAAACAGATGAACAAGTTCACACCTACAGTTGAGTACTTGACAATTACAATAATTTTGTGCCCACTTAAAATGGACAAGAAATCAGCAAGAACACAGTTGGGGGCATTCACACGTTCAGGTGCGCCCACGAAAATCTCATCATTCAATTCAAAACGATTCTGTCCACGATTTCTGCAAGAATATACATATGTAAGTTCATCTTTTCCATTTCTCTTGTCACCAAAGGTGAAGGACTTCATACAGATTAAATTCATTTTGACAGAAAGAAACGCCTCATCGGAAAAACAAAATTTACTCGAACTGTCTGAAACTAAGTCCCAAATTTAGTTGCTCTTCGAATTTAAGTCTTAAAAAATAATCTTATTCTAAAATGGCCAGGTCGATTTGTCTCATCATTCCAATCACATTGTAGGTTACTTTGGGCGACGTCTCCTTTTCTGCATTTCAAACATTCCAACAAAGCTATAAATCCTTTAAGGAAAATTATAAAAATTCTCTATTATTCAACAACTGAAGAACACAGAAGCTCACCAACGAAAGAAACCAATTACTAGCCAACGCCAACCTCAGCTCCTTAAACTAAGCTTAACCAATAAACAAATAAAATAGGTGCAAGCTCTTGCAAAATACATATCTTTATTTATTAGATAGTTTCTCGTCCGTTTGTGGACTTTCCTTTATGGATGTACATTTTTTTGTTGGGGTTTATTCATAGTCGTCTGGGTCCACGTTGCCGAAGCGGTTGGCAGTGGAGCTGTAGAATTCTACAATCATTTTTGGGATCTTGGCCTTCGCCAATTCGTAGGAAATTAGCTCGAGTTTGGGGGCGCCCTCGAACTGCACCCAGAAGAAGGCTTTGCCTTTGACAATGGTCGGTTTTTTGATGGCCAAGGCCTTGAGGCCGCGATCGAAGCCATTGTTAACGTCAATTTTCTTTTTGCGGCCTAGCAAAATGATCTTATCATCCTCTATTGGGTTGAAGACCATATCAATTTTCCATTTGTTTAAATGGAGAAAGGTGCCGTTGGCACTGAAGTGGGTCAACGAGGAGAGGTCGTCCTCATCGCACTTCAATGGCTCCAACTCCACTGTTGCAATGTTATCATCAATTTCGAAGAGGTCTTCGAGAAAGTAGTGCTCATCGTCTGGGTCCTCGACAGGTGAGGGTTTGGGGGTGCTCGACTCCAATGGATTTTCGGCTGACTCTGGCTCGGTCACTATATCATTGATACAGGTCAAAATGAATTTCTCCAGATTAAAGCCCTTTTGTTCGACGTCGCTGTCCTCAAAGGCGTTAGCTTCGTCAAAGCCGAAAGGATTAGACATATCCACGGGTTGTTCAGAATCCATTTTAATTTTCTAAAAAATCTGCAATTCACTGTCACTGCAAAGTCGTCAAGGGTGAAAATTCAGAAAGAATCGACGCTTGATGGCACACGGTTGCATTAAGGAGTTGCTGGAGAGTTGCAATTGGAAAAGTTATCGGCACTTCTGAAGCAGCAATTTAAAGTTTATAACCTTTTCTGTTCTTGCGATTCTCCAGCTTCAATTTCAGCTTGTGGGATTTTATGTTGGCCTGCCGATTTCCAGGTGGAATTGAATACAAAAACATGAAAGAGTGGACTTCTCTTATGTTGGCACAGTTTTCCTTATTTGACTTCGTTAAACTAAACGGCAAATAAAGTTAATCAGACCTACAAAATCCAGCCAATAGGAGTTTAATTTTTTTCGGAGTACATTTTATAAAACAAAAAATTGTCTACTCATTAACTAATTCGATGGGAAGATAAGTAAAATTTCCAACCTTGTTGCGCAGTGTAATTAGTGGCAGCAGTTCATCCATTCTGTTCGCTGGGCTAATGATGACAAATCCAAATCGCAAATCACAATTCACAAATCGCAGTGGAATGTGAAAAATGAAAATGAAACCGAAACGGAAAGTAAGGCACAGCCCCTGGGACAGAGCAATAGTCGCGGCCCCCGACGAGGCGACAGGAGACAGGCCCACGGTTCACTGACATCATCAGCTGAGGGCGCTGCGTTTGCTATTCTCCTTTTATTTTGTTTAATTTTGGTTTTCCACCGACTGTGCTGAGTGGCGATTAGGCCAGGCCGCCCCCACAGGTAATAGGGCAGGGCCCCAAGCTGCCAGCAGCCCCACAGCCCGCCCGACGGTTGACTGGGCTGCTTGGCGGACGAATTAAGCGCAAGCAGCCAACGGAGACTGCCAGGCTATCAACAACATGCGTGCAGGAGTCCCAGGGCAATTTGATGGTTCTCGAATGGCCGCCGGTTCATCTCTCATTTCCCCCATACGGCTGCCCACCCAGTCAACATCTATGCTCCTATCATTTTCGACAATTGGCAGAAAACCAACCGGTCGCTGGGCTGGTTGGCTGGTTGGCCGAGGCGAAAAATATCTGTGCGTGGACGTAAAACGCACCCGTCCCCGGTGAGCGAGGTCGGCTGGCATCTTCTGTGGACGTGAACCCGAGAGCTCGCAGATGATTGATGACGTCGGAAAGCGTTAGCCTGGCCAGAGCTATTGCTACTTTCATGCCCAATGCCAATGCATGTGAGCCGCATACTAACACGCCACGGGCCCAAGGCCCGGCCGCCGCTCACCTGCAGGCATTTCGATTTGCCTGGAACGCGTCGGCGCCCCCGGGGCTGGGGCTCTTCTAATGTTTATTTGATTTTTGTTGGAGGCGCTGCCCACTAGTCAGCAGCCTTCGGAACATATGCCGGTGGATATGTAAAACTTATATAGCCACCGGGCTCACTTCATTTCGACTCCACGCCCATTGTGCCAACTGATGCTGCGTGGGTAAAGTTTGGCCGTACGGTCAGCTGGCGCGGTGGATTCTCTGGGCTTCCCGGCAGGATTGGCACGCAGGCCCAACTGAGAGGCCATTGCCGTCGCATTACCAGCTGCCAGGAGGCCTTTTGAGCTGGCGGCAGGCCTTCCGGTGGCCGCGGGAGTGACGCTGACTGCGCTGTCAGTTCATTTGGCTGGGAAACGGGGCATTCATTTTTCAACTTTTGGGTCAACCGCCTGCAGCTGTACGTGAGGCTGAGAGAGGCCGACTTTCACTTGTTAACGGAATCATAAATCATGCGTGCAAATATCGAACAAAATACGGATTTTGGTTTTAAGTAGCGAGCATTCACCCCTTTTCCCACTCCCCCCACGCTTGGCTATTGGAGATCTCGAAAATCGATTGAATGCTCCCCAAACCCGCGAATATGTAGCACGGCTCTTCAAAGCTTAAGCTGTGGGGAAGAAAGAGCAGATGAAAATTGAATTTGAATTTAAAGCTATCGATATATCAGACCAATTATTAAGTTGGCGGGGCTGTAAGTTCGACTAAGTCGACATCTTAATAAAGTTTAATAAAAAACGCAAGTTGGCAGGTTTATTTTTAATCGTTGTATTTGGACAATTGTAAAATTAATTCAATAAATATAAATATTAATTAACCAAATAAAAACGTACACCGATTTTTTTTCTAATATTCCACAAAGTCCCAACCCAATTGGCACTTCGCTCTCAAATTAGCTTTTCGATAATTTTTTCATATTACAATAAGAACTTAAAATCTTTAGTCATAAAATTAAAGAACTAAATGCTCATTTTTTATACAAACCACCAAAGGAAATAATAAGATAGCGTAAAAAAAAAATACCAAATAAAAATCATTTTCTCTCCATTCTCGTTTCACTGATCGACATGCAGCCCTGCGCCCATTTTATCGGCCAGCAACTCGTATACCCTCGAGCGTCAGAAAATTCTTTCTTTCTTTTTCTGCACGTGGACGCAATAAGAACGTTTTCGCAATGTCTGACGACGAATCTAATAGACGTATAAGTAAAATTAAGTAAATTAAAATTAATAATTAAACAAATTTGCAAACATGATTGGAGTGATTATATCGGCACTGATCCCAATGCCTTCAGCGATATTAATTCATCTCCGGCAACGATAAATCCAAGCCCAGCAATCAAACCGAAATTATTTTATTTATTTCTTTAATCCAGCTAGATTCTTTCCAATAAAATAAGTTCTTCAATCTACAAATATTCCGCAATCAATTATGGTCCCTAATCAATCTCCAGTACGGACGTTAAAAATATATTCAAACCTTAATTTTTAATCATAAATTATTTTCGTTTTGGCCTTCAATGCAACTCTGTTCTGGTTGATCGAAATGCAGCCCTGTCACCGCTTTATAGCAGCCAACTTTGCTGTCCTCAAGCGTCAGAAAATTCTTTCTTTCTTCTTACGGACGTGAACGCAATAAGAACGTGCTCGCAATGGCTGATAAAAATTCTGAAAAATCCGTAAGTAAAATTACATTAAAATTAATTTTTTTTACTATTTCATATTCACCTTTTGGCGTTGCAGCCCGAGGCTCCACAGCAGCCAAAACCTTTAACTCCTCGCAGTGCTAGAAGGGTCGAGAAGTTGGAAATAGTTGAGAAGTACAAAGAAAGCACCACCCATTTAAGGGATTTCCTCAACGACATCCGCGTGGCATACGAGAAAAAAGCGTATAAATGAAAATTGTAACCGCAAAACGCCAAATTCCAGCATGGCAACCAAAAGACAAAAACGGTGACTTACAACAAATTTTCCATTCCACCAAAAAAACAAAAGACTCCAGATCGTCACAACCCTTTACCAGCATGGCAACCATAACCTAAACTCGCAAAAAAAAATAAACTAAGATGCGCACGCGGCAGCTTACAAAAAAATTAACCACTTCATTTCAGCAATGAAATAAATAAGCGCCAGATCGCTAAAATAATTTCTCCAATTATATAATTTCCAATAGCATTTCTCTCACTTTCAATAAATTAAATAAAATAAAAGCCATGTTCTAAGTAAACTTAAGAAAAATACCATTTTATTATTCGGAGGTTTGATATTGGAAATGCTTTCAGCGCAAACTCAACGCGTCCCGCTCGTTTGGCTGTACGCCGACATTTTCGGCCCCGGAGGCAGACTCTGCCCATTCAGGCCTAATCACTTAATAGGCTAATCAAATTATTAATTTGGCTCATGCAACAAATCATCGTCTGCCCGCCGGACAGCCAACCGTCAACCGATAATTCGCCGAGAGCAGCGCTCCGACCGACCGAGCATCGCCAACGCCAATTAAGCTGCTGGTCAGTCTGGTTAGCTTCCTCGTCGTTGGTCCTCTTCTCCGGCAAGAAAGTCTCTTCGTTTGGCTCATGCAACGAATCTTCACCTGCCCGCTGGACAGGCCAACCAACAACTCGCCGAGAGCAGCGCTCCGACCGACCGAGCATCGCCAGCGCCAATTTCAGTCCACAAGAGAAAGCTTGACAAACTTAAAAGATTTGTTGGTGGTTCGAATTTATTTGAATAATGGGAAATACAGTAAGTAGAAAATTTCAAGTATGGCTGTTGGCTGAGAAATTCTAGGCTGCTGGTTCGGGATCATCAGGAATAATTATAGTTTCTGGTGGAGCCTTGAGGGATCCGTCATTCTTCTCCGTCCTTCGGCGCTTGGGCTGCGGCTCAGTCTGGTTGGCTTCCTCGTCGTTGCTCCTCTTCCCCGGACCAAAATTAATCTCCTGCTTACTGATCAAGCTGTAACGCTCTGAAGGCTGATAGCGCGCTTTATCATAAGCCTGAACCACTCTCTCGCCTTTCGGGGGAAAGACCACTTCATCTGCTTCCACACAACGGGCACGTTTACCGGTGAGCAGAAGTTGCCCTCAACGCCAATGCACGGCTCAAGGGCGATCGAGACATGCCACCAGCCCGGCGGAATGTAGACCACTTCACCCTCCTTTTGCATTATTTCGGTGGGCTTATAGATCTTCTCCCAGGAAAATGTGAAAGTTGCTTTAAGATTTGAAAATTTTATTTTGCTCTTATTCTTTACCTAGCAAATTTTTTTTGGCGGCAGTTGCATTGTTGCATTTGGCGAATTAATCGAGTCATTTAATTTATCTCTTAATATTCGTTTTTAGTATTACCGCATTTATAGTGTTCTCTAAATAAAAGTCAATATATTAATTGTTCTGCAAGGAGCTAAATGGAAGCTGTTTAATGGAACAGAGCGCGCATTTTTTTTCTTATTGTTTTTCCCTATAAGAGTTTAGAATAATTAGAATAATTTTTCTTTAAGATTTGCGTTTTTATTTACCTTCTATAAATCGCGACTGGTTTCCCTTCTTGCAAATAAATATTTTATAAGAATATTAAGAATGCGTTAAGTGCATTATTTAAATTATTTTTGGAAGATTTCAATGAGTTAGTATTTGGTATTTTTATTTTAGTAAGTCTCTGATTCTGATTTGAATAGAAATACAGCAAAGAGGATCATTTTATAATATTTAAAATATTTATTTATTATTTGCGGAAAGCTTATAAAAACTTAAATTCGCATATCTCTAAAAAATAAAAAAACGCGTTTATAGAAAAAGCAGTGTTATTAATTTTGGACATTTCAATTAGCAACCCTGCATTTCTGGATGCCCAGCAAAAGCGGCCAACTTCACGTTGCAGATTTAGGCTTCCTTTTCCTGTTTGGACATCGTATCGTGAAGACGTATTTCGTCAGCAAGTATTAAGTACGCGCGTTTTGTGCAATTTTTGGTAAAAAAAAAAATACAAAAAAATCGAAAAATTACTTCTACTACAGAAATGCCTAGAATGAACGGAAACGCGAAGAAACCTCGGCAGGATAACCTATATGAAGTTGAGAAAGTGTTGGATCGCCGTACTGGGCAGAACGGCGTGGAATATTTGCTCAAATGGAAGGGATATCCAAGCTCCGCTAACACCTGGGAGGAGGAGGAAAACTTGAAATGTGCCGCCCTTCTCAGGGAGTATTATGATGAAAAGATCAGTGCTCTGGAGCTGCAATGTAGGGCCAATTTGCCTCCCGAGCCTCCGACGACCCCGGTAGCAGCCCCAAAAACAGGCTGCTCGAGTACCCCTAAAACTGGGGATTCTGCGGCAAGCTTCAATTCGCTGAGTTCTTATGAAACTCCAGAGTCGGAGGTTTCTAGGAAATCCTCTAGAAAGTCAGCGGCCCCGAAGAAAGCCTCTCCGGAA
This sequence comes from Lissocephala sabroskyi, assembly GCA_037075105.1. NCBI lineage: Eukaryota > Metazoa > Arthropoda > Insecta > Diptera > Drosophilidae > Lissocephala > Lissocephala sabroskyi. The sequence goes on from JBAMCP010000042.1 coordinate 108,851, forward strand.
CCGGCCCCAAAGGCAAAAAAGGTTGACAAGCCAGCCAAAACACCCGCCAAGGGTAAGGGAAAAGGAAAGAAATCTAAATAATTTTGCAGACATAGCATTTTCGCATCCATCAACCTTCACACATCTACAATTCACAAAAAAAAAAAACAGTTCCGCCTTTATCAACCAGAAAAAATTTGAATAACGATTTGCCTAATTTTCACTTATGACAAAACTATTGTAATGCATTTAAATAAATAAACATTGTGAAGGTTATTTATACATACATAATTGTGGACATTTTTGGGGGCTTCGTTTCAGGTTTCGGGAGCGAGAAGATGCAAAAATCAGCCGAAAAAAAATTGAGGCTTCGACAGGTCCACGTGTTCAGTTTGGCTGCCGCTAGCAGCCGATTTTGTTTGTTTTTGTTTTTCTTCCTTTGCTTCTGCGTGTGGGCAATGAAAAAAATAAACCAAGCAACGTGGAAAATGGCAGCCGCCGGCATCGCTGCTTCTGCGCGGAAATCCCAACGCTTCCTCAGCGAATTTTCTTTCCCAATGTGTGGGGCTCCGAGGCGCCTCGAATCTTTGGATCCTAATTAAGGTTGTTACGTTACCACGTGTATTGGCGATGTTGTCTATTTTTTTCCCCTTTTCACAGACCAAGCAGCCGCGGGCATCGCGTCTCCTGCGCGGAGAACCAAACAATTTTCCCTCCCCATTCTGTGGGAGTCCAAAGTGTCTCGAGTACTTTTCGGCCGTCTGCTCCATTTCTTTCCCCTCTTTCTACCACCACAAGCCAGCACATGGAGTCTGAAAGTTTTGTGTGTGCCACGGCCGAGCTGCCGGGAGCTGCGAGTGAGCCTCGGGCGAGCATTTATGAATCTTGGTTCCCGATGCATTGGCGCTGCGGCGGCGCATTGAATCTTTTGATAGAACAATTTATTTGCAGCTTAATTTATTATTGCCAGCAATGGCTATTTAGCAATAAAATTTGTGCGTTTGTTGCCAGCAGCAGATGTTTTGTTTTTGTTTTTCCTTTTGGCGATTTGGGCATTGCGTTGGCGTGTGGCCACGCAAAAAAAAAAAATCAAGCAACGTGGAAATTGCCATCGCTGCTCCTGCTGCTCGCTGCTTCATTTTGTGGGGCTCCCAAGTGTCTCGATTTGTGGGTTGAAGTCATTTGGACGCCGTGATTTTTGTTTGTGGGTAACACAAAATAAAAACAAAGCAGATTTACATGTGGATGGCGCGAAAAAAATCCGCTGAAAATTTTTTCTTTACATTCTGCGGGCTCCAAAGTGTTTTGAGTGGTCGACTTAAGGTTTTTCCTGGTTTTTCATTAATTAATTAATTTGATCAACGTGAGCGCGTCGGCAGAATGCGATTGATTAAATATAAATAAAATATTGTATAATAGCTTAATAAATTGCAACATTAAATTTAAGTTATTCTATTTCTTTTGCTGGGCCAATTCTAAATTCGGCAAATTGTGCGTCTGGCTAGCGTCGGTAGGACCGCCGATGTTGTTTATGTTTTTGCCGTCTGCATGGCGCCTGCGTGCGGGTGCGGGCCAAATGTTTTCTTAACAAATTTTTTTCTCCATGAGGTGCCTTGTGTACCCGATGCATTGGGATTTCAGCGCTGTGCTCGTGCGTTTGTGTCTGTCCTATTAAGCCAAAGGTGAAAAGAAGCTCGTCAAATAAAGAAAGCCGAGTAAATTTTTGTTGATTGTGTTTTTGTCTTTTGGGGACTTGCGCACCAGTGGAAAAGGGCATCTGTGGGCATCGCTGCTCCTGCCAACAAGCACAATTGCTCTCAACAAATTCTCCTTTCCATTCTGTGGAGCTCCGATGCATTAAGATTTAGGCGCTGCGCATCCATCCACAAACGACCTGGTAAATCAAAAAGAGATTTAGTTACAAGTGAAAGTTTAAATTCCAGAGTTTATTACAGAGTATGTTTTTGGCTTTTGGGGACTTGCGCCGGCCCAAAATGGCAACAGCTCTTTCCTTCCAGTTCTGTGGGGCTCCAAGGTTCTTCAAGTGTCCGATGCTTTGGCGCTACGCCCACGCTTCAGTCGTATTAAGATGCTGCGGATAAAGCTATTGAAGATTATAGAAACATTTGATTACAAGTTCGTGAGGGACAATTTACTTGTTCAATTCTGCGCTTGGCTGTCGTCAGCGGCAGATGATGTTGTTTTTTTTCCTCTTGCCGTTTTGTTGTTTCTTGTTTTTGTTGGGACTCCTGCATTGTGCCTGTGTGTGGGTGACAACAGCAACTGTGGGCGTCGATGGTCTCAGCCACATTTTCTTTCCGTTCTTTGGGGCTCCGAGGTACCCCGATACCCGATGCATTAGCGCTGCACACGCGCACCTGAATCTTGGGTCGGTCGAATTTAGCTTAGCTCTAAAAAACCTGGTTAAAATTATAAAAAGTTTCAATTATGTTTAAATTTTTTTTTTACACTGGTCTACTTGCGTTTGGCCGACGCCAGCCGATGTTGTTTATTTCTTTCAAGGTTAAATTTTTTTACACTGCTCAACTTGCGTTTGGCCGACGCCAGCCGACATTGTTTTTGTTTTCTTGTTGCCGTCTTTTTTTTCTTTTTTGTTCCTATTGGGACTCCTGCTTTGCGTCTGTGTAGGTGACAACAGCAACTGAGGGCGTCGATGGTCTCCATAAACAAATTTTCTTTCCGTTCTTTGGGGCTCCGAGGAGCCTCGCTACCCGATGCATTGGCGCTGCGCACGCGCAATTGAATCTTGGAAGAAAATAAACCTTGTAAATGAAAAAGAGATTTAATTACAAGTGAAATTTCATTTCTAGGTTAAGTTTTTTTACACTGTTCAACTTGCGTTTGGGCGACGCCAGCCGACGTTGTTTTCGTTTTCTTGTTTCCTTTTGCGGTTTGCTTCGGTGCTCGGTTGGGGCAAAAAGTAACCGAGGCCGCATGGACAGTGTTCCGTCGGCAAATTTAAATGCGAGCTGGGCGAATTGCTTGTCGTCGAAATATTTTGCTTGCGCTTTTCAACGAATTGCGAATTGGCCCTGCCGTGGGTATTTATTTTTATGGGTATCATGAATCCAGTTGAGGCTGCGGAATGCTTGCTTTTCTCGCTGAGCAGCTTGACTAATCGCGTGACAGGTGGAAATTGCTAGAAAAGTAGAGAATTTTTTGGGACCCAGAGTTCTGTGCAATGCAGGAATAAAAAAAAAACATTTGCGCCGCTGAAATTCTTTTTATTGGTTTGCGTTTGTTTTTAGATGCGCTGGTCTGGAAATTTTTGGGGGCCATCCTTTTAACTGCTTGGAGGGCCAGTAGCTGGCTCAGGAACAGGCTTCCTGGCTTTCATTTTCAGCAAGGTTTCTTCCAATTTTAAGAGGCGTGCGTTGAGATTTTCTATGCTCAATTGGATCCGATTCAATTTTTCCTGGGTGGCCATTGCGGATATGATCAAATCCCTAATGTTATCCATGTTTGCCAGCTGCAAAAAAAAACAATCATTTCCATCATTTCTTTTTTAATATTTCTTACTACAAACCTTGAATTTATTCTGCGCAGTGAAAGAGTGAAATAGACGCCGCGTTCTGAAGAATCCACGAGGGTTTTTTTCTGAAGGCAGCCGTGTTGCATTTTGCAACACTTTTTAGGGTTGCCGGAGGAGTATTTTTTTCTCCGAAATTTGGTATTATTTTGTATAAATTAATATGTAGTTCGTTTGGTTGGTTAAGAAGTGTGATTTGCTTTTTAGTCTAATATCAATCAATTTATTATAATCTAAAATATTTATTTACCAATTTTTGATGCTTTTTTAAATTGGATTTATTGTCCATTTCTTAGCCTTTGGTTCAATATTGTAAACTTATAAAATTCAATTGGTTTTTACTTCTTAACTTAATTTTATGGGCGGGAAGCCGACTTAAATTTAGCTTTAGGCTTCCTGGATAAAATTTGCATGGGCAGCAACAAACTGGAAAGCTTGCTTATTCTCCCTTGAGTATCCCGGGGTCGAGGAGACGAGACGATTACATATGTGATTTCTTTAAGTGCGATAAAATACGATTTCCGACTTGCGGAAAATAATTTGGAGGCGAATTGAAAATTCGAATTAAACGGAATTGCGTAGGAGGATCCGTCTTGGCCGTCCTCGCTGCCTCACTGCTTGGTCTCCAGATTCAGATGCGATGGTGACTTCTCCAATCCCCCGCTGCTCGACTTTGAAGGCCTCTGCAAGAAAACATTAACAGCAACCAAGAAACCCAATCGCCTGTTTGTCCACTTACATTGGAGGAATGCTTGGGGTTCTCCTGAGAATCACTGGAGCTGGAAGCGTCGCGCGAGGACGACGGCCAGGAGCGGGTGTCCGTGCACGCACTCAACGGAAAGGCACTGCACACTGTGGTCAAGCTAGTGTTTCGAGTGGGCAGATCACACATGAGGCTGTTGCAGAGATCACAGCCACTTCCCCCGCTGGTCAGGCTGGGATCGTCCAGGCTTGAGTCGAAGCGATCGAAGCCTTCTAAAAAGAAGAGCAACTTAATGATGCTGGTGGAATGAAGGGAAGGGCAGGTAGCTTACCGGTGTTGGGCAAATCGTTGGAGCGCTTTGAGTCTTTGCTAGTGGTGGCCTGGGAGGTGTGCGGCCCATTCGAGGACTGGCTGGTCTGGCCGGCCTTGTACATGTGATCCATTTTGGTTGTGTCGTTTTGAAGATAAACTGTGTGCTGTGTGTAGTTGAAAGGACTTCAAAGCTCGTGTGTATTGTGTGAATTTTGTAGGTATGCAATCAGTGTGCTTGTCAACTGACAGCCAATGTCAAATCAGACTCGAATCTCGGCTTGCCTACTGCCTTGAAGGCGTTTTTAGGCGCCCCCGTTCAGGATTTCGGCAACGCAAATTGTCCGCCGGCTGGCCGTGCACGGCAAATCGGTTTTGCATGTGGTCGGCCAATCAAGCGGTAAACCTAAAACCAAAGCTTTGTCAACAGCAAAACACAAAACAAGCTGCGGTCTGACCGGAACTGCCGATAGTCGGCTATCCATTCCGCCCATTAAGCGGGGGCCCGACGATGGCGCTGGCGACGGCCGCCCAAAATAAATCCTCATTGATGGCCGCCACGGCCACTCCGATAATTGATTGTTTTTGGTAGGCCGACGGTCCCGTCTCCAAAACTCGCAATCACCACGACCCACGCATCGCTGGCGGCGCCAGCATGCGTGTTAGCCTGGCTGGCCAGAAGCCCTCAGATGATTTGGTAATTTGGTAATCCGGCCAGGTCGAGTCGCGCCGGCAATTTGAATGCGCCAAGTTTTTGGCCTACATTCAGATTCAGCCTGCGGAAGATATAGCAGCAACTTCATGGAGTTCACCGCACCGGAACTTTTTTAATACGCAACACGAGTGACCCGTTTGCAGACAATGGGAATTGTAACTTATGATTAAATTCGAGGCAATCGGAGGCATTGCCAGGCCGCCGTACGCCAGGAGCAACTTTTTCTGATGCCTTTTTCCAATTTCATTACCTTGTTGCGTGGGCAACACAATGCGGCAGCGAGGACTCCGCTGCTGACCCACAGAAGCCGCTCCCTGGGCAGATTCGGTTTCATCGCCGGCCGCTGGCCGTGTGGGGCGTGCAACTGGTGGCCTGGGGCACTTGCTCCCCAGAATTGCAATAAAGTTGCATTTCGGAAGGAGCGCACTGCCGTCGTCATTTCGCCGGGAAGTTGTGACTTGTTTGGCCCGCCACTTGTGAACTCAATTGGGAAAGTCTGAGTTTTCGGCTTCGATTTCGGACGAGGCGGGTCAATTGTCCAGCCAACGATTGCAAATGTTCAGCGGGCATTTTAGCCTGGAAATCTCAATTCTAATTAAACACCAAACTGCACTTTCAGATACTCACCTGCCTTTTTGCCGGTGTTGTTAGGAATTTCCTAGTTAATCATTTGGTTTAGGATATATAAGTCCATTCTCCAAGTGGAATTACCTTCTTTATTGGCTTTATATAATTGTGCTTTGTGATTCTCTAAAGATAACAATTTATCTTAAGTTCTATCAGTGTTGAGCAACGTCGAAAAATCTTTTGAAATGGTTTCAAAGTTTTTAAGTTTTAGCATCGCTGAGTAAATACTAAAAATCAAAATTTTTTATTGACCAATAAGTTTAATTTAAGTGAACAGTTTTATTCACCAAACATTTTCGCTAAATTGCTGTAAAACTTAAAAAGATCCGTATGGTATTTTTGAAATTATCAAGCGAGTTAGCATCCCTGATTAGATCCCCATCGCAGCTAACTTCAAGCCACATTCGTCGCTCGTATGAATTTCGCTTTGCCGCCAAAAATAAACATTGCCAACATATTCAACCAGATACCTCCAACATAGATTTTGGATATATCGATATATTTTACCACGAGGGACAGATCGGAACCATGAAACTGACAACAGCTCATGACATCGTCACCACAAAAGCGAGTCTTCTTAAAAGTAATTATAATTGTCGTAAGCTTGTTCTTAACACAAATCCATTTGAATCAGTTCTTTTGTAATTTTAAACAAATCATTCACAGATTTAAGCAAATTGAGGCAAAGAATGGAAGCTGGCAAAATAGATTTCTATATCAAGATATTCGGCAGCGTTGGAGAAGAACGCTAAGAAGCCCTCATTTAGGACTTCAGGTGGGCCGCTTACAGTCGCAGGCAGAACTCGAGCTGGAGAAGGAAGAAAGCCGTCAATGAGAATTGTAGCTCTGCCTCTACGAAGACATATTACGGTCAATTCAGAAGCCTTAGTCGAGGCCTGGAAGCTTCAAATTGAAGTCAATGGATATCAAACCGAACGAATCTTCCAACGTATCAAATAAGCAAAGAAGCCGTCAATGAGCCATTCCACTCAATGCAGATGCCCCTGCCGAGGCCTAGCAGCTTTAAATTGGAGTCAATTAATTTCCGAGGGAATAAAGATTCTCCTGAAACAAGCAAGGCAAAAAGCTGCAGCACAGTCGCTGGCAAGCCAACTTCAGGTGCCTTAGGCGATGCCTGGCAGCTTCGAATTGGAGTCCATTGACTTTCAACCGTAGGAAGCTGGCCCCGAATTAAAGAAGAAAGGAAGCCGTCAATAAGCATCGCAGCTCAACCGCTGGAAAGCTATTTGTTGATTGTTTTAAAATTTTATTCCTTGTAATTATTATTCGCTTTGGGTGCATGTACCCGTGCCTTCGGTTCGAGCTGAAGTTGTTCCTCTTTACATACAAAATTTCTTGCTATAATATTATTTAATTAAAAGCTGTATGATAAATCCGCCTGTGCGTATACTAAATTTGTTCCTTACCATTAATACATATCAATTTCTTAAAAGATATTGATAGTCTGATGCCTGAAGACTCATCTGTTGGTTTAGTTACTTTCAAATTTCGAATGGACCGACTAATTTATTTACATAACATTTATTTTGGGCTACAACAATTTCTTTCATCAATAGCAAAATAATTGTCCGCAGTGTCCCAGATAACTGGGTTATTAATTGAACATCATTTCTGTCCATGTAAATATCCATGCTTCAGTCGAGAGCTGGTACCCCAAAATTGAAGTTATGTATTTCCAAGGGAAGGCAGCTTTCTGTGAACGAAAAAATAATAGTACGTGTTAAAGAATTTCTCAGTACAGAACCTGGCAAGCCGTTTCAGTCAATGCAAAGGCCTCCATCGGCTCCGGAATGCAGGAACTTAAATTCAATCGACTTCCAAGCAAGGGAAACTTTCTTCGAACAAATTTTGGAAAGAAACCATCAAGGAGAAATGTAGCACAGCTTTATCTGATTATCCGTTTAGAAGTGTGAAGGAGTGATTTTTAGAGGTGTATTAAAATTTTTCCACCTTCCGGTGCTCCGTTTCGACAAGCCTGATTTGGAGTGACGACTCGCAGGAGAAATCGCTCCGACTTTGTGCCATGGAACTCTGGCTGCATTGACTTTAGGGTAGAATATTCAGGCGATATCCTTAAAGGTCCTACATCCGAGTAAAGTTCAACTCAGGGTAATCAGGTGGCAGTCACTGTGGCTCCCTTTCCAAACGGAATGTGGACTGCTTGCCTGGCGGAGTTCCTGCAAAGAAATAATAAATAACATTAATAAATTCACCATTTTAAGTCCTGTATTTAATTTTTATTTAATTTAAACTATTTCTTTATTCGAAATATCTAAAAGAAAGCACCTGAGAATAAAAAGAAGTTTCCACAACGAAGTTCGTCTCATTTTTACTTAGGCTTTTCCTTTGCCGGATTTGATAACTGAAAAGCGGATCAAAGTGCTCGAGATGATCCGGCAAAAAGGTTGATTCAATCATTGTCTAATTGGCAGAAAGTGCCAGCAGTGACAGTGCGCACTTTTTTCCCTGAAAGCTGAGGTTTCCTCTTTTTTAAACAAATTTGACTCCCGCTCGCCAAACAGCTGACGCCGGGAACCCTTTTTCTGCCCCGCCGCGTGTGGCCGGGGATGTATGAGCAATGACACAACTTAACTTAAAGTCAACATCAATCATGTGGGAACGACGACGATGACGACGATGACGTCTGCCGGTCCGGCCAGGAGGGCACAAGCCAAACCAAAATGCGAGCGGGGCAGCCTCTTGCCTGACCCAGCTCCGTCCTATCTGACGTACGCATTCCAATTGTACTACTGCAACAATTTAAAGTATGTGTGTCGTTGATGACTTGGCTGCTCTTGGCTGACTCGACAACGACGGCAGCAGGGGCTTCCCAGTGCTAATGGCGTCAACGCCGTCTGTGCAACAACAGGGACAACGGCTCATCGTCTATATTGTTGATGGCGGCGATTATTTGCGCTGACATATAAAGTAGCTACGTGTGGCATTGTGTGTGTGCTGGCCCGGGAGCAGCAGCTGCCAAAAGGTGTATGTAGCCGTCCTCTGATGACTGTGCGACAATCCCGACTTATATCTGTCGCCTTGTGCCGCAAGCCAAACATGCCAATTGGCTGTTTCGTGGGGCACCGTGAAACATTTACGCATTCCAGCCGCCAGAATCGGATTGGAGTCCCTAAAACTGATTGAAATTAATTAATAATTCTAAAATAATAATTTACTGCTAATGAGTTTTATTAAGCATAAAAAATCGTTGGTTGGGCTCAAAATTAAATCTTAAAATTTGAAATAAATCTTGCGGTTTATGGGAACTCTCGGAGCCCAAATATACAAATATACAACCTTTCTGCGATGCTGCCTTCTTCCCCATAAATTGGAGCATGGCGGTCTCTGCAAAAATAACATCTGATCTTGATTCGCATCACTCGTGGGATGCGCATGCTTAACGACAGTTGAAGGTTGTTTGGTTGAAGTCTGGGGTTTCGGTTTATTGAAGGCCTTTTTTGGGTCTTTCTTCTTCACAATATTTGGCTGATTGGGCGTTCCTGAAGCGACTTGAGGTTTTCTTCTTGTGGTTCTAAAGAGTTCGATCTGCTGGCAAGCGACTTGGAACCAGTGAACATTTGGCGGTTCTTTCGGTTTTTTGGCTGTGCCTGTCAAAAGCAGCCAGCTTTCATCTGAGGATGCTGCACATGTCAAATGAGTCTTCAGTCTTATCTCTCCGGAATTTTTCGCTCTAAAATTCCAAGACCTTTTGCCCTTGTATACTACACTGCCAAATGCATGTACAAAATAAAAATAAAATACAAAACGATGTGGCTCCAACAAAATTAATCCGGTTGGCAATGCCTTCATCGGCTGTCAAGAAATGTCAAGCGAGCAGAGTTGCATTTTATCATAATCGAAAGAAAAAGCACTTCTGAAACAACGTGGTCACATTTTTCTCGTGGAGTGAATTTCGCAATTGATTAAAAATGGAAGCCGAAAACTATGGAGACGACGTTCTTAACGTTGTCAAGATGCGCATTGCCAGGACCAAGAAGGAACTGCGCCCCAACTTGGCCGGACCCGATTGGCGGGTGCGCAGCTACTACGAGTGGACCGGCAGTCTGTCCAATTTCTGCGACAACATCGATCGCATCGACGTGAACGAAATCACGTGCGAATATTACACCAGGAAATTTGAGTGGAAACGCCGCCCAGTTGTCATTAGCGGGGCCATGGATGACTGGCCAGCCAATACCAAATGGACGTACCAGAATCTGCTGGAGATGTACGGTGAGGAGCGGTTCAAGTGCGGCAACGACTCTGAGGGTTACAGCGTGAAGCTCAAGCTCAAATACTTTTTGAACTACTTAAATACTAATACCGATGACAGCCCATTTGCCTTGCAGGATGATTCCCTTCAAGAATACTTTTCTCGCAGCAGTCTGCTGAACGATTTCAATGTCCCTAAATATTATAGAGACAACATTCTGCGCTATGGCCGGCTGGACCATAGCCTGCTGCGCCGCAGCTTCTTCATATTGCCGACTCGCTCGGGCAACGGCATTACCATGGAGCGTTTGAACATGGGACGCTGGAGCGCCCTGGTCAGCGGCTACCGCCGTTGGTGCCTCTTCCCGAACAAGACCCCCCGGGAGATGCTGGTGCCATCGTCGGAGGTGGATGCCAGGTTCCGCAACGATGCTATCACCTGGTTCTTCCATGTGTATCCGAAGATCGCCACTTGGAACTGGCCGGAGTCCTATCGCCTCTATGAGATACTCCAGGAAGAGGGCGAGGTGGTCTATATTCCGCCGGGCTGGTGGTTTGTGTCAATTGCATTGGATACATGCATTGGCATAGAATCGAACTTCTGCTCAGCCACCACGCTGCCCAAAGTGTGGAAGAAAATGAAGAGCTATCATCCGAACAAGTCCCGCAAGTGGCTGAAGCAACTAAGCAAATATCGTCCCGAATTGGCAGAGGCCACATACAGTGATAGCAGTGACGGCTCGGAAGACTTGATCTCCGACTGTGGAACTCAGTCCAGCGAGTCATACTCTGAACCGTCATACTTTAACCTGATGGCCCGCGCAGGCCCTCAATGCGAGTCCGGCTGGACCATGGAGGGGCCGGAGGAGGAGGACGAGTTTGCGGACCCCAGCCGCGCCAAGCGGGTCTGCCAAGAGCGCATCGACGACAGCCAAACCTCAGCGCCCCAATTGATGGAGAAGACGAGCAAGGCCTCCCTAGAGAAGGCTAAAAAGGAGGACTCATCGAAGCAGTCGGACAAGAAGAAGGGAGTCAAAATTGGACCACGACGTGAGCCGCGCCAGCTCGAGGAAGGCGAGATTGTGTCCACAGACGATGATTTCTAAATAAGCAAATTTCGAGCCACTGAAGGCAAACAAATAAATTTTGTACGAGTTTAATCCGTTTTCATTCAAGGAACCCAAACTCTTATGAATTTTTGGCGCGTACTGCGAATCTGCAGTCGGCATCGCCACAGGGCTGGGGGCTTAAAAATGGGCAAAACATTTATTATAACTGTGACCCAAAAGACGAGCGCCCCGTGGCTCACACAGGCTGCCGGGAGGGCCGCCGCTCGACCAAATGACTGATGGCTGGTTAATTGTCTGGTATTGCTTTGTTTGCTGTCTCCGGCGGGCTGCCTGCTGCTGACGCTTAAGATATAATACATGTCACGTGCCCTCAAAAAGACAACGCCAGATCAAAGATACCACACAGATAGCCCACAGGGTGATCCACATTACGAGGCTTGCATTGGCCAATAACCAAGTTCCCTGGGAAAGAAAGTCTCAGAGTGAACTGCTATGAGATTGGCAGCCTTTTTAAGCTTTATACATTTTATTTTGCTGTGCGAGTTGAATCCGAGCTTGCCTCCTTGCCAGCAATTTGAAATCTATTAAGCGAGCAAAGGTGACTTTGAAGTTGTCCTTTGCACGCCTGTAAATTGTCGTTGCACAGCATGAAATGCTGAACGGAACACCCTTTATAAGCGTTGATAAGAGCCAAGATTCGCTTAGGCTCGTTTCGATGGGCGACTTCGAAATGAAAACCAAAGGATGCCGGCTAGCAAATGGAGTTGGCCGGCCTGCATCTCCGCTCCCGCATGCCAGCAAGGCCCAAAATATATTCGTAGTCGTAGATTGCAGGTCTGTGTGTTTGCCTCGCTCATCTATTTTGGTGTGTAGGCTGTTTCTGTTTTTGTTGTGCAAAGGAAGGCTCACTGCTGGCCGTGTTGTTGTTGTCGACGTCCTTTCTTTTATGCTTGCAGACTTTCGGGAAACAAATGGCAAGAAAACACCGCATGGCGATGATTGTGATGACGATGTTTTCATTGTTTTGTTACGCTCGCTCGGCTTTCCATACAACAAGCCCCAAAAGCCCAGTCGCGCTCCCAACCAACAGGGGTGCACCATTTGCCGGCGAAGGGTGTGGTGCGTCCCAACGATGCGGAGTGGCTAGCCGAATGGGTCGGGGGAGTGGGTACCTCCCTACCATCACAACTTTCGGCCATCTAAAAGCCCACCCACAGCGCTGTTGCCAGACACAATATTTTACGAACTATTTGTTGGCTTTTCTTTTGCAATGTTGATATTATTAAAAAAAAAAAAAAAACACGCACCGATTTTTGATCTCCCCACCATCGGCAATTGGACACCCTAACTACTTTAGGACTTTGTCCTAAACTGCGATTGAGATGGGAAGATCTTATTATATATTTTTTTTGTCAATTTAATCTACAGGGCAATTGGAAATTAAACATTTTTTTTATTTATTTTTGGTTGTGAGAAATCTTACAATTTAAAAATGGATATGGCGGTGTTATTATTTTTATCTTATAAAATTTAATCTTATGCATTTGCAGTTATAAAAATAGCAAATAATAAGAGATTAATGATTAAAGATTATATAAAAGATTTTATAAAAATTAATGTGAACAGATTTAAATTATATTTTTTATTTTTTTTGGTGACCATTAACTGGAAAATTTTATCCCATAACTACAATTGGAGGAGCCATCAAATGATTTCATCAACATGATATTTAATTTTGGGTAATATTATTAAAATTCATACAATTTATTAATAATAATCGATCAATCGATCACAAGAAGGTTTATTTCATGATCTTTATTCAATGGATTCCGATGGGGACTAAATTTAAATTTATCGATTAAAAAATATTATGCAAAAAAAGGGAGGTCGAAATTATATTATCAAATTAATTCGATCAGTTATCGTAAAACATAAACGATTTAATAAATCTTCTTTTTATAATTTTTAAACCAAATACAAAATATCTGCTGTGAGAGTATTAAAAATATTCCTAGTGGAAATTAGAAGATTTTAACAGGCTGCTGGAGTGACTCTATTTTCATCTCGATAAGTGAGTGCTGTTTTCGGGTAAGTCCCAAGATTGCCTGAATTTCTGTAGTGTCGATCATTAAACCTATGGGGCTCCTAATGGGAGCCTGTGTTCTGCAAGCTTTATAGGATTTTATGGGATCCTAGACGTTGACCATATGAAGCATATTCTCCCAAATTAACCGCTCAATCTGTGGTGCATTTGCGAGTGAGCTCCTTTGACTTTCAAATTGGCACAGTCGCGTTGCTTTAATGCTGAGATAATTGAGGATTTCGGCTATTCGTCTTGTGGAGTTGGACAGTCGGATAATCAGATAATCTGTCTTTCAAGTCGGCGTGTTCTGTAGATTTCGATCTATTCGATCTTAGAAATATTTATAGCCTCATTCAAAGACTGTAAGTAAATTCTTTAATAGAAATATTTTAATTTTCCAAATGTTTTTCTTAAAGCTTGGCGATGGCCGCTGACCAATTTCCCAGCTGTGATTCTATGGTAAATATGATATTGATATTTTATTTAAAGCTTAAATTACTTTCTAGTTTTTATTAGCAGCATTAGAAAAAAAGCATAAAAATTCAACAGACAACGATAGGAAGACGGTTGATGGGACAACTTTGCGGCCTGAAAATCTCTTCAAATTCACTCCAAACCTTCCTGCTGTAGCGAATGAGACCGCCAGCGTTGGCTGGAAAGGGTGGCGGTTTATTCAAACCAAAGTATCAAGTGGAGCAGGAAGATGGAGACAGTTGTTGTTGGCGGTGCGGCGGCGGCTGCTGGCGGGGCCGTTGCTGGAGGTCCCGGGCAGAGGCAATAACGACAACAACAGCGACGGCAACAACAATTTTCCCAGCACTTCCGACTGTTGCAATAGAAATCTGCATTTTTAATTCGCGTGTGTCTGTCTGTGTGTGTGTGTGCGAGTGCGTGTGTGTGCGTCTATTCGCTTTACTCCGTATTGTTTTTCTTTTCTTTCCTTTTATTTTTTTTTTAGGGAGGAGATTTTTCTTCCATTTTTTTGCTCTTTGTGTTCTCAACTTGGTCTCGAGTTTAAACCACGGCTTTATGCACCACCGCCTTCTGAAGCGCCTGCCTCGCCCCCAGCCCACCCTCAGCTGGGAGCAACAGTGGGAGACAGTGAGGCCAAAAAAAAAAAAAAAACGGTTTGTACGTTGCCACGACATGGGAGCATCATGTCGGTGTGTGTGTGGTCCCAATTCTTGTCTCGTTTGATGTCCTTGTGGTGGTTGCATGTCGCCCGAAACTACATCATGCTCTCCGCACCATACATCAATGTCCCGCGGGTGCCAGGCCGGGCTGGCGGGCTTGTCAGCCGTCGCCGTGTCGACATAACCGATCGCTTTTTATTAGAAGATTAACAAAAAATCATTCGGGCCAGCGATCAGTCGCCTGCTTTGGCCCTGACCAGCCCGCCCAGCTTGACTGGCTGCGCCGCAAGGACCTGCTGGCTGGAGCCAGCGGCAGGCGAGCATTTGATTGTGATATGCGGACAAAAGCGGATTATTTGCGGGCTCCTTCGGTGCGAGCAGCCGCATTTATGACATGCAATAATAATGGTGGCGGTGTCCTGCCCAAAACATGGCCGGGCACCGCGTCCCCCTGCCGGGCATTGTTCGGCAACGACCCGTGTGACCTACTGGTGGAATCGCTGAATGCTCTCGTCCTTTTGCATTTTGAGGACGTTGGTGTTCAGGTTATGCGGTTGCTTCAGCGTTGCTTGTTTAATTTGATCGGATAGCAATTTCAAGGCGGTTCCTTAAGTTGCCAGGAAATAAAGCAAATGATCAACCGACCACCAATCGATTTCTAATCCCAATTTTAAAATTTCCTATCCTTTTTCGAATTTAAATCGGAGGGTACAAGTGCTTCGTTGAGGTGGAATGGGCAGTTTTTTATTTAATTTAATTTATTCTGAAAATAAATGCGCTTAGAGAGGGAAAAATATATAAAAATATTTCTATGAATAGTTTTATTTTGTATTATTATGATAATAATGGGAAAATTTTTGGAAGCCAGCAAATTGGAAAATGATTTTTCGAATTGAATAATGAGAGGGCTTAAATAACGAAACGAAGGCACAAACTGGACTGGACGCCTGATCCGGTGGCCGGGCCGGGCCGTCGAAAGTCCATAAATTACCCAATTTTGTGAAGGAATCGGAGAGGAAGATTTGCGGGCAAAATTGGGTGCAGCTGCGCGTGTGTGCGTGCGGTATACAAATTTATTGTCGTATTGATAAATTTACGTTTATTTTATTCAATTAATTGTTCAATAAAATTGTGAATTCAATTCTCCGTATCGAAAATGAAAATTATTCAAACGCAATTTTACGGCATTTAATTTTCTCTGAGGCAACCCAAACTCCACCCGCTCCACTCCGGTCGGCTGTCTGCGAGAGCCTCCTCGTCAGCCAGTGACAGCCTACACGAAAACCGCATTAAGTCCAACAAAATGTCGTTTAATTTTTTAGTTGCATTTGCGATTTTAAGAATGCACGCCGGCCTCCCGGTCAAGGTGGCCAACGGCCACAAAGGACAACCGAAGTTCACTGACCGTTTGCGGCGTTGTCGTCGGCAGGACGCTGCTATCATCAGGGCATGACATGTGCCTGCGGCAAATCGACTCTTGGCAGCGCTATCACTGCCGCTGTCGTGGCGAAGTGCCGGACGGCAGCGGCCCGGGTCCGTGGGTCACACGATAAGTTAACGAAATCGTCGTTGTAATTGGCAATCAGTGGGGCCGGGCCACCGGCGGCGCGCTGTTGCTGGCAACGGACGGGCCAATGAATCCAAGTGGAATGGCCGTAGTAACAGTTCAATAACTTTTGGCAGGATCTGCGGAGCAGCGGCTAAAATCAAAATTCTCGCCAAAACGCTTTAAAATCCCAATGAATTATTAACTAACGCTTTGTGGGGGTGAGGCGCAGAGTCTGTTCCGGCACCTGAAACCAAACCGGAATTACACGAGCAATGCATCAAGCCAATGACTAATATTTTTGGCTATCAGCAGTGCCAAATGGCCAACTCGGCTGCTCGGCTGCCACGCACACCAGACGACTGCCCGGGTAACCGAGGGCGGGGCTACCTGCCTGTCTGTCGTCTGTCCACTTCGACCGACTGGTTATTGTCGGTCTGCCTGGCGCTTTGGCTGTCTGCTATCATTGCAAAAGTGGGCAAAATTTTGGACTCAATTCACGTGCTGGAGCTGCCAAGATTGCCATCCTGCCCAGTCCAATGTTTGCCGTCGCCGTCGCCGTTGCCGTTGCCGCGTACAGGGCACATAAATTTGCACACCGAATCGCCCAGAGCCGACAACAAACCGTAGGCTCGCCCGGTTGGACGCGGGGCTGGGACAGGACACTTGAGAATGGTCACATTACTATATGTATTTAATTCGGTAGCTGGGATCGGGTCGAGTGGCTTCAAAGACTTCGCACCCACAGCGCAGAGCCAAGCGCTGTGAATTTGGGTGGGGTAGGTGAATAGTTGGGAAACACTTTGCCAAAGATGAAAGATAAGCCGACAGCAGTCGCGTTGCTGGCGGTGGCGATGACATTCCCCCATCGTCCGCCATTTTGTATATTTCTAGCCAATTTAAAGCTGCGGTTACTGCGGTTAGTGGCCCGCCTTTTGTCCCTGCTGCCTGCTGTCTGCCGTTGTCAATTTGTGCAGCGTCGGTTAGTCGGTGGTCTTTAATGCCCGAGGAAGTCAACTGAAACGGTTCCATGCTGGTCGCTGCTCTTGCGGTTGGAATATCGATTACCAGACAGGCAATTTCAAATTTCCAGCTTCCGCAACGACTCAACTCCAAGCATCTTAACGCATCCTTCTTTCCCACCAACTGGCCAACGGATCGCCGGGCCAGAGAAAGCGAAAGGATTGCGCCTGCAAGACCTCAGGGCCCAGCGCTCTTTGTTCTTTGGTTCCTTCGGTGTGCCCTGATCTGTGGAGAGAGAAATATAAATCGATAAAATTCTTTTTTCCTGTCTACCATTTGAGAAGCTTACTTATCCGCTAGCGGCTTATTGGATCTTCGGCTGCTTTGGCAATTTTGACGGGCTGGTCCACCTGCCACTCTCGGCGCAGTCTAATTGTGTCTTCAGTTTACAGTCGTTGACGTTAAGTGTCCTGCCGGCCGTTGGCTGCCGGCTGTTGCCTGATGGCTGACGGCTGATATCGCCGTCGCCACGCAGACCTGGTCACGTCGTCGCTCGCCTAACAGATTTATCGCAAATCGTTTCACAGCTTGCCACCATTAGAGGCACCGCCGCCCGCCATTGCAGGTGAGCTTCGAACAACTTCGGCGCCGCTCACCCCGCCCGCTCCGCTCTTTATTTATTTACTTTGGGGCTATGCTAGCGATTTGCTGCACCGATGAGATTCCTCTCGCTAAACGCTGTGGGATGATGGCCTGGCCTGCCCCGTGCCCGCTGCCGTGGCCGCCTGGAGAGGACCTCCCCCGGGTAAACTACGTAGCCTAATGTAAGCAATGTTAATTAAATGTAAACAACAACGAAGCAAAGTAGTCTCGCTCTCGAGCGGCGCCCGGCCAAAAGGAGAGTCGAATTAGAAAAAAAAACTATATGAAGAGTCCGGGGCTCGCTACGGAACCCGGGGCCCGGGAATGGGCATTGGTTAATTACAATAGTGGAGCATCTCTCCCGGCTCTCTGGCGTGGGCGTAGGCGCGGGCCTGTTGGCAAAGAAGATGGATAACGAAGCACCGCAATGTGCCAGGCCATCTCATTATCTTGGATGAAATGCCAAGGGTCGCCGGGGTCTTTAAAATTGAAAGCAAGCTGGATTCCAGGAACGCAACAATTTGAGGCAAGCATTCCACCTTGGGGCTATCAAAAGTGTTGATATTAATTTAAACCGTGGGAGCTGCTTTCAGCTGACTGTAGTTGTTTTAATTCACAAGTTCCAATTACCGCTGGTCAAGGCCGTGTTTACCCTCAAGGCTTCACCTGGACGGTTACCATTGCGTGTTGGTTTTGGGCAGCCTCCCAACTGCCTGCGGATAGCCTCCACACTCTCCTGGTTCTCAGGACAATGAAACGGCAAAAAATGATTGCCACTGATAGCCGAGAATCTTAACTGCAGAGGCCGTCCACTCTCCTCAAATATCTCGGCACTTCTGGGAGCCTTTTCCAATATCTTTATCAATCTGTTGGGTGTAGGAACTCAAAGGCTGAGAAAAAACTCTTTTTCTGAAATGTTCATCAAGCATAAATGAGTTCGTTTTATTTAATATTCAATATTCTCAATTATAATATTATATTATTTTTTGTATTATAAATTGATATTATTATGTTATTTTACGTTGTTTTAGATTTTGTTGTATTAATTTATATTATTATATCAAATTGAACTCGCAGAAAGTTTAAATGATCCATAGGTAAATTTTAGTTCCAACCAGGCTTCTGTTGGCCTGTGCTTTCTTGATTGCATTGATCAAAGGACGCACCAATCGCATGACGTGGACGTCTTTGTTCTTTTTTTTGAATTTGTCTAACAGAACTGAAGACATGACCGGACCGTCCTTCAGGTACTGACGGACTGCAGCCGCAGTTATGCCGTATCTCCTGTAATATGTAAACTACCAATTCCCTGAAAACTATATCTGAGATTCCTTGGCTACTTACTCGGCAAGGAGGTCATTGTCTTCCTCGGACGAGCTGCTTGTGGTGGAGCTATCGCTGGCAGAGCTCTCCGAAGTGGAATCCGAGTCGGAGGACGACTCTTCGGTCGACAAAGCGGCTTCGGCTTTCAATTTAGCAATTTTAAGGGTCAATTCCTTGACTTCAGCCTCCATGAGAGCGTTCATCTTTTGGTTATGATCGGTTTTAGAGTCACCTTCGGATTGGGCGTCTACAGTTGCCCCGATCTCTCCAGGATTTTCCACGTTATCCATAACTTGATCATTATCGACCTCCCTGCAGGGATTAAAGGATAAGAAAACGAAATCTTCGGCTGTTTGAATTCACTGCTTACCCATCGGCGGAGGAATTCATGCCGCCGACTCCGGAATCATTGATGGCGACCCAGTCCTCCCTGATTCCAGCATCCAAGGCCTCCTCGGCCTCCGTAGATTCGTCTTCCTCCGGTATAACTGCAAGCTTGGTCTTTTTATACTTGCTAGTTGCTTTCGACTTTCCTTTGTCGACCTCGTCGGCGCCGCGCACGCGCTTCTGCACATTTCCAGGAAACTTATACATATCCCTACCTCGTTACCTTTCAACGTTAACTCTGAAAATAACTAGACGAGATGTAAACTCAGTGGTAGCTGTTGACTTAATAAATATTTATACAATAACTTTCCGTCACCGATTGTGTTTTATACTTGGGTTATCTTTTTCCCCAGCCTACTTATTTAAACGGCACGGTTGCTTTTCGCAGATAATCGTTTTTTTATGCCGATAAATAAAATTCTAATTGCACAGTTGATTTTTCGAAATGGAAATTAAATTAATAATTCCAACGCTTACAGCAATAAATTAGCGTTTAGCGAGAATTTAAAATTAATTTCGAAATGCAATTTGATTTTTTTAATTTAATCTATTTTATTAATATATTTTATATTACCTTTTTAACTGATTGCCTGTTCAGGCTTCACTTTTTCTCGATCTCAAAGTTATCTGTGAAAATAAACACACGAGATGTGAACTCACTACTGCTGCTTATTAAACTGATATTTCTACAATATCTTTCCTTCTTGAACTGACAACTAAACTTCCATTTTCTTATTCGGCTTTTTCCCAGTCTACTTTTCTTGCCTTTCGCAGATTATCGATTTCTTGCTGCCGATAACTAAAATTCTTATTGCAAAAAATTAATGAAACTACATTTAAGTAATTTTATTTATTAAAGATCCCAAAAGTTAGAGCGTTAATTGGAGTGGGATCATATTCTTTCATAAATAATTTGGGAATCGATATTAGTTCAGTGTTCTTTTAATTTCTCAAATAATAAACAGATTTGTAAATCGATTCGATTAATTCGCAAAATGCAACAATGCAATTGACGCCAAGAAAAATTAGCTAGGTAAAGAAAAAGTGCAGTTAAGTGACCTCAATTGTGCAGTGCAAATTACCAAAAAAAATATTCAAATCTTAAAGAAACTTTCACATTTTACCAACTCATCTGCCCAACGCTGGTAAGTGCGCATCTCCTTTTCCGATTTAGCCTCCCACGCGCAGGACCATTTAAAGAAAATTAAAATCTTATTAAAAAAACAAGTAAGGAAGTAACAGTCGAGCTAGCCCGACTGTGATATACCCTGTACCTGGGGCTTGTATCAAA
>JBAMCP010000043.1:0-128356 GCA_037075105.1 Lissocephala sabroskyi
TTGCAGCAGTTTGTTCCTAGATGGCGCCACCACAGTGATTGGTGATTTTTCGACCGAAAATACGTTTTTTTAATAGATGCTTTCACAATTTATTTGACTTACACAAAAATAAGCACTCGTTAAAAGCATAGTCATAATTTAAGCATTTAACTATTAAAAAAACCAAAAACTTTCCCATGACGAAGGCTGGTTCATGAAGTCCGCAAGGCCGATGGTGTCATAGATTACTGCAGGGAAGTGCAATTGGTTAAAAGTGTTTCGATATAAAAAGCTAGATAATCGACTCACTTATACTGTCGCTCCGTGTTGACCAAAACCTTTGAGGTGAGGCAACACATTATGCCACTGCCATCTAAAATCATGTTCTCCTTTATAATTGAAAAGATTCTTTCGCTCGTGTCGCTGCCGTCAGACACGATGATCGGCACCGCCCCTGCTCCGCCAGGGATCGATATCCGTCGCTGAATTTAATGCTTTTGAAAAGCTTTTAATGGTTTTTATTGCTGCCTTGCCAGCGTTACAGCTATTTTCACACTTTTCCTAACTGTACTCGGACTGGACAGTGAGGGAGAACTGCCCCTTGGGTATTGTGTTGGCGTAGTACCAAATTCGAGTGTCGACCAGCACTGCATCCCCCGGCTCCACGTAGAAGGAAAACGACTTGCACAAATGGTCGCACTCGGGTGCCGGAGCGAGGAACCAACTCTTATTGCCCAGCAGCTGGGCCTGCCACACCAGGCGGGGAATGTAGTCCAGCTTGATGGAAGAGAGAGGTGAGGAATATTGTAAAAGAAGAAGGAAAATGGCTTACATGCATTACGGCGCCCTGTTCATAGCCCATGAGGATGAAGTCTGTGTGCGGCATTTCGGCATCCAGGGGCAGAAAGTGCGGGCGGGGGCAGAGCTTCCTGAGCTCGGCCAAGACATTTGGCTGGCAAACACTCCAGCCAACAAACCATGGGGCTCCGTAGCTTTGGTTGGCCCGTTCCAGTGGCATTTTGAAGACGCTGGCGAGGTCCTTCAGATCGGAATTGAAGTGCATAAATTGGCAGCTGCTGTCATCTAGAGCCCCAGGCGTGTGCTCATACAAATCCTTGAGATACGAAAAGTCTAGGCGTCCTTTGGCGGGCCAATGCGCCACGGCATTCTTTACGATGATCGGCAGCGAAGAATAAGCATGCGGAGCAAAGTCCTCTCGGCTCAGGTTCTTCAATATCAACGGACCAGAGACTCCCTTACAGAAATCACAGTCAGTTATGGGCCGAGTGGCCTCCCAGACCAAATAGTTGTTGGGCAGAAAGCACCTGACTCCTAGGAGGAACGTTATGGATTCGTAGAAGATGGGCGTGGCGATCATTATGAATGCCATGATGCCCAACATGTACCAAATGAAGTTCAACCTCAGGGGGTTCTCTCTATCGCGAGCCTGGCGATAGGCTTCCTGCAGATCCGTGGGAGAGACCAAGCCCGTGCGTAGAACTCGGATGTGCAATTCGTTTAGCTTTTCCAGGATCCTCGTCTGGTCGAGGCGCTCCCGGACATTGCGCAGCGTGCCCATGGGGCGGCTCAGAAACTGCAGGGGATGGAGTTCAATTAAAAAGCCGAAAACTTCTGAATTTTGGAAACCTACCAGGAACATAGTGATGGCCTGTTGTATGACACGTTTTGTATTTAAGTAAAAATCGTTTTGTATTTGAGTATTTATGGAGTTGTTCCTTCACATGTTAAACATGATTTACCATACTTCTTGCGTTCAGTAAACTTCATTTGTTGTTTAAATTTGTATTAAAATGCAACACTCAACCGACCTCACTGCCATGTCTGCTGATAGAGATGACACATGCCAGCTAGAGATGACACGTGCAAGATATCGATAACACAGGCCAACGCGCGTATTATTTTTGTTTAATCTCAAAAAATGTCCTTTCGGAAGATAGTTGTTATTTGCATTTTAAGTAGTTAATATTTGGCGTGCAATTATTATATTTTTATTGGACTTGGCGCTTCTTGGCTTTTTCTATTTTTTTAAAACGAAACGTAGGCAACTCTGCTCCATTTAAAAGGAGAAAGACAGAGAAATTAAGAACGAATATTTGTTATTAAGAACGCCAGAATGGAGAGCGGATACGATTTTAAAGACTTTTCTGTAAAAGCGTACGACAATTATATCAATTACGCCCGCAGTTTGAAGCAGATTCAGATGACGAAGAGCGTAACAACGCCAACAGCCTTTTTGCTTTTATTGGAACAAGAGAAGCAACAACGAATTGATGAAAACGAGCTTAAAAATGCAGAGAAAAGTAATCCTGATGCCAATGAAAGTGAAGTGGTAGCTGATTACGCCGAGCTATTCAAGGCTTTGAACGAATTTCCCAGTAACTTACAAAAACATACTAAGAAACGAGACGTACAAAGTTCAAGCTCCTCCATATCCAAAGGAACCGCGGAGTGCCCAAGCGAACAGGCCAACAATTCAACCACTTTGCAAACTTTGTCTCGCCTTGAGGAGCAGCGCGGCTCGCGGGACGTCTACATCGACTTCAAGGGCTTCCAACACAAGCTGCGGCGTGTATACGAGGAGATGAGCGCCCTGGACAAAGTGCAGGCGGCTTACTCTGCCAAAATTGATCAAATCCAGTCGTTTGCCAAACAGTTGGAGAAGCTAATGCCGGATAAGCGGAGATCAAGGAACGCCTTTTCGTCTGAGGAAGAAGCCAAGCTGCAGGGCCTTGCCAAAAACATTGAGCAGTTAAACTATTTACGCAGCCACAATCCAAAAGTCCTGGCCCCCTCCGAGAACATCATAGCTGGCGCCAACGCAAAGCTCGAAAGCCTGGTCGAAATTCTCTCCTATAGTCTTATGTTAATAAGCTGTAACATGAATGGATAGTCTATAAATAAATTTAATAATCATTTTCGACATCACTGTCGCCATGCATGTCATAATCTTGTTCCTGCAAACTTTGAATCATTTGATTGACGCTATCGTTCAGCGCCAACAATTTGCGCAAACTGCTACCGAGGAATTCAACACGATTGCGACAGGCTAGGCATTCTTCTAGGACACTAAAAGTTGGCACAGTATTGGATGCAGGCAGGTGAAGCGTGTGCTGGAAATTGTCCAGGATTTGCACTAGGGCCGTCTCGCAGTTTGGTTTCAAATTAAAAGCCTTGAGCTCCTGCTCACCGCTGCCCGATGGCGGAGTGTTGGCTTCAATGTGACATAGCGTAATATTCGATTTCTCCATTATGTCGTCGACGAGGGCCATTTGGTTGTGCATGGTCTTGCGTTGCGAAGCTGCAGGGAATGCGCATTAACAAAAGTAAATCAATTTTTTCGAAATATAATTACAAAGTTCCGCCAAAAAAGCGTCTATATTTTGGGCCATTTTAAACTTGACTTCAAACACAGAGTTGCATTTTAGGATCAATCTACTATCGATAACCAGTGCGCGGCTTCTGGAAAATGAAAATGCTGAAACAACAAACACACACTTTTTATGTGCTTTATATGTTTGAGCTTATCGAATTATTATATTGTAAGGAGATTTATCACAATTCTAAATCATTTTCGTGTAGTTCGAGTATTTGCTGATTTCAATTTAATTGTCGTGCACAAGCATTGGCCCGGATCAGCTGATTTTGATTATAAGAAGAAGAGAATCCCGACGCCAATTAAAATGCATTCAAGTCGAAAAAAAGATTATTCGCGATCATCTTGCGATAAAAGTGACTACAGATCAAGTCGGAAACATGACTATGACCAGCACTCGTCCCAGTCACGCCGACACGATTATGACTCTGAATCTAAGCGATCTAGGAGAAGCCGAAGCAATTCCAGGTTCGAAACAAGGCCCAAAGGATCAGATCCCGAAGGCAGAAGCGCCAGAGAAAGAACCGAAAATCCCTTTAAAATGGACCTAAAATACACAGAAGAAAGCAGTAACCGGTTTTATCCCAGAAATGGATTTAACATGAACAATGGCGACACATCAATGATGGCCAGGCGAATCAGCCGCGAACGGATTGGCGAAGAAGGCATCCCCAACATTTGGAGTAAAAGTCCATCCCATGAGAGTTCCCAACCAAACGACAAGGAACTAAAACACAAAGAGTCCTCCGAGCAAAGAAAACACAAAAAGAAAAAGAAAAACAAGAGATCCGAAAGCGAGTCTAGTCAAGATTCCAAAAGCTCCCAGGACTGTGTTTGGGTGGAAAAGAAGTCGTCCAAAAAATCGCACAAGTCCAAGAAAGACAAAAAGGAAAAGAAACGCAAGAAGGAAAGGAAGGATAGCGAAAAACCACGCAAGGACTCCTACCACGACCACAAGCTTTCGAAGGCCTTAACCGAGGACGAAGTCGGCCCCTCCCTGCGCAGCAGTGGCAACCTCAGTCAAAAGGACTTCGGCCATGCCCTGCTGCCTGGCGAAGGTGCCGCCATGGCAGCCTACATCGCCGAAGGAAAGCGAATTCCGCGCCGTGGTGAAATCGGACTCACATCAGACGAAATTGCCAACTTCGAGTCGGTTGGCTATGTCATGAGTGGCAGCCGCCACCGCCGCATGGAAGCCGTTCGTATTCGCAAGGAGAACCAGATTTATTCAGCCGACGAGAAAAGAGCTCTGGCCATGTTCAGCAAGGAAGAGCGACAGAAGCGGGAAAACAAGATCCTGACCCAATTCAAAGATATGATCCATTCAAAGCTGCGAGCCAAGGACAAGAAATAGGATGTATATTCACCCATTCTTTTAAATAAATATAAAAATGATTTTAAACGATAAGCAACTTTTAAGGAAACTAACTGAGCCACCAGCACAAGACTCGAGGGAATTTAAAGTTAATTTTTATTCAGTTGTTCAAATTGCATTTGACTTTGCTATTTTATATTAGTGTAACCTTCTGTTGGTCTGAAGCACATTTAATCGTAGACGTCCTCTTTGTCGGCGACGTATTTGATGATGTCGGCAGGCTTGAGCAGCTTCTCAGCATCGGAATCGGGAATCTCAAAGCCGAACTCATCCTCCATGGCCATGATCACTTCGACGTGGTCGAGCGAGTCCAGGCCCAAGTCGTTGATGAAGTGCGACTCAACGTTGAGCTGCAAAGAAAGATTCATTAGATTGGTTTCCCTTTTGGCATTCTTAAAGCCCCTGAGGCGTCTTTTCGTTTCTTTTCGAATTCAACTGGCAATGGCAATTTGTGACGAATCTCAGTACGCCAGGGTCAGTCATTACCTTGCTGGGATCAATTTTGTCGTACAGCTTCAGCACAAGCAGAACTCGCTCGTTGATAAGCTTCAGCGACAAAGGCGGTTTCGCTGAGTATCTGCGCACCGATTGCGATTGCCAGCGACATCTGCTGTCCTGCATAGCAGTGAAGAAAAGAGAAACCAAAAAAACCTTGTTAGGGGATTCTTACAGAGGTTAGCATTACCTTATCGGCTGTCACTTTGTCATAAGCAGAAACTACTTTCAAAACGCGGAACTTAATGTCATCGATTGTCCGCTTGGCAGAATAATTCCGGACCAAGTTCTGGCTGATCGGATGCTGTAAAATTGCCGTTCAAAAATAACATTAAAATATCAAACTATCTGTGCATTCACTGAGTGATGCAATACATCAACGCATGTTGGCTGGAGTAGCCACTTCAGTACCGATCGATGGCGCCGAATTAAGGTTATGGTTCAATGGAGAAGATTGTGATTCAGAGACACTTTGATTATTTTTTTGGTGCTTACTTGGCAAAGTTGGGTGCTCACGGCCGGCGTGGAAATCCTGTGCAACATACGAAGTTGTGTTTGTCCGGCGCTGACGACCCGTAATGTTTTTACGGCTGCGGCAAATCGGCTGCAGCCACGCACAACTTGTGTCAACGACATGGTGGTCTTTCTGTAAATAGAATAACAGCTTTATTAATGCAGTTTTCGAAATATATAGTCAGCAGTATTATTTACACTGATTTTGCAGGCCCAAGATTATATAAAAGTTCTGAGGCAGAAGTGAATTTGACAGCGCAGGGCTGGAACGGCTTAAACGCCAGGGCAGAAAAAGCAAGAGTGGCAACCCTTGAAATTTTCAATTATGTTTAAAGCTTTATCTACAGGAAGGGGCCTCGAATTAAGGTTTATTTCTAGTGTTGGCAGCGATAAAAATGCGTAATTTTACTATTTTTGTTAAAACTAAAAATGTTAACCAGGGCTGACAAATATGCATAATTTAAATCATCCCTGAGGAGCTATCGATTCTTCCGTAGTTTCAGCTTAAGTGTCCGTACTGGGAATAGTGTGACAAAAGTCGATAAATGTCGTTAAAACGGCCGCCAAATTTATATTATATAACCTAACAAATAATATAGTATAATAGAACGAAGAGAAATACAATGGTCTTTACGTTTATCCAGCAACATTTATTTTCTCATAACTCACTTTATTATAAAATATACACGGTTATAAATTATGCGTTAACAAATAACAAGAAGGGAATTGCGGTTGGAATCAAAGTCCTTACCTTTGAACACATTATTGACTAGCAACCTGAAACGAAATAAATCAATATAAATAATTCGAGAATAAGTGTTTTAGAACTTACAATAACAAGATTTCCACTCTTGTCGCGCAGCACTCCCGGATCGCCACCGGTTTGAATCTCGATAACACCACCTTTGCCCTTGACCACGTTGTGTTCCAATCTAAAAAGAAATAAACCATTTAACAAGCCTCACCAAACAGAATTAAAAATACTTACGAATCCCTGTCTACGATGGCCACAATCTCGGCTGTTCCCACGGTATCGATTATGAAAGTGCAGAACTCAATAATGTGCGGTATGATTAGAATCAGATCGCCCTTATCCTTCTTCAGCTCAAGAGGAATGCGTATGACCATCAGATCGTCATTATGATTCGTTAACGTAAAGTCGATTTTGTCCAGCGGCAGGCGATGCTTCTGCTTGTAGGTCTTGCCATCCAGAACATAAACCGCCTTGTTGCTGAGGAGAATAAAGCGCTCTCGGGATTTGTACCCATGGCGGTCGAACTTCGTACAGGCCGATTGATATTTCAACTGCTCGCTGCCGAAAGTGCTGGCCACAAAGTCGTTGATGCGCTGAATGTGCTCCTTGGGAATGCGGTCCTCCTGGAACCAAGCGGACACACTGGCTCCGTAGTTGTTCTTCTTGTTCTTAAACACTTTCTCCGCCAAGACCTTCAGCTCGAACTGCCGCTTCCGCTGCGGGGTCAGTTGGAGGCGGTAAATGCGCGCCAAGTGCAGGCGGTGGTAGCGGTGAAGGTACTCGGAAGCCTCCCGGCAGTGACCGGGAGCTGAGGGCCAACTCTTGTCCAGCACCTTGCTGGGCAGCTCCTTGGCCAGCCGCAAAAGCCACATTCTCTTGGCATTGGCAATGAACTCCTCGTTGAACCCGTTTGGCGGATCGTTGCGGGTAATGAAGCCCTTGATGAAGGCCCGAATCTTGTCGGCCGCCTCTCTACGTTGCTTGGCAGCCTGCTGGGCCAACCGGCGGCGGCAATAGGACTGCATTACGATGACCTGCTCGCGTAGCTTGAGGTACTTGCGCCGCTGCACCAAACCCTTCCAGTTGGCCTGAATGATGGCTGCGATTTCGTGCTTCTTGGCCTGATAGGCGTCCTCTGTGTCGAACAAAGTCCTCGGCCAGCGAATAAACAACTTGGTCTCGCCCAGGCGATAGTCCTCTGGCCCATAGTTCAGGTCCTTCACCAGCAGTTTCACCCCCTCCTTGGGCCCGCCAGGGCCCTTGTAGTGGGGCCAAGTCGACTTGCTCAGGCACTTGTAGCGATTAAGGAACAAATCATAGGTCCGCCGGTAGGCAAAGCCAGCGCGGCGCACCCGCAGGTTCTCCATCAGGCCCAGGTACTTAACCTGATGAAGCACGAGCTCGTCGTTGAACAGGCCGGGGGCCTGCTGGTCGTTCGGCTTGATGCACCGAATGTAGGACGGCTCCTTGCACATCAGAATGTCCATCAGATTGTTCAACGACGCCCTGAACTGGGTAATGGCCGTGTCCGGGCGCTTCTTGCTGCGCAGCTCCTTGTCCGGGAAGCAGGCCCGCACGATCTCATTGCTGGACTTGCTCAGCGTCTCCTTGAGGTCGCGGAACAACAAGTCGTTGTTCTTGTCCAGGAACCCGATCACAGTGTAGGTTACTTCCCCGGCATAATGGACCAAACGGAACTCATCGCGGCCCATGATCTTCTGCACTTGGGTGGGGGCCTTCTCGTGGCACACGTAGTGCTCGTGGGTGGCCAGGCGGTGGGTCAGCTTCTCGAGGAAGGTCAGATCGGTGGGCTCGCCGGGGCGCAGGCATTCCTCGTCCAAAATCGAAATGATGCCCTTGTGCTTCTCCTCGATCAGGTTGCAAATGACCTTGTTGTCGAAATACTGAACTGGTATCCACTCGATGCCCTCGCGCCGGTACTCCTCCTGCTCGGACTTGAGGGTCAGCTCGATGAACAGCTGCTGCAGCTTCTCGTTGCAAAAGTTGATGCAGAACTGCTCGAAGTTGTTCTTGTTGAAGATCTCGAAGCCGTAGATGTCCAGGATGCCCATCACGTTGTTGCGCGCCCCGCGGGTCTCCTTGGCCTGCAGGGAAATGTTCAGGCGCTCCACCAGCCAGGAGAACAGGCGGTCGTAGACAGCCTTGGCTAGGGCATCCCGGGCGTACACAGCCAGGTCCTGGTTGAGCGGCGAGGTAACCACATCCCCACGGGCATCGATGGTGCGGTGGGTGAGCGCATCGCTGAGCTCGCCAGCATTGACTCCCAACAGGCGGGCCACTGTGGTGACCACGTCCTTTGAGGTAACCTTGGCGTCGCCTTCGACCTCCTCGAAGCTCACGTTGCCCAGGTGCAAGATGCTGGCCACAATGCTGAAGATCTCGCGCTGCTCCACCGCACTAAAGTCAATCACGGCCAGGGCCTGCTGGATGGTCTTGAAGTTGCCGACATCGTCAATCCTTTCCATGGAGCCCTTCGCCTAAATAAATTCATAGAATGAGCTTCCCACTTGGTTCTCTGCCATGCCCAACTTACCCCGTCTGTCAGGTAGGCGTAGGCGTCCAGGTTCCGCTTCAGGCTCAGCTCCTGGAGCAGTTGCTCGTCGGCGCCGGCGAGCAGCTGGTAGAAGATGTGGAAGTTTCGCTCCCCGGAGTGCTGGTCAATTACACGAGACTTCTCCAGCAGGTAGTTCAGGATATTTCCCCCGATGGGGGTGCCCTTGTAGTCGAACTGGATGTCCATGTATTTGCCGAAGCGCGAGGAGTTGTCATTCCGGTTGGTCTTGGCATTGCCGAAGGCCTCCAGCACGGGATTGCTCTTCAGCAACTTGTCCTTGACGCCCTCCACGGTGGTCTGGTGGCCCGAGCAGGCCGCAATGTATTGCAGCACCTTCTTGGAGGCCTCCGTCTTGCCCGAGCCACTCTCGCCCGAGATGAGCACGCACTGGCCCTTGTTTTCCTCGATCAGCGAGCGGAAGGCGGAGTCCGTCACCGCAAAGCTAAGGGAGGAGAAATAATGTAAGCACAGTGCCGTTTTCGCGGGTGGCAGGAGCTCTTACACATGTGGCGGCATCTCGTAGAGGTGCTTGTTCCTGTACTCCTTGATGTGGGCATCCGAGTAGATGGGCAGCTGCTTGTACGGATTCACGGAGATCAGCACCTGACCAATGTATGTCTGTGGGAAAAGGGGATAAGCTCAAAGCAGCGAATAGTTTACCAATTGACTTACATAGATAAGATTCTCCTGGAAGCGCTTCTTGAGGTTGTCAATGAATGCTTCCTCGCTCTGGAAGTTCTCGAGCAGCACGAAGTCCTGGACACCGGCACGGTCGCGTTCGTGGAGACCCGTCTCCATGTTGACTGATGAGCTGCGGAGACGAGGAAATGCTTAAAATTTGTGCAAATCAAACAAACAAACAGCCCGAGGCACCAAGAATGTTGGCCGGGTATAAATTAAGTTGCCTTATCGCTGGTTCTTAATCGCCGCAGGGTTTCAATTAACTCAATAAACCCCAGCCGATCGCCGCCGTATGTTTCACGGTTATGTGCCACGCCCGATTATGGAAATCCCATGCACATCGACCGCTTCGTGTTTCCAACTTTCGCGGAGGCCTTCCCATTCTGACCAACTGATAAGATTCCTCGGCTCATTCGTAAATCACACATTGGCGGTTATTGATTCGCTTCACAACCGAAGCGTTTCGAAGATACGAAACTCACAAGATACCGTTACAAAGAACACAAAAGTTATCGAAGCCGTCAAGTTTCTGCTACCTTAAAAGATGAGCTCACGGGAGTCTTTTAATTTGATGATCCAATGTTGCCATTAATTAAAAAATAACGGTACTTCACGCCCTCAGGTGCACTGGGTAATCTGTTATCGATACGCCGACACAAAGCGAATCGGATTGCGGTGGTTACGCAATGACATCGGCATTTATTTTTACTCCGAGATTGGTAGGAGGACAAATGGGACCCTTGGCCGGAAATGAGAGCGATCCTCGTAACGGTGAACGTGATGTAAGCCGGTGTGTCCTTGAGTCTGGTGACGTCGTACCTGGTCATTGTGGGGGTGTTGATATCCTGTTGATCGGAGGGGTTTTGTCTTGTCACCGCCGTTGAGCGAGCGGAACCGTCTGGATCGACAAACTGACTTGATCTGTTCGGAACCAAAGCGCTTTAGCCCTCAATGTGGACATATCAATTGGCATGAGTACTTCTCTGCGTAGGCTTTATCGTCAGCGGGACCGCTTATTTATCACCAACAATAAATGCTTTTCGCTGAGAGCATTCGGTACACTCGAGCCCCAATAACTAAGATTAGATAGTAGTTGATGGTGGCGAATTTTCTCTTGTTTATTTACCGTCCCAAATCGACAATGAAAATGCGGTCATTGCAGTTCTGCGCCATCTCATTTGGTCCCATCATTTCTTCATTACTCACACCAATCCTAATCCCTGTCAAACATAATAATTCAAATCTCATTTAAGTTATCGTATGACTCAAAATTGGCGACATTTCTTTTCGCAATTTGTATCTTGATCTTTGTCATGATACGTATAATTTACTTTGTACTAACAGGAACGCAGATACTTCAAGTATTCTCACACCTCCGTAGACAAATTGTGGAATGGAATAAGTGGACCTTCGCCCGGGCAGAGCGTAAAACTTATCGGGATTTTACTTCTGCTCGCATCCGAGTTGTGGGGTTTTCAACAAAAGTATTTTCCCATCAAAATCCATATCTCACTATTTTAATTTATTTTGAAGTTATCTGCTGTTAAGTCCTTTCTCCAGGACTGTTTCCGCTCGCAAATCAGCGACTCAGCTCTGAATTGCTTTGAGTTGCATACTTTTCAGATCGAGCATTAAATATTAGCGAAGTTAGTTTGACCGACAGGTGGCGCTTTGTACTTTTCATTAGTTTGTTGGCGGATTTTGTAATTGTTTATGATTCGTGAGTTTTTGCTAATACTGCTTAAAGTCCCGAAATCTTGTCCAAATGTGCGAAAATAAAATCCCAACCTACCCACCGATATGAGAGCGGATATTGAGGTTTATCGTTGCCCAAAGACCTCAAAGATTTGCCGATCTTTTGGCAATTTCTAATTTAAACGCGGAACTTACAGTGGTCTGTCGGCTCCGCCAACGCCCGAATGGGGAACGGAGTTTGCTAAATGAAACCCCAGCTGCTTTCTACTTTATCGCGGATTTTACTTTATAAGGTCATAAAGATTTTATAACCCGGCAATCTGTTACTTATCCAATACCGCAAACCTTTAAACATCACGTTTCCATTAAAAAAAAGAAAGAGAGAGAAATGTGCCCAGTGTTCCGATAAGAAATAATAAACCAATATTTCGAAAGGGACGATCGATTCATAATCTACATAATAAGATTTATGCGTGGATTCCAACAGCGGATTTAAGCTGTAGAATCTCAGATTTCCCAGATATTATTTAGATTCATAAAAGTTTTATTGCCCATCCCATGACGTAACTTATTCGCTTCATTAGCTGGGTCCGGGCTAATAACTTTAACATGCTGAGTTTCCCACAAGATGAGCCTAGTGCATTTGGAGGCAAAGGGATCTGAATTCAAATTAAGCCAAGAACCTTATACTGAGTTCTAAATGGAGGGTTTTAATAGCCCCCGCCAAGGGGCATTGATATGCAAATTTGAAATCAAAGACACGAATCGTCTCACTAGATTCTTACCCCCGGGGCGCAGCCCGAAAGAAATCCCATTAGGCAAACCTCTCGCGGCAGCATAATTTCCAATACGACGTAGGTTTTTGGGGCCAATCCACAGATTCTAATGGGGAAAACACAAGCGACAAATCAAGATAAGTAAAAAGGGTGGGAGGCCCTCAAATGCACCCAGCAGCTGCCTATAAAAGCCTGGGCAGATGCACCGGACGGCTCATGTTTGCTTCGAGAATGGACCATCGAGGTGGTGTTCTTTGGCTAGGTAAGTGGCAGCCCTTGGAAAGTCGAGGCAAACTGACTCATTTTCCTTCTTACAGTGCTCTTGGCCAGCTTGAGCCATGTGTTCTGCTTCCAGGACAAGACGCCCGTCCAGGTGGGCGGGCAGGCTCGCACGGACAAGCAAATCGCCAGCACGGCCACCACCGACGAGCCGGGCCCAAACACCCGAGTCCTTGACGAGAACCTACTCAAATCGATTGGTAAGGGCGGTGTTAAATTTGTGGTGGGATCGTCGACAACAGCCAAGCCGCCAGTAAATCACCACCATTACTATTATCCCAAAACAGAGGATGGTCATCCAAGGCAAACCTTTCCACCGATCGTTGGCCCCTGGCCAAACCCGCCCTACCGGCCGCACCCTCCCCACCGGCCCTACCCCTACCCCGGCTGGGGCTGGCCTTACTATCCGTACAATCAGTGGCCATACAACCAGTGGCCTTACAACGGCGGCGGCTGGTGGGGCGGCGGCTATTATCCTGGCTACCCTTACTATCCCTACTTTCGGGCTACGGGCGGCGAGCAGGACGAGAACGCTCCGCCGGACTTTGGCCAACAGCAGCAGCAGATTCCCTTCGATCCTCAAAACGGCTTTCAAGGCGGTGGCTTTCCGGGAGGCAGTGGTTTCCAAGGAGGCGGCGGCGCTTTTCCCGGCGGCTTTCAGGGCCGTTTCCTGCCCGTCACCAACTTCGGCGAGAGTCGATCGAGTGCGATTGGTGGGATTCCCTATTATAATTTCCGCAGCGTGCCCCGCGTTTAGATCAATTTGACTGCCCGCCTTTATTCTAAATAACAAAGCAAAATTCAAACAATTCAAAACGAAACTTGGCTTCTTTCTAACTGGGATTGCCCGCCGTTTGGCTTCGAGAAGAAATCGGATCACTATTCATAAATTAAAAACGCTGGCCGGCCCGGCGACCGGCCGCTGACTCACCGCTCCCCAAATCTGGCCCTGCCACTTCTGACGCATAACATTCGGTTTGCTTCATAAATAAAAATCAAAATCGACTCCCCTAACCGCCGCGGGCTCGCATACTTTCCAGAACAAGTAAATCTCTCCCAAATTATTCACTTTAAAAGCAAACGACTCCCTCGATCGACATTAAGAACGTCCAATTGACAGTGGACTCAATAATGTGCTTTTGGCTTGGAGTCGAGTGGAGAATTTCGCTCCCCCCGTTTACCTGAGTCGGCACTATTTCGAAACTTCCACTACGGCACGTACCACTCTTCACTGTTGTCGCCTGGGCAATGAGTTTCAGACTGATTCAAGTGAAGCCTTTGGACGTGGATAAAGCTGACGCACACACAAATATACAATGATATATATTTTGGGGTTATGATATGGAGCACCGGCCATGGGAACTTTCGGCTCTCTTCGGCGGGCACGGAGGAAAGAAACTTAGGAAACTCTTTGAAGTTCGACAGCCAGAATTTGATTTTCAAGGAAGCCGGCACTAAGTCCCTTGGAAATTATATAGCACTGTTTTTTCTCCTTGATCCATGGGGGGCGTTGCAGGGTGATCAGAAGTCGTGCTGGCCATGGAAAGTTTTGCGTCAGCCGATTGACAGAATCGATTTAATTGCTGTTCAGATATGGCCATTATCTTATCACCGGAAAGCCGGCTCGTTGGCAGTGTAAAGAAGACCATGAGAATTGCAACTTCCAAAGTTGCTGAACGAGCAAATTAAGATTTGCGGAGGTTTCAAGGGCTCCGGGCACAAAATCCCTGTGCTCAACAACCCTGGGCTGGGTTCCCGGGCCCTTGACTCCTGACAGGGCCGAGTAATCAGTCGATCCGCTCAAGGAGATACGATAAAAATGTCAGTGCGATAACACGGAAGGGTAAGAGGGAGTTCGGGTGACAAGCGCTATAAATGTGAGCATGACGACCGCAACTTCGTTTTGTTTTCTTTTCAATTATTAAATGCAGTTGTTGCCTCGTTTGTCGCCCCGACCGCAAGTCGGGATTGGTCATTGCCATTTTCTCTATATGGACTTAAGAGAATTACATCATTGCACGTACTTGGCTGGGAGTCGAGTCTCACTTCGGGCTGCAGACATTAACCCTTAGGCAGCAATCTTTTGGATGGCTGTCCTAATTTATTGCATTTTGTCTTTTAGAATCTAAGCGGAAATGCCCACGACGTGAGTTTGAAGGCAGATAAGACGGATGGTAAATAAATTTCATATAGAATTGTAAATATCTTCCT
The DNA here is from genome assembly GCA_037075105.1 of Lissocephala sabroskyi. Classification (NCBI taxonomy): domain Eukaryota; kingdom Metazoa; phylum Arthropoda; class Insecta; order Diptera; family Drosophilidae; genus Lissocephala; species Lissocephala sabroskyi. The sequence goes on from JBAMCP010000043.1 coordinate 14,728, forward strand.
GCTTAGGAACAGAAAGTGCTAAGACTGTAAAGAGCTTTCTTTGAAAACTCCATATATCAGTCTTTACACTTATTTCAAAATAGAGTTAGGAAAAAACCCCACCACCAACCCATGCGGGTTAAGGCCCTCATGGTTCCATAATCTTCAGTTGATATTTGTTGTGTGACCAATCGTTGCGCTTTGGTTTGTGCCAAGGTTAAATAATGACGAACCAGTTCAATTGTAAAAGAGCTGATCGGGCCTGGGAGTTTTAGGTAAAGCGGCTTAAAGAAAATGGGTCAATTGGCGGGGCGGCTGTTTGTCAGCGCTGATAATTGTTTGTGAAACCCAATAGGCGCTGTGAGTCAAATTAGACGGGAAAGCGCAAATAAAATTGTGTAGGAAAACCAATTCCACTCCCTCGGCGCAGCCGGCAGGAAACACCGGGTGGCTTTATATACACTCAGACAGGTTTGCAGCAGTTGCCACCGATGGGTCACGAAAGTCCAGAGTTTGTAAATGTGCGCCCCCCACACACACATTCCGCTTTCCCAGACAGCTGACCTGTTAGTGATTTTCCTGTTTGGCAAACAAAATTCAGGCGGCCGAGGAGCGCAAGCAAAGCGTTCGATAGTTTTTTAAGTAGGGCATCGGAAATGTTAAGCACTCGACATAATAAGGTTAACGGAAGGAGCAGCGGTAGGTGACGAAAGGGAGCAATGGCAGCCGACAACGATCCGGTTGTGGGTATTAAAAGCCGCTTTATTAGATGATCACCCTCGAGGGCCAAAAGTAAACCAGATTTGGCAGCGGCCGCGGCCGTGGCCCCGGTGTCGGTGTCCAAGTTCAAATCATGCAAAGGAAAGAAAGCAACAACCGGCGAATGTATGGCACGACATTCAAAACCGGCAGAACCACTTTTTGCTGGCTTTCGGAGCCGCAATTTTAGCGGTGGCTCTTGTTCTGAAACAAGGATATGCCCCATTGGTGTGTTTTTAATTTGTTTTTCATTGAAATTGGGGATCACTTGAATTGGTAGGTTAGTTTGCCGGTTCTGTTGACTGCGTTTGATTGATCATGAATTGATGGTGCCTGCTTGACAGGCGGCCGCTCTCAAATGACAAACGACCGCTGCTAAGTACAAACATCATTTTACTCACTTTGTGTGTGTTTGTTAAATTTCTTTTCCGATCGGTACCGTTAACTTGACCCGGGCAGCCACAATAGCACGCGTGGGACTCTGGCCACCGAACGAACACCACTGCGGAATGATAAATGATCGAGCGGATGGTTAACTCGAACATCAACAGTCGAACCGCGGCGTTGAAATTTCAATTTTGGTGGGTTTTGGCACGTGCGACGAATTCGAACGAGCGCCGTCGAATAAAAGTTCTTAAACGGAGTCGACATTAAAAATTGCACACAACAAGCGCGAAGTAACCAAACAGAAAGCTTTGCTAACACTTATCGACCTATCGATAGTCCGTTGCGATATTGATAGTAGGAACTGCCAACTCGGTTGTTTTTCGAAGCGAACATAAAACAGCTGTTAAGAAACGGCCGCCAGCTAGCGAAATGCGCGCCAATTAATTTAGCAGTGCAGAATACTTGTTGTAAAAAAAAAGAATAAAGTAATCTTCAATTAGACGGCAAACAATAAAAACAGCTTTTAGAAACATGCTTAACTTTTAATTTTATTGAATTTAAAAATTCGTGGATTTAATATTGAATTACATTTTTTGCCAAATCTCCCTGTTTTAACAATTCAATTTCAATTTTTAAAGCTATAACAATTTGTTCAACCTAGTTTAATTTCCTACACGTACAACTTAAGCAACCTGCACTACAATCCTTTTTTGTCCACCTCAACGAAAACTTAACGCCGATTGAACTAACTCTTTTTTAAACCACCTTTTCCTTCACACCAAGCTGAATCCCTGAGTTTGTTGGATAGCCTGCTGCAATTTATATTTGAGCCGCTCCTTGGTACTATATCGCGGCAAGTCCAAGAGATTAAAACAAGTGTGAGCCACCGGCAGAAACCGTTCGTCTGTCGTCGGTTGTATCACAAGCTTAAAAAGAAGGTTGGTTAAAATATAATTACAGAGGCAGATAGTTTTCAATTCAAATACCTTAATGGCTTTCATTCCCTGAATAGGTATGCGGTCGCTACCGGTTAAAAATAGTAGGAACATTTTCTTCTCCGCCCCGGTGAGGTCGTGGAAAACCTCCCAGAACCATTTTATCTGTAAGTTAAGCGTTTCCTTAAAAGTTTAAAGCAAACTCAGCCGACGGTCTTACGGTCTCATCGCCGGACATGTAGCCGTCTTTGTACTCGCAGTTGTCCTGCAGAGCCTGCCAATCGTAGTCCTCGTTGCCTACGACCACCGCCATAAGTTCCTCCGGCTGGAAGATCTGCATCACCCTGCCCGAGCAGACCTTCATGAAGCCCTTGTGGAAGGCGCAGTACTGCATTTCCACCGATTTGTTGAATATGAAATCCACATACAAGTCCACGAATTCCTTCCTAAGATTCAGGATGAAATTAAATTCACAGAATTCCTGCCCGGAATAATTACCTGTTCTCGAGGGTCACCGGAGTTTGATCGCCATTCGGCTTGAGGCAAGTGGTTTCGGGCTCTCCGAAAATTTCGCGCGATATTTCAAATGTGAGATCGAACACGCTCTCGAAGTCCTCGCCGGTGTAGTCCAGCACGGACTGCATGGAGTTGGCCAGGGCAGGCGAGAGTTCCCGCAAATCCCCCAGGTCCACGGGCTTCTTCAAGAGCTTCTTGTACAGAGCCAACGGGAAGGGCAAGTTGATGATATTGAAATTATAAATGGCCAGGCCGCAGATCACACCGATAAGGTAGAACATGGTCTCCGTTTCGAAGGGCAGATCGGCAAACCAAAGCACCCGGGAGTCCTCGAACTCCTTGAACATACCGTACTTCGGATCGATAAGGTCTTTCAGCAGCAGCATGAAGAACTCTTTCCTCACACCGCCGGCATCTTCGGCCTCCTCATCTTGAAATTTGATCTGAAAGAGAGCGGTTGGTTATTGGGATTCTACTACCAGATTGCTGGAGCACTTACCTTCAGCGGCTTCTTGAGATCGGACTGCGTGTAGCGCTGCAGCTCCCGCAATGAGTCCTGGACAAGATTTTCCCGCGTCACGTTGAATACAATGAACTGTGATACGCCGGCACCATAATTCAAAAGGTTATAAAATGCCTAAGGAAACAGATTCGTGCAAAGAATATTTAATAGAAACCTTTGGACTGATCCCACGTACATTCGCGGCGGCGTTTTGCATGGCCGAGTGCATCTGGAGGGCCTGGTCGGCCTGCAGCAGCGCCGTCTTCGCCGAGGCATCGAACAGGAATGGGAAGTTGCAAATATTGAAGCTAGCGGACTGGGAAAGAGAAACATATAAACACGGCTAAGGGAATTTCTCGCCAGCTCACGGTTTCGGCCAGGATCCAGCGGAAGTACTCCTGCTGGACATCCACATAGTCGGTGAGATCCGACCAGTAGAAGAGCTGGTAGTTCAGGCGCTCCTCCCGCTCCTCGTTAATGCGGCACAACCGATCCACCATACGCAGCAGCACATGCAGATCGGCGTCGTAGGGCAGCACCTGGAAATGCGAGTGCATTGATAAAAAGCAAGCGAATTCCCTATGAGAAAGCCAATTACCCGGGCCTGGCGGGGGTTGTTGTGGTTCGCCACAATGCCCAGTTTGAAGCTGATGATGTGGATGACCACATGCAGGAACACATTGACCATGTGCTCGAAGTACTCCGTGGGCGCGATGGCCCACCACTTCTTGAGGATCTTGCGCGGGTTCTCGGTGAGATTGTGGATGGCATTGATAAACGGCACGTGCAGCGAGTGGTAGTGCTTCGAGTTCACGAACTCGTGGTACAGCGGCAGCAGCAGGAACAGCCGCATGCTCTCCGCGTCGGCCGGCGAGGGCACCAGCGAAGCCAGCAGCTCCTTGGAGATGTTGTCCCAAATCTGGCAGAACAGCAAAATCAAACACGCGATACACCCGACATTTTCCCAGCCACTTACCACCTGTTTGATGCCCTCGTTCTCCACGTTCCGCAGGTAGTCGAAGGCCAGGTGAGCTGCCTTCAGGTCCAAGCCGTAGTTGCGGGCCGAGCAGGCAATGTGCTTCTCGTTCTGCAGCAGGAAGGATCCATTCAGGCAGGCCTGGCTTTTGAAAATCAGCTCAATCGAGTTGAGCAGGTCCAGGTCGCTCTCGCCTTTCTTGAGGACGGCGCACTGCCGCGTGGCTTCGGCCGTGAGCGCGAGTATTTGGGTTTTCGGTCTGACACAAAACAAAAGCTCAAAAACCACTCAATTCTCATACGAATCTACTCACTGGTAAATGCGGTAATCGGTGGGCGGCACTTTGTCCGCGAACAGAGTGGTGGTCACAATGGACTGGTCGCCTCCGGAGAACACCTGCTGGATGACCACCGAGGCCTTGGAGTCGCTCGTCTGCAGCAGCGCCGTTCCACTGGGCGAAACCTGAATCAAAACTGAATAACCCAACAGCCAGCAACTTGTCCGGTTTGCCCACTCACCCACGGCCCAATAACCACCTGAGGCAGTGAAAGGTTCTTGGTGTTCCGCGTCCCGAGTTGGCCAGAGCTGCCCAACCCAAAGCCATACAGCCGTCCCCGGGACGGCACCAAGGCCAGCGTGTGGCGGTGCCCACAGGCCACCTGGGTGATGGTGCTGCCCATCAGCTCGACCACCATGCGCGGCAGCATCTCGTTGGAGCTGAAGCCATGGCCCAGCTGGCCGTAGGCGCCGGCTCCGCAGGTGAAGACGCCTCCCTCATTGGTGAGGAAGACGGAGAACTCGTCGCCGCAGGCCACAAACCGCACGCCCAGGGTGCGCAGAGTCTTCAGCTGCGTCGGATAGGCCCGGTTCATTTCGTCGTTGAGGCCCAGCTGGCCGCAGTTGTTGCGGCCCCAGCCGAAGACCGCGCTGGATTTGGATATGAAGAAGGAGTGGTTGCCGCCGCAGGATATGGCGGCTACGGGTATGCCGAGCAGGGTGTTCAGCCTCATGGGGAAGTTGCAATAGGTCAGCTCGTTCGGCTGCTTCACGCCCAGCTGGCCGTAGATATTGGAGCCCCAGGAGTAGAGCTCCCCGCAGCAGGTGAGGGCCAGACTGTGGTTATTGCCGCAGGCGATTTGCACCACGGTCTTGGACACGAGGTAGCGAATGATTTTGGGAAACTTGATGGTGTCCTGGTCGGTGGACTGGCCCAGCTGGCCGCAGTCGTTGTCGCCCCAACTCAGGACCTGGCCCCACTCGGTGAGGGCCATTGAGTGGCGACTGCCACAGGCGATTTGGGTGATTACAAAGTCCTCCAGCTCGGGGATCTCAACTGGAACCGAATGGCGCAAGCAGACAGATAAAAAGGGAAAGTTAGTGCCACACGTCAATCCATTTGATACCCGAAATTTGGTGGTGCAAGCGATGAGTGCAGGGAGGAGAGTGTTCGTGTTGGCGTTGTTAGGCGGCGAAGATTTTACGTGTGCGGATAAATGGAAGAAATGGAAATTTGATGTACATACGAAATGGCGACATACGTGGCCTTTTGTTGGGCAGCTCGTGCCCCAGCTGGGAGTAGTCGTTGCTGCCACAGGCATAGACCTTGCCCCTGGCGGTCAGGAAGAGCGTGTGGCGGTGACCGCAGGCAATCTGCTCGACCAACGAGTCGGGCTTCCAGGGCACCGGTGTGGGCAAGAGTATCTGTAGAAAATAAAAACAATTACTTTCTAGAAGGTTCCCGCTGCGGTCAATTGAGTACCTTCTCCTCCTCAATGCCGCCAAGGCCGAGTTGGCCGTGGGTTGTGTTCCCCCAGCAGAATATGTCCATGGTTGGTGCGGATTCTTCGGTGGCGTGAAGTGTTGGTAGTTAAACCGTCGAGACTACACTTGCTGCTTGTTTGATCGTTATTGTAGATTGTCCGCAATTTCATCCGTAAATTTGTAACTTTCGCTTTGTTTCGTTGTTGACACTAATCAGAGGCACGCACAAACACACATTGTTCCACCGGCAGCGTGGGGCTCAGGCAAAGGCTTTCGGCACGACGTGTTTATAATTTGGCCGATCAGGCCAATCTTACATTTTGTGAGCCGAGAACTGGAAATAAAAGCTACAAAACTCAAAAATCACGAATAACAAAATAAACGTCCCCACAAAATGCTAGTAAAGCGCTGCCAACTTGTTTAAATCCACGATGCTCAATTTTTTTTACAACCACAAGCATTTCTTAAATAAATAAAAAAAAACTCTACCGATAACTTTTCGCTTTGGAATTATGCGCGGGCTCTTTGCCATTCCACAAATAAAAGTTAAACTTTTACACACAACGAGTGGGCAGCCCCGCCATCTGTTTTGGTGGACCCGCCGGTGACCTTTTTGTTTTTGGCCCAACGAGAGCGAGCAAATCCGCGGAAATAAACGTTATCAACGGCTCTCCGACCGGCATTTAAATTACCCGAAATAGAAGCTCGCCGGCCGCTCACGCTAACCGATAACAGTCGCTGCATTTTTCTGGATAGCCATCGATTAGTCAAATTGGAATCTTGCCACGCCACCAAAATATGCAGGAAGCTTACGTGAACCTCAATGGAGTGCCCACCCATGTGATAACCTGGGGCAAGTGGATCGAGGAGTCGCTGACCGACGTCAAGGAGCTGGTCATCTGCATAACTGGCAATCCAGGACTGCCCGGCTTCTACACCGAGTTCCTCGGCTCGCTGCAGGAACGGCTAAGCAGCGATGGCCATTCGAATATCCCCATCTGGGTGATTGGTAAGGCTCCTAGGATCTCCCGAAGACTACAGTCTGTTTATTGGCCTCTTTACTTACAGGCCATGCCGGGCATGACGACCCACCGGAGACGAGCCTGCGGGAGGTGCCCCAGCTCTCGGGCAATGAGGATCTCTTCAATCTCGAGGGCCAGCTCAAGCACAAGCTCGAGTTTATCAATAAATACGTTCCTGGCAATGTGAAGATCCATTTGATCGGCCACTCCATAGGAGCCTGGATGGTCCTACAGCTCCTGCGAGAGAACTCCGTCAAAGATCGCATACGAAAGTGCTACCTGCTGTTCCCAACCATCGAGAGAATGATAGAGTCCCCCAACGGCTGGGTCTTCACCAAGATCGCCATGCCCCTGTACTCCGTCCTGGGCTACATTTTCTTCACTATCTTCAATTACCTGCCGGTCTGGCTGCGCCTCACCCTCATCCAGCTGTACTTCCTGATATTCTCCATCCCCCGACACTTTTTGGGCACGGCCTTGAAATATGCCAAGACCTCGATTTCGGAGAAAGTGGTCTTCCTGGCCGACGACGAGATGGTCCGGGTGCGCGCCCTCCAGCGCGACATTATCGAGGATAACCTGCACCTGCTGAAGTTCTACTACGGCACCACCGACGGCTGGGTGCCGGTGTCCTACTACGAGCAGCTAAAGCTCCAGTTCCCCAGCGTCGACGCCGAGCTGGACAAGCATAAAATCGCCCACTCATTCGTCCTCCAGCACTCCAGGCCCATGGCGGCCATCGTGTCCGCCATGATCCAGCAGAACATTCACTAAGCGGCCCTCGCCCGCGCTAACTCTTTGGAACCCTGGAAACACACCCAATTATAGCTTCACACTGAATTTGCTTTGAACGCAGCGCATTTAGAATGGCTCCTCGTGCGCGGGTCGGATTTAATTGCGAGACGAATGCGACAGACGGCGAACCGCCTGACTCCATTACATGAGGGCCAAGTAATTTACATTCAGTCGGTTTGTTGGTGTTTGTTTTTTGCTTGCCAAGCAGTCAACTAATTGGTGGCCGGCGAGGCTGAGCGGCTGCGGGAGGAAGCAGGCGAAGGCGACCGGGAGGAGGCCGAACGTGAGCGAGACTTCGAGCGCGACTTGGAGCGCGACTTCGAGCGGGACTTGGAGCGCGACTTGGAGCGGGAAGCAGAATGTCCGGAGCGGGATCCCGACCTCGAGCGGGACTTGGATTTGCTGCGGGAGCGCGAACGCGACTTCGAGCGATTGGAGCCTGAGCCCGAGTCAATGCGGTTGCGCTGGCGCTTCTTCTTGGTTACCCCGTTGCTGTCGCTGCCGCTGCCGCTGCGACTGCCACTGCGACTGCGCTTGCGACTGTTGTCACTGCCCGAGCGACTGCCGCTGCGACTGCGACTGCCACTGCGACGGCTGCCGCTGCGACTGCGATGGCTGCCACTGGGACTGCGGCTGCCCCGGCGACTGCGCTTGTCGGAGCCCGAGCCGCTGTCGGAGCCGCTGCGACTGCCGCTGCGGCGGCTGCCACTGCGACTGCGCTTGCCGTCGCTCTCGGACTCGCTGGTGGAAATGGTCTCCTTGGAGACGATCTTGAGGCGCTGCTTGGCCGAGAGCTTCTCGGACTTGAGATCCTTGGGCTGCTTCTTTTTCTTTCGGCTGGGCTTGTCGTCGTCCTCGCTGTCGCTCTCGTACTTGTCGGCGTTCTTGCGCTTCAGCCCGCTGGCCTTCTTGCGCTCGGCCTTGCTCTTCTTCTTGGGCTTTCTCTCGGCGCCGTCGGCGGCTCGTTCCGCGTCGCTTTCAGTGCCCGTCGAGTACTCGTCCTTGCGGGGCCGCCCGCTGCCCTTCTTGCGCTCCTTTTCAGCGGGGGCGTCGGCTATGATCAGCAGATTCTTGGTCTTCTCCACGTACTCCTGGCGCTTGGCCAGCAGCTGGTCGCGGGAGGACTTGGCTTCCTCCTGCTGCCGCTTGCGCTCCTCCTCCTGTTTGAGCTTGAAAGCCGAGCGCTCCTCTTCCTGCTTGCGGCGCAGCGAGCGCTCCTCCTCGTCTATGCGGCGCGCGCGGCCCACATGATACTGAGCCTGCGACAGCAGGTCCTGGCACTGGTTCGCCTCAATCGCAGCCACCTCGATATTGAACCGCGTCTTGTCGCCATGCACGCCGAGATATTGGAAGTACCTGAAATCGACAAATTAAAAGCTGAATTCATAGAAAAGAATCGCCTCCTACTTGTGCGCCAGCTCCAGTTCGTGGACGGCCTGCAGCACCACCTCCAAGGTGGACTTCTCGTCCTTGAGAATGGCCATGGCCAGGCGGGCCAGCACCACGGCAATGTTGAATAGAAGCACCGTGTCTTGGGGGGCCACCCGGCGGGCCTTGAGCAGCACCGACTTGGCCTCCACCAGCTTGTTGGCCCGCAGGTAGGCCCGCGCCAAGTACTGCATGACCTCGATGTTGTTGTGCTTGTAGAACTTCTTCATGCAGTTCTCGTACATCTGGATGGCGCTGATGTACTGCTTCTGCTCGACGTAGACGTGGGCAATGTTCAGCCAGACGTCGCAGAAGTCGGCGGTGGCCTCGCGCACCTGGGCGAAGATGTCGCGGGCCTCGATGATGCAGCCCTTGTGGGCCAGGACCGCGCCGATGCCGTTGGTGGCCCAGATGTTGCGCGGGTCGTTGCGCAGCACCTGCTTGTAAATGGTGAGGGCCTTCTCCTGGTGCTTGCGCTCCTTGTCCTTGTCGCGGGAGGGCTGGTGGAGCGACTGCAGCGAGAAGTTGCCCAGGGCAATCAGCGAGTAGGCGTCGGTGGCCGTGGCTGGATTTTTCAAGATCGTCTCGAAGTTTTTCTGGCCCAGGGCGAACTGCATTTTGGCCAAGTGCAGGTTGCCCAGCAGGGATCTGAAAGCGTTCCAAGTTTAAGCAAGTTTCTCGCTGTGTCAAGGACATTTCCTCACCTGGCATCCGGATTGTCGTTGTTGATGTTCAAAGCGTCTTTGAAGAAATCGGAGGCCACGAAAATCAGGCCCTTGTCACGGGCCATGCAGCCCAGGCGCAGGTAGCAGTCAATGTAGTTGGGGTGCTCCTTCAGGATCTCCTTGTACAGCTTGTCGGCCACATCGTAGCTGCTCATGGCCTCGTTGAGCCGGGCCAGATTGTACTTCATAGTGACCTGGATGGACTCGAAGTACTTCGCGTCCTTGTCCATTTCGGAGGAGGCGAATGTGAGGGCCGATTCCAGGGTGTTCTTGGCCATCGGCAGGTCGCCCAGGCGGTAGTACAGCGAGGCTATGTTGTTCCTGATTTCGGCGGGTATCACGAACTTGGCCTCCTTGCGCAGGATGTTGCAGACCGTGTCGTAGGCATGCAGCGAGGCCTGCAGGTCGTTTTGCTCCAGGATCTGGGCCAGCTCAATCCAGGCCTCGATATCCTCGGGCAGCTGCTCGGTCACCTTTTTCAAGTGCGTTTTGGCCATGTCCCTTTTGGTCTGCGAATTCGAGTGGGCATAAAGCGAGCCCAGAATCTTCATGGTCTCGTAGTTGCCGGGCTGGATTTTCAGCACCTTTTCGAAGCACTGAGCGGCCTGCAAATATAATCACTTTAAAAACAATGCAACCAAACTCATAAAACTAAAGTTACGTTTTCCGTGTCGCCGCGGTAGATGTACATCTGGCCGAGGCCATAGTGGGGCAGCACGAAGTTGGCCGGCGCAATCTGGGTCGACTGGTAGTAGTACTGGAAGGCCTGGTCGTAGTCGTGCTGGGCGTGGAAGCTGCGGGCCAGGAGGTAGCAGCTTTCGGCCCGCATGGCCTCGTTTTCGGTGTTGTGGAAGGCGTGCAGGGCCAGGTGGTGGACCTTTTGGTAGTCCTTCTTGAAGAAGAAGTGGTTGGCCAAGTGGTTGAGGACCATGGGGTTGGCGTTGTCGATGGTGTAGGCCTTGGAGAGCATTTGGACGCCCAGTTTGTTGGACTCGGGCTCGAGTTGGTTGAGCTTGAGGACCGCCAGGCCTATGAGGGCGCCCACGCACTGCTGGTCCAGCTGGAGGGCTCGCTCGAATGCCAACTTGGCCTTGTCGGGGTTGCCCATTTTGAGGAAGCAGTGGGCCATGCCGATGCGCACGTTGGCCGGGCAGTTGGGATTCGTGCGCAAGGCTTTCTTGTAGAAGGCCATGGCGCCGCGGTAGTCCTTGCGGTTGAAGGCAATGCAAGCCTTGCCCAGCAGCGAGGGAATGTTCGAGGGCGACTGGTTGAGCACGAAATTGAACTGGGCATCGGCCTGGTCCATTTTGTCGCCCTCGAGCAGGCAAAAGTAGGCGCGACCAAGCAAATGGCTTTGGTCGTACATAATGATTTTGTCGGCACTGGTGTACAGGTTAGTGGCCTTCATGAAGAGCTCGCGCTTCTTGTCCTTGGTCTTTTCGCGGTAGGCCTCCTGGACGTAATGGGCGGCCAGCATGTCCAGGCATCGCATTTGATCCTTTTCATAGTCGCGGTAGTTCAAAGTGCCGCCCTCGCGAGCTGCCTCCAAGAGCACAATGAAGTCTTCGGTCTTCTTCTGCTTGTAATACGCTAACTGTGAAGGCATGAGAAACGCGTTAACAACAAATGGTTCAAATTAAATTGGCCAAATTCTGTACTCACTGCCACATTGACCCACACATGGAGAGGTGCTCGTTCTTGCCGCAAAATACTGAGTACTTCGGGGCAATCGGGCAGTTGATCTGGATCAACCTCGATGACCTGCGAATGAATTGGATGAGTTTGCTTTTCCGCACCACAAAACGAAGGCATTTAAATGAAAATAAACGTTTTTCTCACCTCGTCGGTGTCCTGCAATGGGATTTCAATGCAGGTCGACATGATTGCAGCTGACAGGCTTAAAAGCCAACGGAGTCTTCAGAAATTGCCGCGAGAGTGTTTAATTTACACAATCTATGCTAGCTGCGTGTATTTGAACACAAAATACTTCTAAAAAAGTATTTTTTATTTATTTCGCTAAACAAGCGACCGCTTCTGACTAGGGTTGGAAAAACGTCAACGTTTTTCGATGTTTCACAATGAACATATCGAGATGCCATCGATACGTAATCGATGTTTTTTTTAAATTGAAATAATCTGTGAAATAACTGCACCCATTTATTTATTAAATATATAATAATTGGCGATAGAAGCAAAAACCAATTCTTTGTAAATTTCAAGAATAAAAAATCGAACGAAAGATGTTCAAATGTTCTTTGTTATCGAAAGGAGTTGTCGCCGGCGCTTACAAACTTTTGAACGACAATCCTAGTGTTTTTGTTTTTGTTGCCGGAAAATGATTTGTTTTTATTGCCTATTTTTTGTATTAAAAATTTAAATTTGTTTGCGTACAAAAAAATACTTTTATTGTGTATCTCTATATGTAAGACGGCGGAAATTTGTACAGTGTTTCTAAAATATGGCCCAACCAACAAAGAACGAACATTTTGTGAACACCCACACAACCAACACCAACAACAGCAGCATCAATGCAATTGCATCTAATCTAATTAATTCACGGGCCACTGGCGCTGTGCCGAAAGTGCCCACCCGCTCCCGCAACATGTCTGTCTATCTCAAGCAGCGATTGGAACTGCAGCAGCGCCTGCAGCACCCACAGAATTTCCCGCTCCTCCAGCGCGAGGCCCTCCAAAAACTGACCGTGAGTAATTAGTTTTTGTTTATATTTTAAATGCCCAGCCTGCGTAGTCCGCTCGCAGCGCAGTTCTTGCTCTTTGGCGCACCACGCTCTTTTGGATTTAAAAATAATTTCCACACTCATTGGCGACGTCTTCGTCATCCGCGTTCTGCGTTGAGCAAAGTTCTTCAGTAAGATTTCCGACCTCAGCCGCAACGCACAACAGGCGTGAAACTTTGCCGTGCCACACTAAAGAGTCGCCTTTAAAATTGCTATCATACGGTTTTTACTTGCCCTCCTTCTAACGTTGCTTTATCGTTGCAAGGACTTTATATTCTCCTCGGCCCCCAAAAGCAGCCGCGCGGACGAACCACCCGAGCAAGCCGAAGTTCTGCGCCAATTCAGCTCCGATCCCGGCTACGAATCCACAGGTAAGTTCTCATAACCCACCCAAAGTTTTCCGTCCCCTAAGAAAACTCTAGTAAATACCACAAGATGGGCGGGCTAGTTCATGCTCTAAATATAGCTAGGCCCCAAAAATAAACGCCCACGGCTTGGTTCAATGTGCGGCAATGTGCTCGGCGCCGCTCTTGAGTAGTCAAGCATCCAAAGGTGTGGGCAGTTGGCCAATTCCAATAGATGGAACTGAAACTGCAACTACGTCGCCTATTTCCACGCATTCTGTCATCGTTTCAGACACTTTGCAAGACCAGCAGGTGCCGAATTTCGGCTTTGCCCCTCGGCCAGTTCCCCGCGCTCAGCAGCCGCTGAATCTGCCCCCGCTCAGCCCCTCCAATTCGGCGGTGGACTCCCCGGCCGTAGATCTGCACACCCTGGTGAATCGGTTGGTGGAAGAGAGCCCCAAGTCGGCCGTACAAGTGGCCCAGAGACGCAAGCAACTGGAAGCGATCCGCTCACTGCTGGGAATCGACGAGAACTGGAACAGCGAGGCCTCTAACACGGTAAGCCAGCTGGCATTTGTTTGGCCTTCCCATTCATCGCTCTCCTTGCAGCCACTGAACGCCATGGTCCATGAAATCAATCCCAGTGCCAGTGACCAGGGCATTGTAAACTCCGCCAGCCTGGAGGATGTGGCGGTCAGCGAGGTGGGTAGCCCTTAGTCCTTTTTACATTCCGTCTCTCAAGATCTGCTTCGTCCAGGCCAGCGAGAACCGCGCCCAGTCCATTCAGTCGCTGCACAGCGTGCTGGAGACGCCCACGCCCGACGCCACGCCCAGCTTCGACGAGCTGCAGCAGCGCCTCGATGCCTCCAGCAGAAACATGCAGCACCTGCAGGACGAGCAGGCCAAGCTGCTGCAGATCCAGAACCTGGCCAAGTCCCATCTCAACGAAATGGAGCTGCTGCGCCAGCAGACGAACCTGCTGCAGAGCACAAACGGCGACAACGGCGGGGCTGGCGATGCCCCCAACTACGAGTCTGTCCAGCAGGTGCAGAGCGACATGGCCTCGCTGGTGGGGCGCATGAAAAACCTCACGGCCTTCATACACAACCAGAACGAGCTGAGCAGTGTGCTGGGCGAGGACGGCCCGGAGATCCTGGCCGAGCAGCAGGCGCTGCAGCAGAAGCTCGAATCGCTCCGGGCCCAGCGAGAGGATATGAAGAACTTGGTGGACGAGTTGAACAGCATTAACCGGACAGCCAGAGAGACCGCCCAGGTGGTCAGGCACAGCGTTGAGCCGCGCGAGGAGCCAGTGGCTGCCCCGCCAAAGGCACCCACCCCGCCAGCCAAGGAGCGCGTGGTGCCCGTGGAGTACCAGCGCAATGTTCCCATTCTGCGCCAAGAGGCTTCCAATGCGGCCCAGCGCGCCCTCCACCACCAGGCCATGATCAACCAGAAGACGGCCGACATCGATGCGCTCAAGGCCCAGATGGCCCGCCTCAAGGGCATGCTGAATGCGGTGAACCAGATCGAGGAGGGCACCTCCAGCATCGGCCAGAGCCTGGAAGAGTCGCCTCCGGGCAGCACCGAGCGCGAGCTTTCCCCCGCAATTGTAGAGCGCGTCCAGGCCCTCAACGATGTGACCTCGGAGCTGCGCGCCGAGGCGGCCAGCTTGCAGCAGGAAAGGGATCGCATTCTGGCGCTCAAGGCGGAGATTGAACGGCGCAAGCAGCAGGCAGCAGCGGCTGTCCAAATGGGCGAGGAGGCTCTCAAGCGCAACAGCCTCACACCTACGCCAGTGCCCCACAGCCAGGGCTCCCCAGCCCTGCCCTCCCGCGACGAGCTGCGCCAGCAGTGCGAGCGCCTCAAGCGGGACTACGAGCAGAAGCAGCGCGAGTACGAGGCCCGCTTCAAGCCCGCCCGCCAGCCCCAGTACACCAACACCACCTCCGAGGCGGACGACGAGGGCAACGACGACACCGACAGCGGCAAGTTCTTCAGCCACCCGCGCACCGTGTCCATGGCCACGCTGAAGCGCGAGCAGTCCGACAGCACCGTGGTGGAGCGTGGCCCGGCCAACCCCCCGCGCCCGCCGCCGGCCGCCAACGAGAACGAGTTCAACGCCACCCTGGACAGCCTGTCGCTGGGCAATGAGAGCCACCAGTCCAGCGGCAACCGCTCCCAGTACATGCCGCCGCCCATGCAGCCCGTCCAGGGCAACTGGGGTAAGTGGACGACACTCGGCGCTCCGGCAGCTCTACAGATTTGTTTTCCAGGTCCTAATTTGCCGGCTGGCGGGCATTCCTGGCCGCTCTACGCCGCGCCAGCCGCCGCCATGCAGGCTGAATTCGGCCCCGGAACCGGCACTTCCGCCAACGCCCAGCCCACCCAGCCGGGGGCCGCGGCTGACCCCGTGCTGCTGCAGCAGTTCATGCAGACCCAGCAGATGCTCATCAACTCGATCTGCCAGTGCAACCAGACGCTGTGGCACCAGCAGCGCGAGATCGACCACATCAACCACCAGGTTCAGGCGGTGAGCAGTCCCCGGGCAATTAAACGACTTTTTCGGCTTACAATTTTGCTTGCAGCTCAACGAGCGCCTGGCCAGCGAGCAGCAACTGCGGGCCGAGTCGGTGCCGCCCAACCGCGCCCAGTCCGAGCAGATGTACAGCTTCGGCTCCCACAACAGCGCGTTCTCCTCGTACCAGCAGCGGCAGCGCCACTACGCCGGCTTCGGCTTTGCCAGCGACGGGGCCACGCATCCCAGCATTTACCATGCGGCGCTGAACAATGCGGCGGCCACGGCCAACCTGCCGCCGCCGCCGCCGCCAGCGCCCACGTCTGTGCCGCCGCCGCAGCCCACCCACTACAACAACGAGACGCCGCTGTCGCCGCCGGTCTACCGGGCCAGCCCGGGGCCGATTTTCATGAACCACCACAACAACACGATCCACCAGAACAACGCGAACCTGCGGACGCAGAACCAGCACGCCAACAACTCGGCGGCGGAGCAGCCGGCGCTGAACAACCAGGTGCCGCCGGGCAACCGGGCCAACAACTACTGGGATAATTTCAGAAGGTAAATCCAGCGGGGCTTGGTGGAGGTTTGGTGGCGGGCGGTTTACTTCTCTTGAGTGGTTAGGCCAATAAATTTTGATTTGAATTTCGTTGCGAACGGCTCAAATTTTCCGATTTTCTTGAGGTCTCTCGTGGTAAGTTGAAGGCTTCGACTGACCAGCCGTTTAGTTGCTTACTAAAATCGATTTGCCTGCCCACTAAAATCCTTCTAACTTAACTAACTTTGTGCCCGAGCCTCGCTTACGATTAACTCATTAATATTGTTTGCTTTGCAGCCACACGCGCCAGAATCTGCTTTCCATTAACTCGAACAAGAGCAACGAGGAGCTGGCCATGGAGCAGCAGCAGCTCCAGCAGTACCGCCGAGTCCTGCAGCCGCCGCGCCCCAGGACGGCCTTCGAGCACTTCGCGGGCCTGGCAGTGCCGCGCGGCAGCGACTCCAGCATCCAGAGCCGCTCGCTGTACGAGGGCCCGGCGGAGACTCCGCCGCCGCCGCCACCGCCGCTGAGCTGCAGCAGCAGCAGCAATTTGAACAACAGCAGCAGCTGCAGCAGCCGCAACTGGCGGGAGGAGGAGAACGGCGACGAGGACGAGAGCACGAGCAATGCGGTGTTTGGGGGCGGGCGCGGGAGGCGGCGCAACCAGCGGCACCAGCTGCCCACGCTGTTCGATGAGGAGAATTTGCTGGCCTCCGAGCTGCCGCCGGCCTCTTCGAATTTGTTCAATGTGAACTTCGGGAACAGCCCGCTCTACCAGAGGAACAAAGTGCCGGCCAAGCCGACGACCACGGCGGTGGCCTTGACTCCGCTGGAGCAGCGGCAGCTCAGGTTTGACTTTGAGGTGCCGCATCCGTTGAACTTTAATTACGGCGCGGGCTATGCGCTGCCAGAGCCGCCGGCCCCAGAGTTCAATGTGCGGGCCGAGGACTCGGCCACCACCTTGGTGGAGGGCACTGCGCCCCAGGACCCTGTGGAGGAGGCAGCCTCCGAGGAGCTCAATCGAAATCTGCTCGTCAATGCCCTCAAGAACGACAAGTTCACGACCAAGTTCTACGAGTCCATCAAGGAGGATGTCTACCGGCGGCTGGAGACACTCTTCGAGCAGCAGCAGCAGCAGCAACAGGCGAATCTGCTGCAGCCCAAGCAGCAGCAGCAACAGAAGAACGAGGCCGGCTCGGGCCTGCGAAAGGCGCTCAACCAGCAGGGCCAGCCGGCCGTGCAGGCTGCGTCGCCCACCGAGCAGGCCGAGTCCACGGAGAGCGGCACGGGCACCCCCACGCAGCTGGAGGAGGCCGCGGTGGAGCTGCAGAATGGCAGCGACAGGCCGGAAGAAGACAACAGCGAGGAGGCCGTGGCGGGGGCCCAGGAACCCGAGGACCACCAGCTGAAGGACCTTCCGGCTCCGCCCGCTGACTGTGACGAGGTGAGTCCTGTGAATCGAAGTCAGAATCCAACTAACTTTACTAACCTGGCAGGAACTCATTGTGACGCTGATCGAGCACCCGCCGCCGGGCCCGCCGCTGCCCCTCGAGGTCAGTCCTGACCACGAGCTCATTGAGTACATAATCACGCGGATACGGAACCAGACGCACAACAACACCATGATCAATGACTCGCTGCTGGCCGAGGTGTCCAAGCTGACGGCCTCGGCGGCCCAGAACTCGGCGGCCGTGTGGACCATGCAGGTGGGCCCCACGGCGCATGTAATTTCGCCGAAGCGCATATACGCCAAGATCAGGAAGATGGACGTGCCCCGCAAGCGGGACAGCTTCCTGCAGTGGTACCGCTCCTTCCTGAAGCAGCTGTTCGTGCTGGAGCAGCAGGCCCAGCCGAATGGGCGCTGCTGCCAGGACAAGACTGAGAAGCAGCCGCCAGCGGGCGAGGCTGGGCAGAAGCCGCTGAAGGAGCGGGTGCGCGTCCAGTCCCAGGAGTCGAACGACGGCGACCTGGCCGAGGCTGACCAGAAGGTGTCGAGTGCCAGCGCCAAGGCTGACGTCGAGTGCGAAAACAACGAGAACCCCGAGGAGGAGGGCGCCGCGGCCAGCCCGGCCGCCCCGGCGAGCCCTGGCGCTGCCGCACACATTCCCTAAATCTCCGGCTGATGCCAACAAAATTGCAGTTTTTTAAGAGTTTCTTCTGTTTAGCTAGTTGATAAAATATAAAATCTATGGTCCCTCACGCGTCAGCTGCTCCAGCATTCGGTAGTAGCAGTAGCGGCTGTCGTACTCCATGTCGTACCAGAAGTTCACGGCCATGCACTTGTGGCTCTGGCGCACGTGGTGGAACCAGTAGTTGGGCAGGTACAGGATGTCGCCGGCTCTTACGCGGACCCGCAGGGGCCGGGCCTGGGCGTACTGCGGGTGGGCGGCCAGGTCGGGGGCCAGGGGGTCGATGCTTACCCATTCGGTGTCGACCTGGGCGCCGGAGTCGGCGTCTAGGAGCGGCTGGATGTGGAACTGGCCGGTCTCGCTGCGCTGAAATGTGCCGGTGGGGTAGCGTTTTCTGGGCACGCAGCTCAGTTGGTGCGGCGGGATGAGTATGAAGTCCTTGTGGCCGCTGATGACGCAGTAGAGGTTTTCGTAGGGGTCTTTGTGCATGGAGGTGACGGCGCGGGCGTCGCCCATCCAGAAGTTGACGGCATCGGGAGGTCTGTTGAAGCACTGCTGGGCAAAACTAAGATCGGAGTCGTCTATGTCGGGGGCCAGCTCGGGGAAATCCAGGTTGAAGTTGGAGTTTTGTTTTTGAATATAAATGGCGCCCGCTGGGTCGTCGAGTCCTGCGAGGAACTCGGAAAAGGGCATGGGCTCTTCTTGGGGCAGCACGAAGTATTCCTTGCCTGCTTCAATGGCCAGGCCATCGGCCAGGCCGTTTGGGGTGACGGCAACGTCGACGACTTTGTTGTTCAGTGCCTGGAGGAGGTGCTCTGGCGTCCACTTCCTTAGTGCGGGCCATTTGAGAGCATTGCGGATAACCACCGGTGCATTCTTGGAGTAGTAGTTCCTGGAAAACTCTAAGGCGGTGGGCGGCCTATCCAACTCGGCCACTTCAGTGCCTACAGCCAAATCGGCCGCCTCCTGCAGCAGTAGTTTTATAGCAGACTCGACTCGATTCATTGTGGACGGCACGGGAAGGATCCGTTGCGAGGATCCGTTTATATTGGAACAATGATTGCCACACTATTTGAAACTCCCTAGGGCTGTCATGTTTATTTAAATTACCTGATGCCGCGGGGAAGAAAATGTAATGTCTTCAAAATTTTAAATTAAAGTCACGGGATGTAAAAATAGCTTTCGATTGATATTAGATACTAATATATTAAAGAAAAACAAAATTAGCATGACGTTCTGTTGAGAAGGGTTGTCGGCACGTGTTTCCAGCGTTGCCATCTTTTTAGTGGCAGCCCCAAATATTTAAAAAAGAACCGCAAAAAAGAAATCTATTTTAATGTCCAAACTCAAAGTTTAATGTACTTTAATAGTTCAATTTTGATGCAGACCTTTGGTTTCGTTATGAGTTTAGTACTGTGATCAAAAAATTAAAGCTTAAATTTAGTATATTAGAAGAGAAATATTCTATTTTTTCTTGAGTTTACTCTTTCGTGTTCGTTTTGGCTCTTCAGCCTCACTGTCGCTTTCTTCTTCGTAAGGAGTGTCTCCTTCTTTATCGAGCATATAAAAAGCATATTCAAATGCCTTCTTATCAGCTGATCTTAATTCTGCTGTTCGAGCATCTACTGAAACGCTCTCGCAACTTGAGAAAGATATATTGCTGCACCCAGTTTTAACATCGTTTTCGTGCTCCTCGTCGATCATTTTTAGCACATCATCTGTATGGGAGCTGACGTAGTAGTGGTTATTGTACTCAATTATATCACCAGATTTAAGGCAGGACTCCAAGGAATTCTGCACTTCTTTTATAGTGTCTGCCTTCTTTCCACGAGTCCCCTTTTTGTAGAGCTTAACAATGTCGTCGAGACATATTGGCTCACACTGTTTGCGAAGAATGTCCACGAGCTTTCTTTCTTGACTTTTCTTAGCCATTTTGAATAAACCAAAATTTTCAAATATTCTGTATAACAAGCTAACTGATATACACTTAAATTAGAACTGAAAAACTATTCGGTTAGAACTCTGAAATTGTGTAGAAACCTAATTCAAAGCCTACCAAAGGGATGAGAAAATAGAACAGTGTTACAGCCGCAACTGTGGCGGGCGAATTTAAATTTATTTTATGTATTTCGATAGATACGCAAAAATATCGATATCCGATACAGATGCCAGAAATACCGAAAACAGAAACGACTTAAAAAGTTTGTAAAAAGTGTAGTTTAAAGAAACCTGTGACCTTTCGAAGCATGACTGCGTTTGAGGGTAAGCCTCTAAAACATTAAACACACCATGAGAGAATAAAGAACTGCGTACTTTCAGAGTTTGGTGTCCTGCCGGAAATCAGCAAGGCAATTGATGAATTGGACTGGACGTAGGTCTAATTTTTATCCTCCTCTTGGTTTTTAATTGATTCATCTCAACTTGCATTCAGCCTGCCAACCGATGTCCAGGCCGAAGCTATTCCCCTCATTTTGGGAGGCGGAGATGTCTTGATGGCCGCTGAAACTGGCTCTGGTAAAACTGGCGCATTTTGCTTGCCGATTCTGCAGATCGTGTGGGAAACTTTGCGTGACCTGGAGGAGGGTAAGACCAGCAAAGGCGGTGGTGGGTCCGCCACAATAACCCCGTGGACCATGTCCTTCTTCGATCGTGGACCTGCCCTGGCCGTCACTCCGGACGGATTGCGCTGTCAGTCCAGGGAATTCAAGGAGTGGCATGGCTGCCGGGCCACCACTGGAGTCCGTGGTCGGGGTAAGTTCTATTTTGAGGCCACGGTGACAGACGAAGGCCTCTGCCGTGTGGGCTGGTCCACCCAACAGGCGAATCTGGACCTGGGCACTTGTCGCCACAGCTTTGGTTTTGGCGGAACCGGTAAAAAATCAAACAACCGGCAATTCGATGACTACGGCGAGGCATTTGGCAAAGCCGACGTAATTGGCTGCTTGCTGGACCTGGAGCGCATGGAAGTGGCATTTACAAAGAACCAACAGCACCTGGGAGTGGCATTTCGCATTCAGGAAAACCTGCGCAACGAGACCTTCTACCCGGCAGTTGTCCTCAAAAACGCCGAAATGCAGTTCAACTTTGGCAAGTCGGAGTTCAAATACCCACCGGGCAATGGCTTCATTGGCGTCTCCAGCGCTGACAGCAACCACTCCAAAGCCAATCCCCTGGCCAGCCCAGCAACAAGCACTGCTTCCCTGAAACCAGCGCCCAACGCGCCCCAGGCCATCATAATCGAACCCAGTCGAGAGTTGGCCGAACAGACCTTCCAACAGATCGAGAAGTTCAAGCTGCACTTGAGCAACCCGAATGTCCGCTCACTCCTCCTCATTGGTGGCGTTCGCCTGGAGCAACAAAAACAGGAACTCCAGCAGGGCATTAACATCGTGGTGGGCACCCCTGGCCGGCTGGAGGAGCTCATCACCAGCGGCTTCGTTCAGCTCACCCACTGCCGCTTCTTTGTGCTGGATGAAGCGGATGCCCTGCTCAAGCAAGGCTACACAGACCTCATTGACCGGGTCCACAAGCAAATACCAAAGATAACCGCCGACGGTCGTCGGCTGCAGATGGTCGTGTGCTCGGCCACTCTGCATGCCTTCGAGGTGAAGAAGATGGCCGAGCGCCTGATGCACTTCCCGACCTGGGTGGACCTGAAGGGCGAGGATGCTGTGCCGGAGACTGTCCATCATGTGGTCTGTCTGATTGATCCGAAGATCGATATGAGGTGGCAGAACCTGCCCCAGCAAATCCGCACCGATGGCGTGCACGATCAGGACAACCTCAACCCCAATCGCCCGTCTGCCGAGCTGCTCTCCGAGGCCGTGAAGCTGCTCAAGGCAGAGTATTGTGTGCAGGCCATCGAGGAGCACAAAATGGACCGCGCCATTCTCTTTTGCCGCACCAAACAGGACTGCGACAATCTGGAGGACTATCTGAATTTGCGTGGGGGCCACCGCTACTCCTGCGTGTGCCTGCACGGCGACCGGAAGCCTCAAGAGCGCAAGCAAAATCTGGAATTGTTTAAGCAGCAGAAAGTCAAGTTCCTTATCTGCACGGATGTGGCGGCCAGAGGATTGGACATCAAGGGCTTGCCCTTCAGTAAGTATATTGCAAACTTGAACAAACCGATCTTTAATATATCTCAATCTATTCCAGTGATCAATGTTACTTTGCCGGACGACAAGTCCAACTACGTGCACCGCATTGGCCGAGTGGGCCGCGCCGAGCGCATGGGCCTGGCCATAAGCCTGGTGTCCTCGGTCGAGGAGAAGGTCTGGTACCACGGCGAGTGGTGCAAGACCCGCGGACGCAACTGCAACAACACCAATCTCACCGAGGTCCGTGGCTGCTGCATTTGGTACAACGAGCCGAACCTACTGGCCGAGATCGAGGACCACTTGAACATCACCATACAGCAGGTGGACCGCTCGTTGGCCGTGCCAGTGAACGAGTTCGATGGAAAGGTGGTGTACGGCCAGAAGAACCTGAACACGGGCACCGGCTACAAGGACCACGTGCAGCAGCTCAAGCCGGTGGTTAGGAAGCTTACCGATTTGGAGTTACAATCACAATCTTTATTCTTGAAACGCTTAAAAGTCTAAAGTGCGCACTGCAGTTTGGGAACATGACAATGCTTATCTGGCCCACAAGCAATACATAATGATTTATTTATATACACATAAATGAAACACGAAAGAACGTTTAGGGTTAAAACAAAGTTAAGGTCTAAGTGGCAGCAGCTTATTCCGCTTCCTCGTCCTCCTCGTTGAACTCGGTGCGCATTTGCTGGAGTTGCCGGAGCTGCTGGCAGAGTTTGTTGCCGAACGACTCAACATAGCGGGGGCTTATCTTGTCCAGCAGGGCGTAGGGGGTTTCGAAGATCTCCTCGTCGTCCGCTCCCACGGTGGCAGTCTTGTCGTCGTCCAGGGTGTCGTAGGTCCAGGAGACGATTTTGAAACCCCTGCTGGTCACCTGAACACAGCAGGTGAAGCCCTCGATGGTGCGAATGTTTAGGTAAATGTGGGAGGCATCGGTGGGCAGTTTCTCGGAAATGAAGATCTCTGCCACATGCGATTTGACATCGTTTATAATCGCATTCGCCTCGTCCACGCAGTTGAAAATCTGCTCGTCGCGGTCGTCGACGACATCTGGAGACGTGCTCATTGTTCGGTTGTTGTTTTTTATTGGAGTTTTGAACTAAGGCTTAGACTTTGGCCGCTTTCACAAGCAACATGTCTTTCAATATGTTTCTGTTCTTGGCATGATTTAAGATTTTGCAATTCACAATTCGTTCTTAATAATTTCAACAGTACAAAAATTGACTAGCGATTCCGTTTTTGAGTTTATGCTGATTTTTCCTACAATTCTAATGCCGGCGACTCCGTTAGTTGTGTCCAATGGGCCGCTTTTAGTTAGTATTTATCTGTAAATTCCAAGACTGCTGTTAGAAGAAGAGTGGCTGGCACTTTTTGTGATGGAGATGGCAACTCGGTGGACATTTAATACTTTTAAATGTTTACCCCTCCGCAAGCACGATTTATACTTAGTGCATGTATTATTTGCTTATTTGCGCGGTGCGCAGTGGGAGTTTGACAAAAATTTCGTGAAAATACAAAAATTAAACAGCCCTGCCAACCTTGTGCTAAGCGATAACAATTGTTAAAAAGCGACAACCAGTCCGATAAATTGTGCAATCGGCCAATCAGCTGATCAAATTTTTATTTTGTATTTGTAAAACGCGAATTATTTTTGTATTCATAATAAAAAGGTCAAAATTAAAAGTGGGACATGTGAAAATTAAAGCAATTAAACACACACGCGTACACGTAACTAAAAGGTATCCTTTAAGCGAATCTACTAACAAAATCAAACCTTCTTGCTCACCTGCGTGTAGCTCTACCGTGGACCTTCTGATATTTTACAATTGTTCTCTTTGTTTCATTTGGCATGAATGACAGCATCGGCAAAGGTTTAAGATGTACTTTCCGGTGGGCTGGCCCAAGCGAGTCAGCCTAGCGCTGCCCGGCGAAACCGCCCACATCCGCCACATTTGCTGTGATGCCGTTAAAATACTCGTCGCGGCCATTGGAGATGACTTCTTGGGGATTTGGTATTCCAACCCACTCATACCAATAGCCTACTTTCGCCGCAGTGCAAATTCCCTACAGCTCTATGGCACCAATCACTTCATCATTTGGAAGCCAGACTCCAGGCAACTGGCTCTCCTAACCAGCACTGGGGCCTTGCTCCTCTACCAGTTGGATTTCGATGCGAACGGACGAGGAATTCTCATGCAGGTCGATCCCCCAGCCACCAGCCTTAAGCGTGACTCAGCCGAGCTATTCATCAAAGAAAACATTCCAAGGCTGAGTGTGCGGGAGCTCTGCAGTGTCACTCTGGGCTCCGTAATCTCGACCGTCTGCTGCATCAGCCTCAGCGAACTCCTTCTGGCCACTGAGTCATGTGAGCTGTTGCGTCTGCAGTGGACCCAGCTGGAGTCGGCCGCAGAGCCAAATAAGGAAGGCAAAGTCGAGCTACCCACCATGGCAGCTGTCAGCCTCCGCGACATACCATTCTACGTACACCAGCAGGCGCCGACCAAATGCGTGCCAGCAATCGCACGCGGCGCCTATGTAGCCTCCCTGGAATACTCGCCCTTCATTGGCGGCTGCGCGGCCGTGTTCAGCGACCGCCGAGCAGCCTTTCTGATAGCTAATCACCTGAAATTCGAGACGGCCCAGATGCACGGCTGTTGGGTGCCCGACGTGGAGGATGCCAGCGTCTGCAGTGTCAACCACAAGTTCCGTCTGCTGGCTTACGGCCGCCAGAGCTCTGAGGTGGCCGTATACGCCATTGAGGACACAACCGGGGCCTTGGAGTTCTCGCATCGCCTGGCGCTCACAGAAAACGTCCTGCCCGGCAGCCTGGGCGCCGTCAGCGAACTCAAGTGGAGCCCGGACGGCTGTGTGTTGGCCGTGTGCTGGACCAACGGCGGCTTGGCCCTATGGAGCACATTCGGCGCCCTGCTTATGTCCACTCTCAGCTGGGACTTCGGCGTCCACGTGGACCTACTTAAACAAAACCCCCTGAAGCTGCGCCGCCTCGAATGGTCCACCGAAGGCTACCAGCTCTTCATGTGCTCCACGTCGCCAGACACATCCAGCAATGTCCTCCAGATGCAGTTCGCCAAGAGCGCCCTCAGCATGAACCCCTGCATGACGGCCAACCCCCACATTCTGCTCCAAGGAGACGACTGTCTCTACATCAACCAGGGCAACAACCTGGAGCAGACCTACGGCGGAGCCAAGTACACCTTCCCCAGCCAGCAGACGACGGCCGCCTCGGCCGAGGACTGCCTGGAGTTGAAGCAAACCCCCGACATGGCCAGCATTCTGGCTGAGAGCAAATACTGGACGGTCCTCCAGCTGCCCCTCAACTACGCCGCCACCAACTGGCCCATTCGCTACAGCGCCATCGACGCTGCCGGCCTCTACGTGGCCGTGGCGGGGCGCACAGGCCTGGCCCACTACTCCCTGGTGACTAAAAAGTGGAAGCTCTTCGGCAACGAGTCCCAGGAGAAGGACTTCGTGGTGTCCGGCGGCCTGCTGTGGTGGCACGGCTTCATTGTCATGGGCTGCTACTCCCTGCTGGACCGCACGGACGAGCTGCGCTGCTACCCATCCGAGTGCAAGCTGGACAACCAATTCGGCCACAAGCTGCAGGTGCGAGCCCCCGTCATCAGCCTGAACGTCTTCCGCCGCCAGCTGATTGTGCTCACCGCCGACGGCATCGTCAGCCTCTTCAATCTCACCAAGACCTCCGCCCACTCCCTGGACATTGAGTGCGTCTACGAGCTGGACGTCAAGAGCATCTGCATCCACCCGGCCTGCATAGTCTCGCTGACGATTACCAACCTTAAGAACGAAATGAAGCCATCCGGCCAGGCCGAGCCTGCGGGGGCCCCTGCCGAGACGATCATCGTGAATGTGTGCGGCAAGATTCTGATGATCCAGCGCGACGCCTGCCAAAATGTGCCCAACACCCTGCTGGCCACCTGCCTGGCCTCCTGCGTGGAGTGCTTCTGGCTCTCCCACCAGCTGGACAATTGCCAGGCCATGCGCGACTGCCTCTGGCTCTACTCGGGCGCCCACGGCATGCGGGTGTGGTTGCCCATACTGCCGCCCTCGCAGGAGCGGCTGGAGGCCGGCGGCAGCACCCAGCGCCTGCACAGCTTCATGTCCAAGCGCATTATGCTCGGCTTTCCGCTGAAACTCTACCCGTTGGTTATCCTATTCGACAATGTCATCGTGCTGGGCGTGGAGACGGAGACCACGCTGTACACCAGCGAGTCCTCCTCGCATTTCTCCCTGCCCTTTGCCCTGCTGGAGCGCAAGTCGCAGGTCTACTTGCACAAGGTCCTGCGGCAGCTGATCAAGCGCAACCTGGGCTACTCGGCCTGGGAGATTGCCCAGTCCTGCCGCTCCCTGCCCTACTTCCCCCATGCCCTCGAGCTGCTGCTGCACGAGGTGCTGGAGGAGGAGGCCACCAGCAAGCAGCCCATACCGGACGCCCAGCTGCCCAGTATACTGGACTTCATCAGGGAGTTCCCCGTCTACCTGCAGACCATTGTGCAGTGCGCCCGTAAGACGGAGATTGCCCTGTGGCCGTACCTCTTCTCCATGGCGGGAAAGCCCAAGGAGCTGTTCCAGCTGTGCCTGCAGGCCGAGCAGCTGGACACGGCGGCCAGCTACTTGATCATTCTGCAGAACCTGGAGCCTTCGGTGGTCAGCAAGCAGTACGCCACCATGCTGCTGGACATAGCCCTGCAGCAGCGTAAGTGGGAGCTGGCCAAGGATCTGATACGTTTTCTGAAGGCCATAGACCCCAACGAGATAGACTCGCCGCGCTCCTCGATGGTGGTGAACGTGAAGATCGCGCCGCCGCCTCAGCCGCAGTCGCAGGTGAACCAAAACTCGGAGGTCTTTAATCTGGTGCTGGGCCCGATTGGGCGCGAGCGCAGCTACTCGACGACGGTGACCAGCAATCTGCCCAAGGAGAAGCAGCGGGACAAGCCGCCGCCGCTGCAGACCTCGGCCAGCAACCAAAGGGACATTTCGACGGTGACCATAGGCACGCCCACGGACACGGGCGCCCCGCCCAGCGTGCTGAGTGGCAGCAACGGCCCGCCCACAGTCATTGTGCGCCGCAAGTCCGAGCGCAGCAATTCGACCAAGGAGCGCCAGAAGGAGACCTTCTGCATTGACCTGATCCTGCAGCGCCATGCCCGGCAGCTGCTGCAGCAGCACAAGCTGCTCGACTTGGGCTGCATGTGCGCCTATTTGGACTTCCATTTGGTGAGCTGGCTGTCGCAGGAGGCGGAGAGGGCGGCGCGGCTGGAGGACTTTATTCAGGCCCTGCAGGCTTTGCACGACGAGCTGAAGCTGCCGCAGCCTTTTCCCGTCTCAAAGGACGACTTTGCCCAGTTGGCGGAGAGCCGGCTGCCGGCGCTGGCCTCCTCCTCGCAGACCTCCGAGTCGGGCTACTTCAGCATTGCCCAACTGGACACGCCGAGGAGTCTGTCGAATGGAAATGCGGCCCAGTCGCCGCAGCTGCAGCCGAGCATCAAGGAGGAGGACGAGCTGCAGCTGAACTCCCTGCCCGCGCTGAAGATGCGTTCCTCCTCGCAGCTGTTCTTCGAGAACTTCAGCTTCCGCCGGCTGTGCAGCGGAGACGGCCAGCCCGCCGTGGCCAGCTATCTGCCCGAGAAACTGGCCATCAAGCTGAGGTATTTGCTGCAGTTCTTTATTGAAGCCAATTGCACGGACTACGCGCTGCTTTTGTCGGTTGTGCTGCAGGACGCGGCCTCCATTGGGCGCATTGTCAACGTGGTCATCCGCTCCGAGTCTGTGGGCTCCTGCAAGCGCATCGAAGCGGTCCTTAAGCTCCTCACCAAGTGGACTTTCGAGCACAGCGCCTCCTTGTACCGCTCGTTTGTGTTTATTCTCCAGCCGCACATCTGCCTGCTCGACCAGTACATCCAGTCCGTGGGCGGTGCTTCCTCCGAGGCTACCCATGACTCGGCCGGCGGCGGCGACCTGGGCGAGAACAGCACGGCCGCCCAGCTTGACAACGACGCGCTGGATGCCCCCGGCCAGCTGTCCAACGGCAACTGGACGCCCGAGTTGGCCCCGCACCAGCGCCTCACTCGGCACGCCAGCCTCGAATCCAATGGGAATCATCCCTCTCATAGCTCTTCCACACAGTCCTCGCCAGCCCAGCGGCAGCAGCGGTCCGGGTCGGTCAGCGACCAGAAGGGCGCCTGTTTGCTGATGTAAAGCATATCCGTATACTCAGTGGATCTACGTAATTTTTGGAGAGCCGGCGGGATTTTTTAAATTGTAATTTGTATTTAAACTTTGTATTCGTGATGTCTGCTGTTGAAGTTATTTGTGTTTGTTTTTGTGTTTGTTGTTGAGCAAGAGCAAAAGCAACTGCAGTGTTGAGTGCAACGAAGGCGACTTGGAGCGCCGATATTTTTAGTGGAATCCGTTTGGATCTTGTGGAAGATACTGGGATGTAAAATTCGTGTTATGAGTACGTAAACTTAGTCGATCCTATAAATCCATCTCTCCTACTTACCCAATAACTAACTAGAATTTTGCAATATTTTGTTAATTCAAATGTACAACTTATACAAATATACATTCATATACATAAATACGTAACATAAATAAACTGTTCAAATTAATTGTAAAGGAATTTACAGGAAATCTCGCAACGATTCCTGCTGCAACTCAGTTTCAGTCGATCACTCACAGATGGCGGCACAAAATTATAAAGATCCAAGACATGGGTCCTCAAAATTGGAAAAGTACCAGGCGAGCAGAAATTGGCAGGCGGTCGATAACATTTTCAAACGCTTATATCTCGGAAATAGATGAAGCGATTTCATGCCGGATTCTCACTACGAATTCTCTGTAAATTGATCGTCGGCTGCTCTCCCTTTGGAACTTAACAAAACATTTCCTAAGTCCTTTTTTCCTTTTCTTAATTTTAATTCATATACACGGGACTTTCCGGAAACAAATAATACCTCAAAATAGCTGATCGTCCGACCTTTCTTAAGCATATTTGACCTTTACTCTATCCTGCTTAGTTAGAATTATTTCAGTTTTATTTAAATTGTTAAATATATAAGTTGAATTTTCCTTCCGTTTTAACTTTTAATATAACTTTTATTTATATAATAAGTTTAATATTTAAGAATTTGTTATCATTTTTTGGCGATTAGCTTAAGCTTTCAACAAGTGGTCAATTCGAAGCATATGCAATTTTATTTTAATTTTATTCTTTATCCTTTGCCATACCCTGTTTCTGATAAATTTTTACACACTGCAGATTTGTCTAATTTTCTATGTTACATTCCGAGGCGAGCGGATTTGGTCGTCCAGAGAGTTTGGCAGAGATTATGTACGTCCTTCCTTACCAGTTTAATGAGTCTCCTTTATACCTCCAACCAGCCCGGCGTGTATTTTAGAGTCTTATTACAAATATTTATAATCATTTTAACTCTTAGCCGCATGGGGCACTTAGTTCTTGAAACTTTGGGGTTTTTGCTCTCCCAATGCATCCATTCCGATAATCTGCACAGCACCCAAAAGTTTCCGTTGTAAATCTTTCCTCATCCAGAATCTAATTAAACGCGCTTCCCCAAAGTTCCCACAGCCTCGCGTCAGGAGTCATCGACTGCGGGTGCCCCGAATCAACGGCTTCCTCCACTGCAGTTTGCGTGTGGGGATGCAACTTGCTCACAGCCGTTGTAAAAGTTAATGATGGCAACTGATTCATTACGGCTTCGACTTGATTTGGTCGTGGGCCAGGCGATAGTTAGCATTGTCATTGTGCTCCGCGCGTGTGTGTGTGCGGAATCCCAAAGTTTTTGCAGCAATTCGCGCAATTGAAAACTTTGCCGGCGACAACGCAGAAGGACGAGCGACCGAGCAAGACACACAAACCACCAATCCGAGCTCAAAGCGAAGCCCACAATGAAACGGTAAACTGCTTCTGCTCACAAAACATAATCACTGAGCAGAGCACCAACGGCAAGAAAGCGCCCAGGACTCCCAGTAAGTTTGATGAGCAGTCAGGCGTTGGCCTGCAACTATTGTTGCTGGTCAAAGTTATGATACACAAGTCACCATCCCAGCCATCCCAGCTGGAAATATTCATATAAATAAAAGCATCTCAGAGCTGCAGACACATGAAAGCGAGCGTCGATGGGCGGACGGGCGGCGGTCAGGTGCAGGAGGTGTTCGAAAAACTTTTACGAATTCTTAATATTGCGTCAGACTTAGACAGCAACACAAACAACAGCAACAAGCACTCACACAAGAGAAATACCAATAACAACTGTAATAATGGCAAACTACAATCCCAGGATGTTGGAATGCCGCAGACAACTCCACCGGCATCTGCCCTGCAACAACAGCGGCAGCGGCGGCGACAAGAGCTTTGTAACCCGGTGTTGCCAAACGGGTTGATGGCCAGTCTGGGCCACAGTTGTTCGGGGTGGACCACTCAAAGGTTAAACTGCATAGCCAGTTGGCTCCTCTCTTATTGTTGTTCCGATGCTGCTGCTCTGCGGTTGGCATTGCTATGCCGTTTTAGTTGTTACAACTTTGCCGATCCACCTGGGGCAGCATCGCGGGGTGGGAGGTGGCGATGATGTAGGTGGCTTTCTCGGTTTTGTCTCTCTGTCTGATGAATTTTCGACGTTGCCCTGGTGATTTGATGAATGCGAATTCCTTCAATAACCAACGGCTGCCGGGGTAATAACACAGCAGGTGGGTCCGTTAGGAGGATTATTCGCATCAAATGAATGGTAAGTATGCAAACCGGGTTTTTCTGGTTGTATCCTGGAAATACTCTAAACCAGATCATCCATCCCCTTCTCCAATGCAAACACTGGGAGGCAAAATCGGTGAGTTCTATAACGATATAACGAAGCAGTGCCAGGCATAATTTAAAGACCGATAGCAAGTCTAATTTCGAGTTAAAATTTGCCTATTTCGAAAATAAGAAAAACAAAATTCTCTCCAGAGGAAAAGACAATAAAACAATTTGAAATTCATTTAAATTTATTGTACTAAAGTTCGAAAACAAATCCAACTTTCTGCCCATGTTCATGTTCAGTGGGGAGGGCTTAGGCTTCAGGGATTAAGAATTTGCACATTTTAAGCTCTACGAAATGAGAGTGTGGGCCACCCCGCAAATTAGAGCTGTACTTTCTTCGGTTTTGGCGGGGGCAACCGCACGCCGATCTGCTTCACTAGACCCACCCATTGATCATGGTACGGAGAGCTGAATGCTGGAATCCTTAATAAAAAACCATAGAAAATTTCATCAGCATAGATTACAAGGAAGGCAACAACAAGAACAACAACAACCACATAACAAAATAAACTCAAAAAACGCAGAGAGTGTGGTCGAAACCAATTTGAAAGCTTTTCGACAGCGGCAGTGGTGATTAGGGTGGAGTGGAGGGAGAGAAGTTTGAAGTTTACCACCCACACCCCCCAATTTGTCGGGCCATTGGAGTGCTGCCTGACCCGCTGCCTGTCCGTACAGGCAGTCCATGGAGTCTACTATTTTGGTGTAAAAATTTCTAAATTGTACATTCATTGCATTTGCATTTTACAAGTAAATCCCCCAACTGCCAATCTAATGCATATTGCAAAGCGCCGACCCTCCTCCGCTGTGCTCCCTGCCCGTGGGTCTTTCTGTTTGTTTGTTGCCACCCGAGCATCTAACAGTTTCAGCTCCACGGACTTGGATTTGCTGTTGGTGGTGGGCGAGGGGAAGAGCGTTAGTTGGCGTGGGGAATACTTTTGTGTCGAACAGTTAAAAGTCTGTCAGAAGCTTTCCATCAGCGTGGCTGTGTTGCTGTTTTTTTAACTTTTACTGCAACTTCAACTTTGAACCAACACAAATGAACAGAGAACTGAAGTATATAAAGAAGTGGGCAGACAGACAGAATAAGAGCAATATAATAATGCTCTATATAGGGACCCAAATGCTGCAACTGTCGGACAGCGGCGACTGCCGAAAAAAAGTTGCTCAAAATCACAAAATCAACTTCACTGAGGGTGGCCATCAGTCAGTCTATTGGCAGGAACTCCGCTCTTGTGTCTTCTTTAGGTTTCTATCTGACTTTTATTCTCAATATGACAGTGATTTTTCGACTGAAAAAGACCAAAATTTGAGGAGACAAAGCAAGCGCCCAAAAAAGTAGGCAACGAAAAATTGAGCTTGCAACGCACTCATTTTCTGTCCAGAGGTCAGCCCTTCTGATAAAATTTATATTTCCCTTTTAAGATTATACTCTGAAGATAAGAAAAAGGATGTTCGTTGCCGTATGAGCGCTGCAGGATGGCTAGCAGACTTATCCTTACTTTGACGCTTGTGGATCTTTCGTGTTTCTTGTTCTTGCTGAAATTCATTTCCGGGAAAATTTAGCAGCAAGGTGATCAAAAAAACCCATCAGTCGATTTACTCGTCGATTTTAAATTGCTGATTGTTTTGCCCCAACCGGCCCTGATCCCCCGCAAGGAGTCCTTCGCAGACACAGACTACTTTTTACTTGAAGGACTCAAATTACGTTTTTGCCAGCATGAATAGATAAATACGACTTTGCGGAATGCCGCCGCGGAGGGGGCGGTGCTGTGAAATGTCTACGGGCTGCTGGTGCTGCTGTCTGGCTGCAATTTCCAGGCCACAAAACTGCTGGCGTGTGAGAAGTTGAAAGAAAAAGGGGCACTGGGGTTTCCAACTGTCGAAATTTATTTATTTTGTTCACAATAGAAACACTTTAATGCCAAATGTACCGTTCTCTGCCGCGGCGGTGGCTGCAAGGCGGCCACGAAATTCTTTCCTTGAGGCAACTGAGGACCAAACTTTACCGGTGAAGCTACGTTCGCTCCGGCCACCTGATGTCCCAGAACAGGATCTGGCCAGCTGCCTCCGAGCGTGTGGGTCACTCTGCCTGTCGGTGTGGGTGCCATGTAAATGTTAATACCTCTGCCCCCCCAAACCCACACACATCCTGCCCGTCACAATCAGACGCTTTTATCACGTGTCAGCAGCCAGAACGGCAAGACGGAGGCGGGGCAGTCGATGCCGCCCCCAGGCAGGAAGAAGTGCAACCAAACCCCCTCCCCCTTCCTACTCAAGGAAAGTTTTCTATTGTCGGGCGAACTGGCTGACCTCTTCAACCCACACGCACAGAAAAATGTGTGCGTGAAATGGAAGTTGACAGCGGGGCGGGCTCCAAGGGCGACATTGTAACATTTGGGCATTAGGCGCAGACAGCGCACCGTCTCCTTCCACCTGATCCTAAGTCCACACACAAACACACACTGGCTCATCCCCATGGGCAGCCTTTTACCTTTGGCTGTCATTGAGGTGCAAAGTTTACCTCATTAATTCATTAATCAATGCTGCTGTGTGGGTGTTTTGGCCTGTGTGTGTGTGAGTGCGTAGCGCTGTGCGTGTGTCGCTGCGAGAGTTGTTGCCTTTGCCTTTGTTTTTGGGTACTTTTGGAGAGCAGCACCTGTAAATAATGGGAACCCTTGGATCCTTTGTTCACCAGCCCAGCGATGAGCTGGGAACTCATCTGTTTTTTCTCCCTCTGCCATTGTTTCCACCTCTTCTTTAGCTTACATTTCGCTGCACATTGGCAAAACAAAAGCCAGCACAAGGGGGGCAGAGGCGGCAGCCCCCTACGCCTGATGACTCAACAGCTTTGGCCATTCAATAAAGATTTATGCCCAACTCCAGATGCGGCTGTCGGTGTGTGTGTGTCGCGTGGCCTGCGTGTTTTGGGCGCCATTTTCGTCAATCATTTGGTAAGTTCCAATTTCATGGCTTTTACGCGCATTTACTTTATGCAACTCATTTCCTTCATTGGCCCACCCCGGGCGCTCCGACTCGGCCAAAGGAACTAAAAGTAATTTACGCAATACAACGCAAAACTTAATTTCCTTTTTTGTTTGAATTTTTACTTATTTTTTCCTCTCCGAACAGTCATTTCTGCGTCGACTTCACCTTCCCAGGCCATCCACCGCATATGCTACAGATCATTAAGTTTCCCTTCAACCTAAATAGAAGCAAGCGGAAAAGGTGGGGGAGCTGCACAAAGCGGAGTGGCTGAAATGGCTGCTTCGTCTTATAGATAAACTGTAATTTCGTTGCACCTGCTGACTGCTCAAGTTTAGGGAACCAACCCCTTCAAGCCTTTATTCCTTGAACTGCAGTTCTGGGGGCAGCCAAATGCGCACGCCTGCCCATTTACCTAGATATATTTACCGTGACGTTGTAATCCAAAAGATTTTGCTTAACAGAGACCAGCAGTTTGGTGCATGTGTGAATCCAGAAGTGTGGGAACGGAGCACTTAAGCCAGACAAAAAATCGAGCCACCCACAGAACCATCAACAGAAGGAATCTTAAGTTTATTTTACTGAACATCATACATCCAGTGCTTTTGAGAAATGGGAAAAGGAATTCCTAGAAAAGAATTAAAATCAGTAAAGGATTTTTTAAGATTCTATAGTAAAATCGACATCAGTTCGTATCTGACTTTGATCCGAATAATTATAATGGTTAAGTGCTAAATCCTAGACGACTTAGAGATTCCTTTTTATCATAAAATTATTTATCATGAGGAAAGAAATATTGAGAATATAGCCACAGGATTCTTCGAATATTTTGTTTGAGAGAACAAAGTTGTTAAATATTTATTATCATCGCCTGAATTTTCCTCAGTTAACTAAAAAGTATACAAGCATTTTTTATTTTATACAATATTCGATTTAATATATTTCCGATTTTAAATATTTGTTCCGAAACCATACAAAATTAATCCTTGTAGCTTACAGCCTATTTCTATGGAAATCGTTTTATCTTTGTTAATTTCTGTTGGAAAATTTGCTTACGAATTTGTCGCCTGGTTTGTATTAGATTTCCATAGTGTGCCGCGGGTTGAATATAATCCTGTTGCCTAAACTCATTTATTATGAAATTATGCATACTTTTATTACACTTCAGTTGCATAAATTTAAGCCGGATTGCACATTTGGACCAACAGGCGCTCGGCCACATCAACATTTTCCTATCGCCTCGGGACCGGCGGCGATGAGCTGATTCCGTAGGAAATTCAAGGTGTCTTCAGCCAACGCGAAATGTCTTCCGGCAGAGCAGCTCATGAGCCAAAAAGAGCTTAAACTTTCCTTGGCTAGCCATCCACCGACCCCCCTACCCAAAGCGGATTCCCTTGGTCCAGTGGAACAGTTGCTGCCACACTGCACTTAAATACCATATATCAGTCTTGGGGGCTGTCGAAAGCTCCTGTCGGTTAGGAGATGTCTCAGATTTTGCTGTGGGAGGCTATTTAAAAATTTAGATTTTTACGACTGCCTGAATGGCTGGGGAGGAGCGCAGCGTGGCTCAGCTGGCCCGAGCGTCTATTAAAAATGCACACGTCAGCTTTATTTGCGTTTTAGACTGTGAAAATATGCTAAAACTCTCCAGGCAACGGCGTGTGAGTTGGATAAACCACAAAAGGGTTAATAGCCATGGAAATGCGAAACTTCTTAGCCATTACCGTGCCGGTGACTCCTCTCCAACCATTCGGGCCCATCAAAATACTTTCAGCTGCTGTCAGCCGTTTGGGGCTTAAATTTAATATACCCGGATCAAGGTGACATTATAGAATTGCCACCCAAATGCGATATGACAATGCCTGGAAATCGAATTATTTTAAATGGATACGAAAAGCGATGCGAGTCGAGGAAAATTATTATATTCTCTTTGGGTTGAATATTGGAAATCAACTGTATATACTCGTTTTATTTAAGCACTTAAATAATTTGATTTAAGGTTTAAAATTGGGATTCAAGTCTTGCCAATTTGAAAAGTCCTCAAGAGAGTTGTCTATAGTTGACTAATGAGAGGAAATCAATGTTACTTAGGTTATGGCATGAAAATGCAGAATTTATTTTAAATGTGCCGATTAATATTTAATTATCACTGCGGGGGCCCATTGCACAAACAAAGTTAGCTCATTAAGCATACGCATCGTTGGCAAATTGTTGTGATTAACCGATTGTTTCCCTGCACTTGCTACGCTCCCTTGCATTATTTCAATTTCACTTCTGAATGATTATTAATGAGAAGTCACACATAAAACTGCAGGCATTACCGGGACCGCCGACCAGAATCGGGGATGTATCGCATTACCCAGCAGAAGATATGGCCAGCGGGGCAGCGACCACTTAAAACGTTTACAAATTAAACGCTTTTTAATATTTATGCATTTTTTTTTCATTTTCCTTTATTTGCAATTTTTTTTTGTCGTTTTTGTTTTTGCTTTTCAATCTTTTCACATTTTGTTGGGGGCTTGCATGATTTAAATTTTCTCATTTAAGTGGTGGTGTGGGGGACATGCTTTTGTAATTTTAATACGGCCTTTTTGCGGTTGTAGTTTTTGTATTTTCTGCGTGGCTCTGTGTGGAGTGAAAAAAACCAATGCTCTGCCATTGAAAATAATTTAATATGCAAATGATTACAAA
Organism: Lissocephala sabroskyi; assembly: GCA_037075105.1. NCBI lineage: Eukaryota > Metazoa > Arthropoda > Insecta > Diptera > Drosophilidae > Lissocephala > Lissocephala sabroskyi. The sequence goes on from JBAMCP010000043.1 coordinate 51,403, forward strand.
TACGCACGCACAGACAAATCCTCGATAGGACAGTCGGCCGGCGGGGGGTATGGGCAAAGTAATTTTAATAACTACCCAATGTTTCACATAATTGAAGTTAACTGGATTTCAAACAGAGCGAGTTGACCGCAGCCAATCAATCGCAGCAAGCAAACAAACTGGCAAATCGACGAGGCTTCCTGCAATCCTGTCATTATAAATGGCACACTCAAACAATAAAACTCTTCGATCCTTGGGAAATTTTCAAATTTTTTGAAGCCAACGAAGCTTAATTGAATGCACTTTAATGATACACAATTAATATTTGAACGAAGAGCCAATTTGTTTGCTTGTTTGTAAAGCTGCCGGTTACTTTATAATTAATTTCCATTTAACTAAATTTGCAGCGGCGTTCCAGTTTACAAAAATTCAACTCAACGTTTGATCGATAAAATATTTCAAAATAATTTCTGTGTGTTTGTGTGTTTGGCGGTTCTTAAGCTGCTTAGTAGGCGATTTTTTTACAAAGTTAGTGGCAATCGTGTGTCTTTCGAGCTGGAACTTGACTTACTAAACAAGTCATTCAGTTTACAATCATAAAAATATAAAAATCTCGGCTTCACATTTGGGTTGCCCTGTGGAGAAGATTCGCTGGCTTCGGCTTCACTTCGGTTGGTGAATTCTAAATACTCTCATGCAATAGGACAGGAAACCGTGGGAATTCTAGGAAGTAGCCAGCCATGTTTGTATTTTAGTGTACGTGGTTGGTTCTCTTTGGGATCGATTTGATCGTTTGGGGGTTGCTGGGCGTGGTTGGGGTTCTGGATGCGGTTCACTTATCCTTTCGCCTCTGCTCTGATATTTTTTATAGTAGGTAGGTATAAGTATTTTATACGCAATATGTAGTTAGTTCTATGTATGGCATTTGGGCCATATGCTCTATTCTTGCTTGCTATGTAAGTCATTCGTTTTATAGTTTTACACCGATGCTTAGTTTATGCTATGATGTATGAATGTATGTATGTATGCAAGTACTCATGTAACTGTTTGCTTGATTTATGTAACTATGTGGCGTGTGCTTCAACCCTCTTCCATGGATCTCTATGGCTAACGACAATGCTACTTCTATTATTTCATTTCTTTCAACCTTAAGTTTTTTTTGCGATTTTTTCGTATTTTCTTTCATGCTACTAATGACTCGTTTTTCAGTTTAATTTTTTTTTTTTCTTTACGAAGGGCTTAATGTTGCAACTGCTCACTACTTTAAAATAGTTTCATTTACTTTAATCATATGCTTTTATCTTGCGTCTCCTTCAAAAGGCTGCTCTACTTGTTCGTTTGTCCCTCATTTCGCTTGCTAATCCTAACCCGATTTTTGTTTAATAGCTACGCGTTGGTTTTTATTGCTTGACTTTAATGTACCTATATTTTGCCGCCTATTCGGGCTCACTATGGGGATTGATCTCCCTTCGGAATAAACTAAGGAACACACCAAGAACAGGTAATGTCTTTAAACGCATATCTCTCTCAATGGCTGGGCTTCAAAAACAATAGGATTTTAGAGCTAATGTAGAACAACGAAAACTTAAATGGAATCTGTTGGAAATTTACAATGATTTTTCGTCCTGTCTGTCGATTGTAAGCCCGTCGCCGTTACTATTCCAATCGTTTAGATCTAGTTGCGCTTTTTGTATAACTCGTAGGTGTATAGTCTCTCAAACTTTGTTTTCATCATATAATTTCTTTTGTTTCGACTTGGTGTCGTTACTATCGCAAGTACATTTCCAAAACCGTTTTTGTTTGATTTTAATTAATCTGTACGAATATATGTATATGTATATATGTGTAGATGCTTTTTGGTTACTCTTGCCGATGCCAAATTAATTTAAAATTGCAAAAGGCAGGAGGGGGTTTCTGTGTTGTATATTAAGCTCAACTTAAGGTAACTTGAAAACAGAGGGTTCTTTGTTCTTGTGTACGCTGGGCAAAGGAAAAGCTTTGAAAGAGCTCCTCTCTGTCTAATTAGTTAGACGTTCTGCCAATTTGTTTCACTGGTTTTTGTAGGTCAAATTAGTTGCATCCAATTGGAGGGGCCACAAAGCTAAGGGTCCGACTGCCAAAGAGCTCAATGCAAAGTGCCTCACAAGGATTTGTTGAAAGGGCGAAGGTTGTAAAAATACAGAATCAAAATAAGGGAAGATATTTTTTGGGATCATATAAAATCAAACATAAAAAGCAGTAATTATTTTTTCGGATGATAGAGAAGAAATTTTACTTCCAAATGGCTAAAATTATGGAAAGTGATTGTTGAAAATTGTCGAGAAAACAACAAAGAATTAAACTTTTTTTTTTGTTTTCATAGGAACATAAAATTTAGCTCCCGACCTTAGATTAAAATTTAAAAGATATTATTTAAACTTTCTCCAAAATATTCTATTTAAATGGGTCAATAGATTTTTAGATAGGTAAGAAAGCACAGCAAAAACTGGTCCAACTTTAAAAACCTTGAAAGAATAGGGGGATAATGACTTCTTTTAAATTAACCAAAAATCCCCTGAAGAAATTAGGTGGGTCTTATTTTGTTAATAAGGACGGACATATTCGGAAAATGTTGGGTAAGTTTTGATATGAAAGAAGAACATAAGCCCAACAGACATGATAAAAACTACTTAGGCTTCGGATATTAAAAATAAAGTGTCACGGGAATGGCAGGAAGTGAAAGATGTCAGATGAACGGATCGCTGTAAAATCTCCGTTTTTATATTCTTGGCTTGAATAACAATTAAATTTAGAATCAGTGTGAGAACAGTTAGGAAAATCATCAAACTTGATGGCCAAATTTTACACCTCTGACACTCGTACAAAAAGTTTTGTAATTTTTAACAGAGCCCAACTTTGGCGAGTGTACGTGTGGCTGGGTGTATCTCGAGATAAGTGTTTGTGTGTGTGTGTGTGTGTGTGTAGTGTGTTTTTCAAAACTTTTAATAGTTTGCGCACTCCACTCTTTTTGTTTAATGTTATTTTGATTGTTTTAACTTTGCATTTGCATTTGGGTTGCACCAATTTTTTTTTGTTTCGTTTTCTTACTATTTCTAGGGGTTTTTTGTTGTTAATTATAGTAATACCATGAAGTAGTTATCCTAAAAATATATATGATTTATTGTATATATATATATATTTAAATATATGTATATATATTTTTGTTCATATATGTATGTGTATATAGCGCGACATTTTGGTAGTTTTGCTTGCCATCATCTGGGATTTGGTATAAAAATTGTAACTTTAGTTAAAGTGTTTTGTTTTTTTGGGAGGGGTTTTCCATCGCTTTATTTGCCATGTATAAAATACTCACATTCACATTTACAACTACGAACCACGTAACTACTTATAGATGTATCTATGTATATAGGTATGTATATATATATATACTATATCCGTGTGTATATATCTATGTCGTATGCATGTATATGGTATATTTTACTACTTCGAGCAGAACTTGGCGGCCTTACTTTCTAGATTTGCTGAAATATTTCGGTTGCTGAGACACAGTTGCAGTAGCCCTAAAATGTCTCGTGCTAATCACACACCCTGTATAATGCTTAATTCGCATTCGCAAAATCCGCAATCGTTTAGCTAACAATTCCACTTTAGTTACTCGGTTGCTTATTGCCTAGGTTAGTATTTACAGTTCTCGGCTTAGTTCTAGAAAGGTTGGGGATATCCAGTGAGTATTTGGACGTTAGTGAAAGAAAGGAGCCAGCAGGTAAGAGGGACAGAAACAGTTAGAGAGCAGGGAATGAAAGGAGAGCATAGGACAGACAGACACTTAAAGTGTAAGAGAAGTTTAATTTGATCATAGTAACTAAATAATAGGAAACCGGTGTAAAAAAAGTTGTTTATTTAAATAGCAAAAATCAACAAAAATATACAACCAAAATTATTGCAAGTGCGTTTAATCGAAAACAGTACGAAGCTAAACTTCACCAAATGCAAAATAATTACACCCTTTCGGCCTTATAGATATCCTCCTTATAATTCCTTCTAGCGTAGGGCTCTCCTCCACTTTAGTCTTTTGTGCGGTAAACAAAGTAAACTGGCGAGTCTCTTTGAACTTTACTTCTAAACAGATTTCTATACTCTCGTTTTATGTTTATGTTTATCTGGACGTATAATTTAATATCTTTAATGCATACCCACTATATAATAAGCATATTTATCTCGTATTTAATGTATCTTCCCGTCTTGCTCCTTTCCCAAGAACTTGGTTCTTTTCACTCTCACAAAAAAAGATTCTCTGACTGAAGCTGCGTTTCCATCCTTCTTTCTCCTCTCTACCTTAGGTGCCCGAGTATTCTCCTTCTTCGCATATGCTATATACTATATATGTTCATGATGTTTACGATTGTGTCCTGCAATGTCCAACAAAATTGATCAGACGCCCGCGCTTTGTAGAGTCAGACCGCATCCGCGTTTTGCGAAATACACAATAGCAGGGGGAATGACTGTACTTCAAATATGTTATACCTAATGATTATTTGCTCTCACTTTCTTAAGATTTATGGGCCTATATAGCTACTATATCATTATCGTTTTCGTCAGGGGATTTACTTTTTTGTATATTTTATAACGACAACAACAACTAATTATTGCTTTTCGGTATTTAAAAATGCGGTACATAATTCTCTTTTCCTACTCTACGCGGATTATAAACTAGCAGTGGCAGGGCCGTAATGGGGGAGAGGACAACAAAATTATTGATTTACTAGAAGCCAACAACCAACTGTCGGGTGAGATTAAGGAGGGGAGGAAAGGAGATTTGCCGATTCACCGACTTAACATAAATAATCGAGGGTCAGTGAGAGAGACCGTCCTCGGGGGTGAAAGTTGGTATTTTCTTATTTAATAATTAAATAGTACACTGCTCGGGTTGGGTGTCGGGTGTGGGGGCCGGGGGTCGGGCCATATGTGGGGAAAGTTCTTGTTGCAGATAATGAGACGTACTGTAGTTAGCTTCTGGGGATCTAGTTTTTTTTACTCTTTTAATTTAGACGGTGGTGCCTGCCAGCGGGTCAGCTGCTCGCTTTTGTTTGGTCCGCCTCAGTTTCACGTCCAACTGGCCGAGAGTTGAACAGCCAGCCACGCGCCCAGCCACACGCTAAGGACATGGACAGTGACCTGACCCGCTTGGCTGGAGCTGTGGGTTTCGGTGGCCGAGCTGCGGCTGCTGCGAGCCGCTCCCTCGATTATGTTGTTGTTGTCCAGCTCATGGAGCACGGGCAGCTCGCTGAGATCTGTGCCGGAAGCGGCGGCATTGCGCTCGGTGATGGGCACAAAGAGGCGTTTGGGTTTGCAGCGTTTAGGCTTCTTGTAGGTCTTTGTGATGTTTATGCTGTAGCCTTCGAGGAACTCGGAGCCCTGTGAGGAAAGAAAGAAACGGGGAGACTTCTTTTAACAAATAAATTACGCCATTAATTAAATTTCTTTGGGTGGAGCAGGGGGCGCACTGGCCTCGTTGCAAAAGGAAATTGAAAAGCTTATTTATGTCGCTTGAATGCTGCACCGACCACGGCCAGACGGCCCCACATAAATTCGGGACGCACACACAATCGTCCTCAGATTTCGGCCATTGGTTTGCCGTTTTCGTCCTCGAGAACGAAACGAAACGAACCGAAATTTCTGTGTTTTAATTACGCTGAATAAATTTGTGATTCTAAATAGGCAACGGCACTGCCGGTCGACTTCACACTCCTGCCCCCGGTGGCCCCCCTGGTTGCGGTCAAATATTTTACGGCTTCCCGCGGTGCCAAAATCTAAATCCACCGAATGTCTGTGTTTCAATCGCGACAGGTTTTCGGGGTGGCTCGGCGGTCGGGGCGACTTCATAACGAGTGTTTACTAATAATTTTATGCAAATCGGGCGGCGCCCAACGAAGGCCGCTCCCCCCCGTTGGCTTGGCTTGGTTGGTTCTCCCTTGGCCCTTGTTGTTTGTTGTTCTATTGAATTTTTCAAAAGATATTTGGTGAGTCGTTTTGAGCAAGACCTCATCCAGATATTTGTTTGCGGCAAGGACTCCTTGGCAGGGTCGTTTTAATTGGATGAAATTTACGTGTGTCCGTTTACCTTGGCAAGCCCAACTTAAATTCAAAATTTTTATCTTTTTTCCGCTATTTGCTGGCCGAGATTGCCATGCTAATTAGGCTTTTCCATCTTTTATGTTTCGTATTTTATTTATTTATTCATTTACCAAGACCCCCATTTTAATAAGCTAGCAAGGATGCTAGTGGTATTGACTAGAGGCAAGCAGAATAACGAGCGGAGTTACTGGAAAAGGAACCAGGCAGCCCTCCGATGGTGAATTCGTTTTTGATTTTTCTCAATTATGAACTTAACTTGCATCCGTAGGGGATCTTTATGCCCTTGTTCGTCTATCGAGCCCAACAACAAGGAGCTCAAGAAACTTGTTTAAATTTGTCTAAAGACAGATTATATTGGATTAATTATTAGCTGTGTTAAGTTCAAGAACCTTAGCATCTTAAGTGACGAAAGGGGATTGACAGAATTTGTGAAATCGAGGAGCTGAAGTTTTTAAATTGAACTGTTCTATTTAAAAATTGGTGGTCATAGAATCGTTCAATTATAACATTGAAAATAAATTAATTCAGGAAATAAAGGAAGCTTTCCTTCGGGAATATCTTAACTCGCCCTTATCCATTATCTATGGGCGGTGCGAACAGTTAGTGAGTCGATTAATTGGTCGGTGAACCACTTGGATCATTTTGAGCGTAACGCTAGAGCCTTTTTACACATCCTGCGCTATGCTTCCTCATCATTTGCTTGGCTAAACTATTTTTGCAAAAGTTGTTTCGTTTTTTTGCTGAATTTTTTGTTTCTTCCTAATTTAGTTTCTGCTTGAAGTGCTTGCAAGCCGAATGGAGAGATGGGTCGCTTGTCACGGCCACTGCTCCGGTGAAGTCCAGGGCGGCCTTAAATATTAAGCCCCTGCAGTGGCAGGCCAATGAATTATTGACTTTCTTGTGGGGGCCAGCACAAAAAGAGCCCAGCGAAGTGGAGAGCAAACGGTCGGCAACATTTAACGCAATAGCACGGAAAATCGATGACAATCCAAGCGTAGATAATTTTGCTCCCGAGCCCCAGCAGCCAGCCGCCAGCAGCCAGCCGCCAGTGGCATATCTGGAGAGCCACTGAAAATGGAAACAATTTCCAACTTAAGCAATTTCCCACAATTTCCCCAGCCAACCAAGTGACTGCTGCTCACTGCTCATATAGGAGCATTCAGTCGTCAGTCGATAGGAGCTATTCGCTCGGTTAGACGAATTATTGGACACTCCCCGGTCCACCGGCTGGACCGTCACGCCCGACTTGGGCCGTGAATTAGAGTTACTTTGTGTGTGCGATGAAGGAGAGAGATATTGCAGCGAGTCGAGTGGGCCAGTGTGACCCATTAGGATGATCGTTGTCGAAGTCGTACGTGTTACTGTCCTCGTGATATATGTGGCTGTGGGTGGGGCCAAGAAAGCGCCGCTAACAAACTCAACTCGGATTTAAAATCCAGCACGAAGGGATAGAAGCCTGACCATGGCCGCAATGCAATTGATTGCACTTTATAACGTGCGGTTTCCGGTAGACATTACCCGGTCTGCCGACCAGCCAGGCGGCCACATAATCCCGCATTTTCCAGCAGGCGTCCCTAATGTCTTTCTGCCCACGATGAATAAATGAGCACTTGCCGGCGCGGGCAAGGACTTTGGGGCTTCGTGTCTATGCTGCGTCCGTGTGTCCGTCCGCCACCAAAATAGCAACAAGAAAAATTATCCTAGATATTGTCTAGCAATTTAGCTGATTAAGCTGATGGATGTAGGGCAGCGAAATGTTGCAGCGATTAGTCTGCAGAAGGCAAACGACAGACGGCAAGCGACAGACGGCAGGCGGCAAGCGGATGGGGAAATGGTAAGCGAGAAAAAAAGGGTTAATGCGATTCCGACCATGGCAGGACGTCAGCTGGTGTGTGCTATCGTCCGCTGCCATCTCTTGCCGACTTTCTGCGCTGCTTGACTTTCACTTGTCTAACTTATCTCGCCCATAAATCGGCGGTTGGACGATGAAGTGGGCGAGTGTGTGGGTTGGACTTTTGCGGGGTGGGGGGTAGGATGGATGCTTACCGGGACTACATGATTTTTGGCTCCCCAGCAGATGGGCTTAAAGCTGCCTTTTCTGGTTGCCTCCTGGAACTCGCCAAATTGATTCTCCCAATCGTAGGATATCAGACGGGCCTCCAGTGTCATGCCAGCCAATTCGGGCGGTGATGATATCAGCACAGGGTTCGAGTCTCTGCAAATTACAAAAGAAAAACAAAATCAGGCTTTGAACTAAATGGACTCTTTATAGATATTAGAATCTTTGATTAGTTTGGAACCAACTCGAATTGATTTTGATTGCAAATGCAAAAGGATTTCGGCGCACTGCATAGAAGAATTTTATTTAGTTTGCTTTCCATAATCAAATGTTATCTGCATTCGGGTTCATATAACCAAATTTGAGGATGACATTTCAGAGCGTTCTATTGTCCCTTGGTATTATATAAATAAACAAAATAAATTATTTCTTCTTATATAAATGCGCCCATTTCCGATACAACCCATATGCCCAGTTCATGGTGAGTGGCGAAAATTTCTGCCAATCATTGTAGGAATCCCTTATCGACGGCCCTGACCAAACATTTATTTTCCTTATATTTCATTTAATTCCATTCTGATTCATTCATTTCGCTTGGCCGATTCTCTTCCTTACCTTTGCCGCCCCCCAGGTTAGGGCCACGACTGCCCTCACAATTAGGCTAATTAATTTGGTTCTTGGGTTGGCAATTTGAAAAATGTTCCCAGAGCACCACACAGATGCTGCAGGGCAAGCCTAGTTCGGCGTATCACGCAGTGTCCTTTGTGCTGCTGATTCACTGCCAACTACTGCTCCGTGTGTGGCCGAATCCTTTTGAAGCCGCAAACAAATCTCTTTTAATTAATTTATGATTCCACTCAATCCGCATCGAGGGCTGTCTGGTAGTTGCTCGCCCGCCCCGACAGCTGTTCAACTGGCGGTGGAAGGGACGCGCACAGGCCAGAAAGGACAGTTGAGAAGGGTGGTTCCTGCCGACCGTTGCATCGGTCGACCACCGTCAGCCGCAACAATTTGTGGCTGGCAACACGAAAAATATTAATGTCTGCGGATTGATTGCAGCCTCAGCCCTCTACCCCCGCCCCGACGGCAGCTAAAAGCGTCCGGACACTTGTACGAGTCGGATTGGCCATATAATAATATAAAATAATATATATTGCAGTGTCTAGCGGCCTACCCGCCGCCCATCACTCGTCTCTCCATCTGTCGTGCTGTCTGCTTGTGTTGGTCTTTGCGGTTTATTGAGGGAGCGCTCGGACGGGGCCGGTGAGTCCTGCGCGTGGCTAATATATCCGGCGAGACCGTAACCCCCAGTCCGTGACCGCAACAGCCCCTGTTTGCCCGACTGCCCCCGCTGGTCGTAATAAAAATAAATGCAGTGAACCGAGCAGCTGGATTTAATGTAAAAAGCCGTCGCTGCCATACATTTGCAGGGCAGTGATGGAACCGTCATCAATTGCACCGCTTTGGTCTTATCTGCTGGCCGGAGGAGAGGCATCGACGACTTCATTGGCACTCAGTATAATTACAATTATGAGCCAAAACGACAAAAGGGGTCCGTCCGGCGGTTTGGTTGGTTGATTATAAAATCCAATACCACGTCACAATGCACAATGCATCCTAGGCTGCCCCCCAAACCCAGCCGCAGCCAGAAAAGCCATGCCCAAAATGCAGTGCGTCGTCTGTTGTCCGCCCATCCGCCCATCCTAGGGTTGTGGCGCTCCCGGGCACAGACCGAGAAGGACTCCGAGAGCCACTGCAATGCGCTCGGTGCTGGCAACGGCTGGGTTTATTTATATGGCGTTATGTCGGCGTCTCCGTGCCCCCACAATGGACTCCAATGGCGGATCGGATGCATCTATATGTGTGTGCGAGGGCGTGTGTGTGTGTGCTTATCGGCCAGCGAGTGTATAACGCGAAATTCAATTTGAGCTCAATGCGAGATGCCGCGGCAAATGGCCATTCTGATGACAAATGAAAACTAAAATGCCAGCCAGTCGCTGCTGTTGAGGAGGTCAGGTGATCACATTTCTGTCAGCGGACAAACAGCAGCTGGGAAACCGTTATTTATCTATCTTATTTTCAGGAACCCACAAAATAATCAACACCGACTGGCAGAAGCATCAGATTATACGAATTTTAAAAAGGTCCCAACCGTTATTTAATTTTTCAATAAGAGAATTCTTGAAATTTAAAAAAGGTTAAAATTACGGCTTGTTTGTTAAGCTTTAACAGTGAAAGAGGAGACATGCCCCGAGCGTAATAATGTCCTCATCAGTCCCTTGATGCTTTCTTAAACAATCAACAAAAGCCGCACAGAGGCGCGGTTCCCATTTTTAAAATTCCAACCCACTGAAAATGAAGGTAATTTGTAATGGAGACTGAGGATAATGGAAGGACACACAACTTGAATAATTACTTTGATTTTAATGTCGGCCATTTTTAACGAAGCACACACACACACACACACACACACACACGTATATGCAAGTCCGTTGAGGAGCATACAATTAAAATTAATTTCGGAGTTGCAGGAGAGTACGTAAATTGTGAAAACCACTATCACATTATTTTCGCAAAAGGAGGTGGAAAAAAATACCAAACGGGGGAAAAATACCAAACGTGAAACGTAAATTAAGCCAATAACGGGCGCTCGGCATCTGTCTGAGTGCATGATGAATGCGGCTCGGGGTCAGCCATCAGCAGTCCGACTGTTGGTCCAGTTGTCTGGCTGCCCGAATGTCCAACTGTCCGCCTGTCCGACTCTCCGCTTGTCTGTCATTCTTATTCATGGGGTCCTCTGCTATGGCCTGTGGGCATTGCGCGCTAACGACTTCAATGAGTTTTGCATGACGACGGCAAACATTCGTCAATGGGGGTAATAACTTTGCCCACTGCCCCTGTCCCGCTGCCCACTTTCCGGCTTCGCTTGGGGTCAATTGAGTTGCAGTTGAATGGCAAACAATTTCGGCAGCCAACACGTCGGCCATTGCAGTGTTGCCCCCTCCTTTGCGCTCTTAATACGTCGCTCTCTTTCCCTCTCCCGACCGCTCTTTGTACTGCAGGCAAGTTAAGTAAATCTGTGCGTATCAAATTAAATTGAATTTCAACCACAATAAGCATGCCGGACCTAACTGTGGCCCGTTTTGCAAGTGGTTTATAATTACATTAGTGCCAAAAGGCCCCCAACAAAGAGAGCGACAGAAATAGAGCGAGAGAGCACCACAAATGTTGAGAGCGAGAGAAAAGCGACTGTAATTGCGGGCGAGACTGTACTGATTACATGGCTGCGGGCAATGTCGCTGGTCTGGTAAATGTCTACCTGTTTCATTAGCTTATCATATGGCGTATCAGCGTCCGGGATCCTCGGGCCCACAAAAATAATTTACACAGCCATGAAAGCGTTGCTGTTGTTGTCATTGTTTAATTAAACTTGAAACGCACAAGCGCATTTGTGGTCCATGCATGCCGGTCACAGTTATTCATTTCTGATTTACCAGCCAAGTTTACCGTTTTGCTAGGTCAGGCTTTGGTGGCCTCGCATTTACATTTTAATCCTCATATCGCATTCACACTTTTGATTCACAATGCAACCCTGTGCTACCGTTAAGCGCAACAAAATTGCAGCAGCATAAAGTGCCCGTCCAGGGCCAGGATCGTCCTGCCGCCATTGTCTGTTGAAGGGAGAACAGTAACTGGCGTGACAAAAGCTGCCTCCACCCATGGCTCGGGAGGCATGACGACAGACAAATGCAAACGACTTTATCAATTCATGTCGATTTTCGGTACATGCAACTTGCCCCTATAAAGTGTGGGAGGGCATTTGTGTGCGCGTCGATGAGTTGCCAAACGCCACACAATCATTACAATAACAAAGATACTTCATAATTGCCAACAATAAACCAAAAGCAATAAAAACACAACATAGAGGGACACAAAGGGAAGGACCAAATGAACATTAAATAAGAAAACGAAAGGGATCTAAAAATAAAAGACAATATAAATATTTGAGCATTTTAAGAAAAAAAGTTTATCCAATTATAGTAAAAGGGAATGCTTCAAGATGAGTGTTGGTTATTTTGTGAATGTGTTAAATTTAGGCAGACTAGAAGGACTAAAAGTCCAACATGTTTATAGAGGTATAAATGCCAAGAAGTGATCCCTAACTATATATTTATAATAGGTGCCAGTGGGTTCGAGTGTTCGCTTATTATTCATATTGACAAAATCAGTGAATAACTCTTTTTTCCTTTTATAGTCGAAGCCAGGAAGGTAACTAATTAAAATTGATTTGTAGAAATTAATTGTAATATTCAAAAATTGTATTTCACTTTGGAACTTAAATTCCATTAACGGGTCTTTAATTTTGGCGAATTTTTGAATATTCAAATACAAATTTCTTTATTTGTCTTTATCTCTTTTGACTCTCGTTATCTGCTTTTTTATGTTCCTCGTTTAATTTATGCTTAAGAAATATGACATAATTTCCTTTAGTTGAAGAGAAGTTTAAATCAAAACCATTGCATTAACTTGAGCTTTGTGGATCTTATAAGTTTCTTTGATTGAGCCTCTGGGAGTTAAGATATTTGAATAAAATTTTCCCCAGCGGCAGCCGCAAAAGCCATTCAGCAGGACAACAAAATGCCATTCAAATGCATTACATTCTTCAATTTCTGGCCCTATTGAATTGAGCTTTTAAAATAAAAATCCATTTGCATTTCTCCTTTGCCTACTGCAATGTGCTCCGTCCCGTCCGTCTCCCACATGAATATCCGGTCATACAATTTCTATAATGCCATAAATACAATCAAAAACGAAGGACTTACGTTGCCAGTTGCTCGATGCCAAGCGAATGCAGCACTGTGGGCAGGCTCGGCAGTGAGTGACACGTTGTCAGTTTCTTTTGGCGTGGATAGTAAAGTGTCAGCACCGTGCAGCTTTCCTCCTTCATTGTGAGACCGCCTGCAAAAGAAAAAAAGCACAGCAAAAAAGAAGTTATTGCCCAGTCGTATAAGAAATGCAACAGCCAAAAGGGGAGCGCAAATTTCTGAGTTGACAATCCACCAACACAGGCGAAACGGAAATATCCACCCGCCAGACGGCGCACCACGACGACGCTGGGGATAATTTCCTGGCTGACTGGCCAGGTAAGTTCCCAGATCGGGCGGTTGGCCATGAACAAAGGCAGAATTAAGCGGCCGTAGCAGTTGCCTTCAGAACAGCTCCTGCCATCATAAAATTTGCAAGCGGCAGCCATGTTGTCTTTGGGTGACTCCTGCCCACCCACTCGGGGCGGGGATGCAATATATTTTCGTTCATGCCCGACTAAGTGTTGCAGAGTCGGTCCTTCCGCCTCGTTTGATTCGAATATCTCAATAGCGACGAGTCGCACACAATTCTTGCCGTGCTTATACATTTAAGACAAAAGCGCACATTGTTTGTTCAAATATTCAAAAGGGAGCACTAATACTTCAAATATTCACTTTTAAATCACAGACAGCAATCCTCAAACAAATTTAATTATACAATTATGTATAGAGTATTGCTTAATGGATATTATTCAATATTCAAGATATGTATTAATCAAAAACGAGTGAGAAAGTGGCACTGTCCTTTAAAATTAAAATCAGAACTTGAAGTTTTTTTTTTGCCGTTTGTAATGGGAATTTAATATGATGCACATTTCATAAATAAACTGCGGAGAGCTGCCTGTTATGTGCTTTATAAAGAGAGCACAATTTGAAAGCTTATTACTAATTTTCGTGCACCTTTTTATAAACTGGGTTAAAAAAATGGTGTGGAATAAAAAACATTTCGGATACCTAAAATTTATTTCGTTTTCTTGCGGTTCAAATTTTGAACTTCAAAAGTCTCGCTTGCTAAATGAGTTGGAGATCTCCATTCGTAGGATCAAGAATAAAAAATCAACGAAAGGGATATATACAAATATTATTTTTTGTCATTAAGAGAATTTTCCAGGAAAGGAGTAGGGACTTAAAAATATGAAAGATTTTGTGTACTTCGAATTTTTATATGGTTTACAAGACTTTTTATTTCCCTTTTAAAAATGGAATTGGGTATTATTGCAGATTAAAGAATGTTAAAGATTTGCTTTTAAATTGGAAGACTAGAAAAAGGAGTAAAACAACTTTTATATTCTTGTTCAGTATAAATATCGATAACAAACTTTGCATGATTTTAAGATTTTCCTGTTTATTTAGTTCCACTTATACTGTCGGCGCTTTAGAAATCTAAAATGCATTTAATATTTCAAGTTGGCCGTTAATTTCGATGTTTATTTTTGGGAAAGAAAATTCGTTCTTTCGTTTTTTGCTCCTCCACACTGAAATCTATTATTTTACTCCATCGGACCGGAACACTGTCCATTCTGCCTTGGCAGCAGTGAAAACAAAGAAAGCAAAGTTTATATGGCATCTGACTACCCAGTTACATGAAAATTGTGGCTTGCAGCAGACTCCAATGTCCCCAGCCCACTCGATTCCCGCTCGCCCACGCCGCCCAGTTTAACACCTGCCAGCCATGCTAAGTGAAATGTTTCAATGTCTTGGTTTATGTATTTCACAATGAAGTCGCCGTTTTCCAGGAAACAGAGACAGTACCGACCAACACCATCGTCGTCTCAGTCGCCGTTTATTTTTTGTCTAGGCGGAGTCTTGTCTTAGTGTGCCACATGCAGCTGATGTTGCCGTGGCGCCACTGTCGCTGTCGCATATCGTTTGGCTGATTTAAATGTGTCATAACGACAATTGCTCCGCTACTACGTTGCTCGGTGTTTACCTGCCTCTCGTCGTTGGCTGTGGCTGGCTGCTCGAAGCCTTTACATTGCTTTATTTTTTTGCGGGGAAACTTTGTTACGCTTTTATTGTAAATTTGGGTGGTTTTTGGGAGGGAAGAGTGTGGGTGGAAAGCACTTACCCAAGGTAATTGCCTTTCGTGACGAACTGTCATAAATGCATTCGGCAACGAGTCTATCCCCGGGCATGGAGTGCACCGACTGGGGCAGGCGTCGGAAGTCCTGAAAGGCGACGTCTATGTTGCTGTCGTGTGCAATTGGCGGAAGCTCCTCGGTTTGGCGAATCTGCAATAAGTTTGCTCATTAGCATTGGGCTTTAAATTTGTTGCTGTCGCCTATTGACTCACCTGGCGCAGCTTAACCTCCTTTCCGATTTGATGGGTACGCATCATCACCGCGAAAATGTTGATGCCCTGGGGCGGGAAGGCGTACCCGGTGCAGTCCTCAATACATCGGCCCTCGGATATTACGTGCTTCTGGCCCGGTGGTATAATGTGGCGCCAGTTCGGGTCCAGGCCTGCAACGAGCACAGCAAAAGCTTGTAATGCGAAATGGTTTACGTTTTTAATTAACGGGCGAGAGCAGCTGAACCCTCGGGTGGCCCATCACCGCGTCAGCTCATCAGCTCAGGTGTGGCTTGAGCGGTGGGCGGTGGGCCGCGGGCGCCGCTGGCACGTTAAAAGCTCAGCGGTTTGGTGCACATGGCAAACTAGCGAGCACTCAATTTTGTTAATTCAATTCGAAGGCATCCTGCAATTACGCTTTTAATTGATGCTTTGATGTCCTAAGAGTCAACCACCCGCCCGCCCTTGGCCCAGCGTCACGGTCACACGCCCGTCGGTAATCGGAAAATGTTTCAAATTTTTTTCATTTTCTTGGCCAATCGAATTATGATTTGACTTTTAGCTACTTTGCCTGAGGATACCTCTGGCATTGCCGTTTTCTCAACCTAATTTATTTACTGACTGAACTCTATTAAAAGCTGTGTCGGCTGCCATGTTAAAAAGAAAATATTTAAAATTCATGTGCCATTTTCCGTTGTTGTTTTTGGCATTTCAATTGTTTTCCATCGGAGCGATGGGCAGTGGGTGGGGGCTCGGCTCATACGCATGGGCTTCTGTTTGACTATGCCAATCAAAATACTCGTGGGAAATGCTTTGCATAGCGGGCAACCAGCTAGAAATTGATTTTTCTAGGGAATCCGTGCACTTTTGGTTTCCTACCAAAGCTGCCTTCCGCCGACACAAATTGAAACAAAAATCAGGATTTTAATCAATAATGGAACTGCCAGACGGCAAAGGGACCGCAGCTCGAAAACATTAAAGCTCAGGACTAATATTTATTTCGAAATCAAGGAAGTACTTTTTTAAAGTTTGTGTGGATTCTACAGACACAATTTGCCATGGCCCCGTTTTTATTTAAGTTTGTATTTTCTGCCTAAACATTGTGCAGAGTCTCTCCTCTGTTAGGAAATGGAGAGTTTGCTCTGCTCGACTGTAATGCGCTTAGATGTTTTTTTATTTTGTTTTTCGTTTCGAATGGAAATTGGTATTGCTTAATTGTCTTGTATTCCCAGCAAAATGAAATATTGGCACACAAAATATTATTTTCCGAAATCACTCAGCAATTTGTGGGACTAAATAAACCATTCGAATACTTTGGCATGTTGCGTGTTTCCCCCAATTAATTGGTAGGGTTTAGATTTACACTTTTTCATACGCATTCATTCGAATTTTTGGTAAAAATTATTTTTCGGATTTTGCAATTGGAAAATGAAAGCTACGGTGCATTGCAAAATCAATATCCAATCACGGACGCTAAACTTAGTTGGCTTTCTTATCTTTTTTTGTTATTGGCAGCGATATTTTGTAAATGTCACGCAAGGAAAATCAATCAACATTTCATGCGCGCGCCAAAAATGTATAAAATTGAGGTTAGGAGGCAATTGCGCTGGCTGGCGGGGAATCATTAATTTAATTTCGAGTTTGGCGTTTACAGAATTTCACTAAATTACGGTCAAAAAGTTGATACAGCTGACGGAAGGGAAGATGACAAGAGAAGTGCGTCCCCCTCGCGGTGGTATCATATGTTTTTGTATGGAATTTTATTTCGATGTGGGCTGCGCCAATTTCCATTCATTACCCGACTCATTTGAATGCATCGTCGCATTCACACTGAATTCATAACGATTGGGAAACGATGTTTTCAATTGGGCGGGGGTCGAAAAGGAAACAAAAAGAAAATAATAGGTACAAATAAATCATTCCATTTTTGCAACTAATTTAGCGTGTATAATTTGGAAATTAATAGAGCAACGGAATTGAAACGGAATTAGATTGTGCCGTTGATTGCAGCTCAATACATACAAAATTTACGAAATGCTCATTAAAAAGTTAAGTGATTCGATTGTAAATAAAACAATTAAAAACTTGGCAACCGGGGAAAACATAAATAAGACATCTCTCGGAAGGAATTTTCTTTACATCACGAAAGTTAAAAAATATATTAAACAAACAAGCATTAAAATCTGCGCGGGCGAGCATTCAAATAAAATTTATCGATAATCGTCGATCTATGCGTTGTTCCTTATTAGTTCATAAGTAGTTCAAGAGTTACGCGCAATTTTCAAAAAATAAATAATATCTTTTAGATTTTTTCCAAAATCTAATTATTAGTTGTGTCTTTAAAGCAAATATGTTTTAAAAGCTTTTAGGCAAATAAAGTGATATCTAAATAAACGTTTTATTTAAGTTTTAATATGCCTTTTACACTGATTCATATTCTTTGGAACCAGTGCCAGAACCAGAACAAAAGTTTAGTGCGAATTTTTGGCGGCCGTGTTTACGCGATTGAAAATTATAAATTTTGTTAAATATTTTGATCGCCTTATGTGGAATTTAGTGAAAACGGGTAGAATATCACAAAATGCAGTCAAGGCATATGTTGGTTCGGTGCCATTCAATGGAATTCAGTGTTTTTCTGATGTTTTCTGATGTCGCAGAGGCGGCTGCAGTGGCCGCCTTGGCTCTTCGTTTTTTTGTTTTTTTTTTAAGTGTTTCATTTGTGTTTGGTGATGCCAAAATGTGGTAATTAATAAAAGCAGCTTCGTGTTGCTCTCCCTGCGTGTGTATTTCTATGTTATTTAATTAATATTTTTAATTTTAATATATTATTTGTTTACTTGCCCAAGTAACGGTAAGTGCAAAAATTTCCTTGGTCTAGTGAAGGCGCAAACCGGACGGGTCGGGTCTTTGCTATTTTTCGTTCGGTTCGCGAAGCGAGGCGCGATCATCTTATGCGCAGTGTTTTTTTTTGTTATTTTTTTAAGTGAGAATTTGTGAATTTTTTAAGAAAAGTTGAAGGAGAAAATTAAGTGATCTTTGATTTTTTTTCTATTTTTTTCAAGTTTTTTTTTTTTACGTTAGTTAATAATGGATAGCCAAGACGTAAGCCGAACATCGCCAAAGACGTCTTCAGTAGCTGAGGTAAGGTGAGTGTCTTTGCTTTTTGATGATTGTTCTTTTTCTGTTGGTTTACTGAGGGCTGGCAAAATTCTTGTTCATATAAAAATTCTGTGAATCTATTTATATTCTACATCTTTGTGTTTGACTTTTTTGGGAATATAGTTTTTGTTTTTGTATAGCAATTCAATTATTTATTAAAAACTGTCCCTAATGGACCATTAAATTCATTGGTTTAGACTTGGCTTTTACATAGATTATGAGAGTTATAAGGGAAAATGGGGGTATGTAGCTGTTTTACAGCTTCCGATGTGTGAGGAAGGTCTGGGAATATGTATAGTACTCGCATATAACGAAAACTCTAATTGATGAGATGCATAGGTCGAAATTAATCTAATAATACTAATTGTTTATTGGCATTCACGCATTTCTATCGAGGTAAAGCGTTTCTATCTATATGAGGAATTATCTGCGTTTCACTTCCTTTTTATTCATAAATCAAAAAATGGAATTTATCAAAAAGGTCCAGATGATTAAAGTTTTGGAACAGCAGTTTTAAAATTTTGGTTCATACACTACACGACCTTATTAAAAGATAATAGAAGAATAAATTGGGTTTCCATTAAATATCATTTATCATAAATTGACCATCGAGATGATATGTGCAGTCTAAGCAAAAAATTTTGGCATCAGGGATTTAAAAGAAATCAATAGTGTTGAGTTATTTGGCAAGGCAATCGTCTGTCAAATTTATGGAAGCCCAATTTGATTGCTTGGACGTGCATAAAAGGTCTTAGATTTTCCCAAAGCTCCCGGCCGGGTAATCATCATGCCAAGCAGAAGGCGTTCCCAATACCATTTTCGCTTAGGTCCAATTGGTTTCAGTAGCTGGGGAGTTTATCTCTAAGGTGCTATAAAACTCAATAATTCAGAACATTAATCAAATGTCCGTTGCATGCCGGATGTGTGGGAGCGACAGTGTGTTCCTGGAGTCTATGGTCTACAATTCTATATCCAATTAAATTGAAATTAAATTTCTTCAAGCAGACAAATAGAAAACATAGCAATTTCTAGCCACTTAAAAAGCCCACCATTTGAGCATCGAAACCGAACTCAAAAGCGTTGCGTGCAGTGGGCCCCTGAGCATTGCCCGCCCGTAATTCAATTTATAGCCTCGGCCATGCTAAGTTTTTTTCTTGACTCAGTGTTATGCGTTAAATTCCAATTAAATATTTCAATAGCAATACCATCGACCTAAGCCGCATGAGCGCCGTTCGTTCAGCGGATCTGTGACGCCCCAGAAAACCAATGGCGTGAGCGATTTTGTATTGGAGAAATTTGAGGGAACTTGGGCATTGCATGCCCTGCACACGGCCATGAAAAATATTCGGTTTCGTTTTGGTTAGAAAATATCAAATGTATTAATTTACTCCTTGGCCGTAATAGACCGGAAGTTTGGCAACACCTACACAAAAAGAATTACAAGAATAAATCGCCCTCGAAAAAGCTGCCGCGGAAGTAGAAAGAAAGCGACCATCGAACTTCGCCGCCTTCTCTCGCTCATTCCATTCGTACGTGGGCTGCCCCGAACCCTTGTCGGACCCGGACCACTGGCCATGTTCCTTGTGCGGTTGTAACAAAGTTATATTGGTTTGCGTGACTATGGGCAAAAGTAAAATGCCAATTAAAAAAAAGAAAGAACAAAATAAAAACAGCCCACACCCAGAGCGTGGCGGGGAGGGACCTGCGGAAAGCTGCCACCACAATGGAAATGGAAAAGCAAACACCAAAACCGAACCGCCAAAAAAACAAGAACAACAAAATCACGTCGAATATAAATTCCAAAGCGAAATTAGTATTTTAGGTATCGTGTGCGCAAAAACCAAAACCTTCCACCGCCAAAACGCGGGCGGATCTACCATTCCGTTGATGGCAATAGGACAATCGAGACTCGCAGGGATAGGAAAGTGATCTTTCTAATGGTTGAATTTGGTACTGTTACTTTGTGATCTGTAGGGAATCATATCAGCATTCTCGAGAGATGAGGAGGTCCTATAATTCAAAGATAGTTAGAGGAGCTGTATGAATTATATAGTCGAATCTTAATGGTTTAGTATAGGGAACCGTATGAAGATCATTTAATTTTTGTTTTATTCCCGAGCTCGGAACATGGATGCGAATATCGACATATTCATAAAATAAAATACAATATCCAATCATGCTTTGGAGGTAGCTTCACCACCTCTCGGCCAAAACCGATCCAATCTTATAAGCCTATTTTGACGGTAGGAATTGACGCACCTTCGTTTTCCTTATGACAAGTGAATTATTGAATACTCGGCCTGTTTTCCAAAAGGAGCACACGCCATTAAGGACTGTTAGTGAGGGCTCCCCGCCACCATTTTCATAACACCCTCGTCGACAACCGCACACGCCATCAGGCTATTTAGGGGCAGTCGAAAGACACAGTCGATTGTTATGCCCAGAATGTGGTAAATATTTTTCGTGGTATGTAATTTTATATACTTCGTTTTTTTAAGATGTTTTCATCTTAAATGTTTTTTGGCCGAAAAAAGAAACACAAAATGAAGATTGAAATACAATTTCCACAGACTCCTTATATGCAAAGATTAGGTTTTTTCATGTTCACAATTCTGATGCCACTGCCTGGTGGGGAAAAGTCAACTTTGCAATTCTTGTGGTCATTCCTTTGCCATATGAAACTTCATTGTGGGCTTGAGGACAATGCCAGGGAATTGGTGAATGATTGAAAATGATTTCATTGTCACTTTGAAGCGGTCCAATCTACAGCAGAGATGCTCTTATCTTCCGGAATTTGTCGATTTATCTATCAACATCAAAAATGCATGCCTGCGGCTGGCACATGCAACCTCCCGTTGCCCCCTCTGGAGACACCTTAATGTCATTGCAGGACCTGCTTTTGTTTTGTTAGTCATGGCGGCAGTGCGGTAAGTTGTGCCTCCACGCCAGCCGCTTGGTCATGGCAAACTCATAAATTGCATGGCATGAATTGCATCTATGAAGTCCCAGGCACATAAAATATACAGGAGGCCAGGAGGCCGTTGGGTGGACGGGCAGTCAGCATCAGCCGTCGGCCGTCGGCTGTCGGCAGAAGGCCACAGGAGCCGCAGCCGTGCTTTCCACCACAGATGGCCGCCATCTGTGTGTCGTTTTGGGGCTTGCAGTAGTGTGGGGGAAGGGGGACTTACCGATTGACAGAATTCCGGCGTCATTTGGTCGCAGCACGTGTGTAAAGTAGATTTTCAAGCCCGAATTATCCGCCATTTGGCGGACATGCAGTTGCGCAAAGTCGGGCTTCAAATTGCTGTAATGGGTCTCCATTAAATAATATTTGGCCTGGCGCGACTCAATGGGATAGCCGGCTTCGCGTGGATATGTAAAACCCTGCAAGCAAACGAGAAACAATGAGCGACATGTTCAGCGGGCGTGGTCGGGGGTGGAGCTGTGCAATTAAATGTCCTGCCGTGGCCATTGAATTCCTGGCACCCTTCCTTGACGGCCGGCCGGTCTGGCCAAGATTCCAATGCTATATTATGGCGTTGATGAAATTATGAAAAACGCGATGGCAGCCAGGAAGCTGGCATGCCACTGCCCCATCACCATTCCAATTCTCGTCCTTGGATTACACCCTTTTCGTTCTTTTTTTGTGCAGTGTTGAAAGGAAGCATTTGCGAAGGTTAAATGAATATTGCATGGTTATGACTGCGATGGGGGCCAGATGAGGGACCCTGATGCTTACCTCACTGCCCCGCGACCACGAGGCAACAATGGCATTGCAGGCCAGCGGTATGGAGCGGGCTCCCATGCAGGCGCGTCCCTGCTCGCGTGCCATCTCCTCCAGATCGGTGTGGGCTCCCTGGCACTCGTGCAGCGTGATGTGCTGCAAGTAGTGCACACTGGACGATGAATCATAAATCGGCTCGTACTGCAGTCGTCGTCGTCGTCGCCATCGTCGTTGGGATGTGGGGGTGTTGGCCATGAAAGGAAAATGCCAGAGAGAAAAAAAGAAAAAACAGAAAGAGAAATGCATTTTTAATATTTCAATTTGGTTATGCGAGTTTCAGACAAAAGCTGTGCGCTTTCCTTCCCATCTGTTCGGTCTTAATTATGCTTCGTATTTAATAAGGTTTAGTTGAGGTTGCAAACCTTCCAACTTCACAATGCTGATTTTTCTTAAAGAAACTATCATTCCCTCGAAATACATATTTAATGCAGGAGACTTTCCTATTCTTGCTGAATAGAAATGACTTTCTTGGAGGAGAAATAAAACTGAGATTTTTATATTAGGGATGGGAGAAAAATAAAATATTTTGATAGTAACTGTGATTTTAGTGAGTCTGGGATTTTTCTCCATACCTTGATGAGGTGATGCTTTCGATTGATGTCCTCCAGCTTAAACATTTTGCACCAAAACAAGGGCGAGTCGCCGCTGGGTAGCTCCACATCCTCGTTCCTCAGCTCGAGCACTCGCACCCGTTCGTCGTGTGGGGGCAATTGAAGTTGAGCCCGCTGCATCAACACCATGGGACGGTACGGACGGAAGGCTCGGGTCGGGTCGGGTAGCGTGCCCGGTCTTACTGAGCCGTGCGGTGGATCCTGTGCGTGATACATGTACAGCAAGCGCATCGTGTCGTTCTGAAAGATGGGGATGACCATCATGTTAAAAAAGCATGTTGAAATCTTTTTTTTGGGTATAAAAAAAATTAGTACATAATCAAGAGGTGAGCAGGACTTTTTTAAACGACGCTATAATGGCGGCGGCAGCAACCGACCGGCGCAATTATGTACCCGACATCGTGTACATGGCAAACCGTCAGGCTCCGGTTGATGAAACAGACGGGGTCCGGGCCCGCCGCTTCTGAACCGGTGGGGGTGCTGGTTAAAAATACGTCAATGTCCGGGATGGCCGAATAAGTTGTAATGGCGTGTAATGGCCTTACAAGCTGGAGGTGCGAGGAGCACGCACACATGAGGGAGACCAAAATTCCTTTAACGCTTTCCGTGCTTTTTTAAAAACACGCACAGTTTTTAATTAAGTGTAGCACTCTTTTCAGCGCAACAATTAGATTTTGTGGAATTTATGTGTGTGAGGGAGGGAAAAGCTTTCAATACTTAGAGATCGGTAAAACTTGGGACAAAAGAGCGGCACAAAGTTTTAAGGGAATTTAATCAGCTTTCACCTCCCCAGTTTGATAGATTTGGTTCCTATCAAAGTTCCCACTTTTTCAGTTATAATTTTGATTCTACTTTGTTTAGGTATAGAGGTTTCTTGATTGGGGATTCCAGAGACCAATTATTGAGTTGTTTCCTCCACAAGGCTGCAGGGATTTGGTTGTTGGGTTAAATCGATTGGAGCCGTCCTGTTCCCCAGGCACTCAAACGGTCAGACCGAGTTTGCAATTCGAGTGCAGCCAACAATTCAACCGCCCCATACTTTCCTTATTTTTTTCCTTTTTGCCGACCCAGCCAATTCCCAAAACGCTAGACGGCGCAACCACTTCTTTTTGTATTTTATATACGAAGTGCGGGTGGGGCGTTCATGTATTTTTCATTTGCCACGTAGTTTTAATTGGTAAGCCCAAATTAAAGCTTTCATTAAAGAGTCAGAGAGTCGGGCTTGGCCAGCCGGCCGACCCTCAGACGGGCTAGTCGCCTGCTGGGCGCTTGGCTGTGTGTCTGTTTGACTGCCTCCGGGGTTTTTGAAGCCAACAGTCAGCTGTCATTGTGTGCATTTCATGACGTCGCCTCCTCTCCCTCTCCCGCTCTCGCCGAATGGACGAAGTGACACAACAATAACAACATATGTAGTTGCCCAAGGGGGCGGTGGTGGAGGCCGGCCGTGGGCAACAATCAGGGCCAACAAGGCTACGTAGCATCCATTTGAATTCATTGTGGCAAAGTGCCCATTGTAGCTGTTAAGTGGAACTGTAGAGTACCCATGTTCGACAATTGACGGCCCAGCGATGCCGGCCGCCACGGCGACAGCGGCGGCGACGACGAGTCCTTGTCCACTTGTTCATTTTGCTGTGCCGAGGAGACAATACTTTAATTAACAATTCCCTTTCCTACTGACTTACCGGTCAGCCCCCCGCCACTATGACGGCCACCCAATGGGTTTGAACTCGGTTGGAAAAAAAACTCGAGCTTCCCCACTGCTTCTGGGTAGTTACCCCGTGGGTCCTGCCTCCTGCTGACCGACCGGCTGGTCGTTCGGGCAAACCTGTACAAATGAGTCGGTTCGTCGGCCAACAAACACGGCGCGCGGGGCTGAAACTCGCTAACCGGCCGGCATTTGACAGCAACAACAATAACAGCAGGAGCCAACGGCAGCAGCAACCACAGAGTTTGGCCAGGTTTAAAACATTTGCTGTGTGATAGTCCGCCACATTGTCCTGGCGTCCTGGCGTCCGTGTGTGGGCACAAAAGTCATTAACGTGTTGTGTCCGTGTGCGTGTGTATAAGGACATAGTTGAGTGCGCGTTGCGCTTGTGATGTATAAAAAACATGACCACTGTGAAAAACACTCAGTCAGTTGAGCAAAACAAAAACTCCGAAAGAGCAGCAACAAACGGATGCCAGCCGAGCGTGGCGACAAAGTGTGAAAAGCATACGCCGAACTATGCACACGCACGCGGCCGCCAGCCAGGAGCGACAGGAGCAATCCTGGCAGGCCAACTCCGAGGGTCGGCTCAAGTATTATTGGCTTGCAAATCGAAATAAAAGTAGAGTTAGTCTACGCTAAAAATACGACTGCTCAGCTGCCTTGAAGTCTTCAAAATTGCTCAGTTTTTTTTGGAAACTTTTCGAATAATTAAATGAAATCAATCTGATGCTAAATATGCTTTGAAATCTTCTTTCTACGATTGTGAGTGATGGCGATAATTTACCGGGCAGCCCTCGTTCATCAAGGAGCAACCCGGGCCAACTAAAATAAAAGGAAGAGCAGACCGGGCCGGCAGGATTACAACCAAAAATTAATGAAAGCAAACTGGTTGGTGGTCATTTGCTGCGGTCAACGGTCAGGAAGGCTTAATTGCCAAAGACGGCGTTGGGTAGGAAAGGCCAAAGGCGGCGGGTAGTCAACGCGACAATGCTCGTCCTTGTAGTCACCGTTGCACCCAGGGATGTACCCGATGTTGCTTGTCGTTGTTTTTCCCCAGAGTTTTTGTTTTTTTGGTTAAGTTGCACTTGCTCGCCCTGGCCAGCTGCTAATTGTGAATGTGGTCGGTCGACCACTTGCGGTGGGCTGCCCTCGAACTCGGCTCGGTTGGCTCAACAACTCAGCGACTCATTAAAGTGTCGGCTATCTTTAAGGGTTGTCTAGACGGTGGTGGATGAACGGCAACCCTACACAGCCCCACAGGCTAGCCCCCAACAGGCTTTGAGATTTTAATTCTACAGCTCTAATTACGCTACAGCAGCAATATTCAGTTTGTCTCAAGCTATAAAAGTGAGTAGATCAATTGTATTGAACTTATTGTTGGCAGCATGGAGGAAGACGAGGATCTGATGCCCGTGTTGCGAGGCGTATCCAACTACAGGGAGTGGAGCCACAAGGTTGAAGTTTATCTACGGGTCAACGGCCTGTGGAGCGCTATTTTATCCACGCCCGAACCAATTGGACACACCGAAATGGAAAGCATTTTCGTGGCCTCCCGCAAGAGGGTCTACGTTCAGTGCCCAACTTATGTGGTAGGATAATCACTTTACTTGAGTGAGAGGCTAATTATACAAGCTGCTAATGCTTTCCAGGACATAAATGTGAAGCTCTTTATAGTTCGAGTGATAGAATCGGCTCTTATAACGTCCGATTTCACGTACGCAAGTGTGGCTAGGATTTGGCGTGAACTGCGGCATCGATACGGGAGACCAAAGGGCAATGGTAAAAAGCGAAAGAGGACGCCAATGCCCCTTTTCGAGGAAGAGTGGATTTAGGCAAACAAGGCCTAAGTGAGCCCACCGAACTCTATCAATTTTGTTATCGGCTCGAATGAAACAATTATCAAGTGGCAACCTTCGGCTTTCAATCATTTTTATCGATAACAAATGTCTCACTGTCAGTTTCAAAGCAACTCTGCGCATGTTCTACTCTAAACGAAGACCAAATCAAATGCAACATTGAGCCCCTGTTTTAATTTGAACGAGTCCTTTTGGCACCCACAATAGGATGCTTCTGGATTCCGCCTGGGTCATTTAGAGACAGTTTCCTGGCTCCACCCCCAAGTTTGCACACACTCAGCACCTGAAAAGTTCACCAGATTTTATTGTGGCTGGCCGTGGGGGTCGGGGCTGTTGTTTCCCAACTGACCTCGCCGCTTGCGGCTCTTATGCTTTGCCATCTCGACGCGTTTTAATAATGGCCAATTGTCCCAAAAGAGTTGTACGCTACTCGGCGCTAATGGCGGTGGCAATGGCAGTGTTCTTCGTAATGTGGCAGTGGGCAGCACTTGGTCCTGGCCAGACTGACCCATGCAGTGCCCGAGAAGGAGGGGACTTCAAACTTGGTCCGCGTCTGCCAGTTGCTCAGCTGCACGTAATTGAAATGCATTTACAATTGAATTATAAATACAACAAAGGCAACTCTCGGGCAGCGTGGAGCCAAGGAATGTGCCCCAGCAATTCACATCAATTCACACTTTCGGGCATCGATACTCAATCGGCTGTTATAACAATGAAGGCACACCATAGAATTCCAACCCGTGACGATCCCATGAGTGGCCTTTTGTTCACCTTTCAGCAGCAGCTATAAAGCACATGAGCATCCCACCTAAAGTTGGGGAGGGCAACCCAAACCTGCTCGACTTGTGGGGGTGCCAAAATTACATGTCAGTCTAAGTTGCCATTGTCTTGGTCTAGACGGGACATTTGGTCCTCGGTGACTCAGTCGTTAGTGCCATTATTGCGGGGTTGGCTCAATAATTTTTGAGAGAGTGACAGAAATTTGTGTTTGCGACAAAGGTTTTGATTCATAGGATTCTTCTTGGAAGGGGAAAATTTAAATTTGACTGATTAAGGTTGCCAGCAACCAAATAATTTAAAAATGGCAAGATTGTGGAATGATTTTGTGCCCAGCAGAACTTTCTCAAACTAACAGAGCTAATTTGAACCTTTATCAAATATAGTTTCCCACACCCTTGTCAGAGTATCATTGTTAAAAATCTCGTTGGGCAGGTAAAATCTATCTGAAAATCTTTTTACTGCTTGCTGATTTTCCCATTTATTGTTGCTGGTCTTTCATTTGCAATATTTTCGACTCCCTTAAGCTGGCCCACTTGGGAAACTGGTATATCCGTTGTTTTATTACATTTCGTTTAGATTCGGCTAGCTGACCACTTTTTTGTGGTCACCATGTATACCTCTCTCGTCTGGGTGCTGAGTCCTGGTGGTCCTGGCTTTGCGGTGGCACAGCGCGTGGCGTTTGCAGTCCTACAAAAGGGAACTGACCCTCCTCCCTTACGAAAAAATAGCAAAAAAAAGCTACCAAAAATGAATTCTGTAACCGAGTTAGCATAAAAAGTGGCTAGGCCCGGAGTGCCTGCTCCGTTCGACCATAAATAATAAAATAAAATAACTACAGGTCGGAAACTATTGCATACTTCATGGCGTGGCCAGCAGCCCGTCACCAACTGCGCTATGTGGTCAAATATTTTTATAAACAAAATGGTTTCTAGCGCTGGAAAAAGGGGGAAAATTGGATGTTACCGGATTGGGGAGTAACAAACTCGAATGGCTTTGCTAATTCGGATTTATTTTCTTGAAGAAGAAGCGATAGATGAGAAAATAATTTACACAGAACAAACTTTCATTTTGTATTTATTGTTTAGCAATGATGAACCCAGTTTTTTTTTACTCAGGAAATTGGCGATTAATTGGAAGGTTCACGTCGATCGGTTATAATTTTACTGGTGATAATTAAATTATACCTCTTTGGTTTTGCTATTTTTATTAATTATTTAATAGAATCAGCTGGGAGTTTACGCCTTTTTATAACTCCTTCTCCATGTGCCTGCGTTTTATACCCTTCGACAAGGTCCAGGGTATAAATTTATTGTTTTATATTTTTACCAACTAGCTTCCAATTTACCAGTTAAATTAAGTTTAGCTGTTTATTTTCGCATTTTTACGAGGTCAGGGAACAAATTATGTCTCCTCTATGTGCCTGCGCTTTATACCCTTCGAATGGGAACAGGGTATACAATTTTTTTTGAATTTCCACCTCCGCTTACCGGCGTCCAATTTGCCATTGAACAAAACTGAAATGCTTCACGTTTCTTTTGGAAATGTTCTCACAAACTGGATGTGCCCATGTCATGTGCAGTTTAGCCCACGAAGGCTGCGGATTTTAATTACTTTGCCAAAAGACGCACACAATCGCGCAAATTTCAGGTATTAGTAAATGGCCGTTGTTGTTCTTGTTGCGCTCTCCCTTGCGTTTGACAGGAGCAACTCAGCTCCGGCTGGTTATTTATGGGTTCCCAGGTACTCCAGCGTTTCAAAAACGAAATGGCTGAAAATCACTGGCCAGCAGCAGACCATTTACCCGTGCCACCGCTCCGCCCCACTCTGCCGTCGCCGTTTTGTTTGTTGGGGCATTACTTTGGCTGCCAAATCCCGCGCAGAGTTGGTTTGATGCTCGACACTCTTTTGGAGGAGGCGGATGCAGGTCCGTGGAGCACTCAAAAAAAGGCAGCAAGGGCCCACAATATTTGTCGCTTTAGGGCATTAAAACAAACGTTTCGTTTTACTTTGCTACGGCTTAGCCTGCCAGTTGCCGTGGCCGTTGTTTTGCTTTTTATACCCCAAACGCTGGACGCTTCACATGCACTTCGAGCGGCCCAAACTTTGAGCTGGCGCGTTGCGCGAAAATCACTGACGAAAATAAAGCACAAAAACGCTAACGAAGAAGGAAATCTGCCCCGTATGGTTGGTTAGCCGGCTCCCTGCTTGTACCACATGGGCAAAAAGCAACAATGCTGGTTTTAACTTTAATAAAGCGACTACGCGGGCCGGGATCCGCTCTCGCCATGGACAGGTGAACGGGCGGACCGTGAGTGCAGCTCACAGACCCGAAACAAGCGACCACTTTTGGGGATCCGGAACGGCAGCTGCCGCAGTTTCGTGCTGGTCCCACACACACTCACATCCGCCGCAGTCGCCGTGTATGCGGGTGTGTGTGTTTATTGCTGTGTACTTGATTTTTGGGCATAGCGGCAAATAACATTTTTGTTTGGCTTGACGTTGTTGGAATTGCAACTGGTTTTGCATTTGCTTGACAAATAAACGGCCGGGCCGGCGTCGCGTCCAGGCAGCGTTGACGCCGGATTGTCGGTCCCGGTTTCGCTTTTAGTGAATGTTTATCTGCTTCGCGGGGCGTAGGTGGCCGCTCGCAGTTCTGCACGTTTTCATTGTTGTTGCTGGGGCTGTTGGCCCAACCGTGCGGTGATCGCCAGTGCCGCTTGCGGTTTCCAATACCCACCCAGGCATTTTTCGAGGGCAGTATTAATCAACCAGTTGGTGTGGAGTCTAAATAAACTAGAGGCCCGATGGCTTGACAACTCTTTTGTCTTGCCACGCATACAAATTTCAGCAATTAAGACAATTTTCGTTTAAATAAATAATTGCCTACTTTTTGGGGCAGCAAGAGGAATATTCGCTTGCCTGGCGACCTAATGGCGCTAAGGAACTCACAACCAGGCCGCTTCACATAGCACTTTCCCCGGCTGGTTCCTTTTGGCTGCTTCCATTTACTAAATGCTATTTATTTACTGCCGCAATCGTCGTCGTCGTTTCTGTTGCTCTGGTGTTTGCCCTTTTAAGGGTCACACTTTTTTTGTGCTTTGCTCATCGTGCAGCGGGTGGGGGATTTTGTTACGGTGTTGTGATTCTGCCCGAGTTGAAAGGATTTGATTTTTTGGGCATTTAACCCCACGCCCCGAACGCGCAGACTTTAAAGTGGTCCCTCAGCGAAATTCCGAAATAAATTTAAAAAGTCCTCTTCCATGGCCTTCTTCTCGCTTTTGTTTTTTTCCTGGGGCACTCTATACCACTATTAAATTTTTAAGTGGCAAGTACAAACCACAAGTCTGCCGCAACCGCCGCTCTCACTTATAATTCATTATAAAAGTCAGTGCTTTGGTTTGGTTTTTGCGTTTTACACAAAAGGGGGGTCGGTCGGGCGGACCTACAAGTTACACCATTTGGAGCTTATGTCGTGACAAACTGCACATGCACACACATCTGCCGCGCCATATGGCCATGTCCTGGGGTGCGAGCTGGGCGTGTGTATGAGTTTCCCCGCTCGATTTTGCACAAAAGTCAAGCAGTCAAGCCAAATAAAGCATACAAGGAATGAGACGTTCCAGGGGCTTCCCGGTGGGCTCCTGTTGTCGCTGTTGCTGCTGGGCAGATTGTTGTTGCTGTTTTTGTTGTAGCCTTATTGTTTAAGTTGAAAGTGTTGGAAATTACGGTGGACTCTACTTGTGGTCGCGGGGTTCAGGGGTCGCCGATCGGCGGCCTTCGTTGGCCGGTCTGCCCGGGCCATTAATAGGCGAAATTACTGTTTACAAGTGGAACAACTCCTGGAGACTGCTGGGCAACCGCTGGGTGGTTTTAGTTTCGTGTTGAAATACTAAACACATAGCAGAAATTTTCTACCCCGAGTATGAAATGTGAGCGGGCGTGGGCTGCATAATTTCATTACTCCAAGTCCCCCACATGAATTAAAATCAATATTTTCACAGCACCGCGTTGGGCATGGCTGGCTGTCCGCACGAGCGAATTTGCCTGACAAAAATGCCGGACAGTTGAAGTTGCAGGCCACAAGAAAAGTAAATAACGCGACAACGAAATCAAGCAGACTTTCAACTAAAACATCGGACTAACAATATAAAATTATGATAATGACAATTTGCGTTAATTGCTCGAGACACTCGCTGTCGTTGAGGGAAACTTGGAGTTTGTGGGGCATTTGAATTCTAAATGAGTTCGGGGTCCCTGTTTTTTTTGTTTTAGAAGTTTTTTTAGGTATATTGAATTTTAGAAAATTTTCTCTTTGATGGGCACATTGTAATTTTAATTTGGCTGGAACAAGTTTGAAACATAAAAGTCCTTGTCCGTCTCTGACCGCATATTCCGCATAATAACTTAATTATTTGCATAAATCAAAGTTTTCTGGCCAAATAAATTGAGGATATAACAACAACGACATCAATAACAATCGCATTAATTTAATGTCCAAAGACATTCGCTTTTATTGAAAGGCACTCGAAACTTTCCAACTTTCCTCGGCCCTCGTCCATGCTTGGGTTCCTTTGCTTCTTTCGGGACAGAGAAAGGCGACGGGTGTGCTTAATGCGACTTAATGACAATTTTGTGTAGTACGTCAAGATTATTCAATCAACCAAAGAACAGAACAGGCCGCCACCCGCCCACCCTGCCACTCGATTGGGACCAAAGGGAAAAGGGTAAATTGTGGGTAGGTCCGTTTGTTTGGCAGCCCTAAGTGCATTTTATTGATTCGAAATATGGCACTTGTGAAGTCATTGGAAAGATAAGATATCCAAATGCCTTTCGGAAGCGATTCCCCGTTTTTTATGGCCGCCGATCAGAATTGAATTTTGCAGTTAATTTGTCTGAGATCACAAGGACTCCCCTGCTTCAGCTGGGTGATTACCAAATTCATTGAATTTTCTCTTTCGGTTTTCCAGTGTTTTTTATTTTATCAAAGTTTTTTGGGCCACTGGCAAACTGCTTTTCATATTTTCTTGCCACTTCAAAGCGCACTGAAGCCAATCGCCGCCATATGCCAGCTCCCTTGCCACTCTTTGAGGCAGCCCAACTCTCTACCCTTATCTGGGCACCGTGCTACGTGGGTAAGCGGCCAACCGAGCAGTTTTATGCCTGGCATATTTTATTAGGTTAGCGTGAAGACAAACGTCTGTTGTGGGCCAACAAATTAAGTGAACTACACAGCGTTTGCATTTTTAATAAACAAAAAATTTGTATATATAGCAGGGAATGGCGGAAATTTCCAGCTGATTAAGCTTAGGGGTAGAAATACCTTCGATACGTCCGATTGGGTTCGGAATTTCCCTGTGGGTCCCTGCGACGAACATACTTCAAAAGTTTTTCTTCTCATTTCGCCCCAGAAGGTCATAACTTGGCAAGGACTTTGCTTCGAAGTTGGCCGAGGCAGCCATCGGTTTAATTAACCGTAAGCGGGTTGCGTCAATAAATTTCTCCACCCTCTGACATATGCAGTCCGTCAGTTCTTTAAAAAGCCTTGGCGCCCGGTATTTTTATATTTTTCACAAGCATAATTAAATTTATTTGCCTGTGACCATAAATAAATTTTGGTTAAAGCCAAAACAAGCAAATCGAAGGGTTGGCAAGCGCATTTATTGCACGGCAACCGCAACACAGAAATTACAATCAGTCGGCGACAGTTGACGACCACGAGGACGACCAGGATGGCGAAGGAAAATGTCCATCGCTGTGGGTTCATTTGTGTGTAATGAACATTAACGAAACGCAAAGAGCGTGACTAATAACAAAATTGCCAATTGGCCAAAAGAGTCGCGTCGAGGGGAGCCGAGTCCGAGTCCGAGGGGCAACGCGAAAGCCTGACGAGGGCAGTTCCGGGCGTCAGTCAGACTAACTCACCCTTTACTTTATTGTCCTTCCGTCGACCGCTTTTTAGAGTGAGTTAAATGACCAATGGGAAAAACGGTTGGTAATTTTTTTTTGTGGGGGAAACCAGCAGTGTAAGTGCGTCATTCGATTTAATTTTTTTGATTGAAATTTCTATTTGCCATTTTTTCTGCCACGAAGAAAATCTCGAACGGTTCGCCATGAATTTTTTAAGGCAACGAAAAAAAACACTTTGGTTCGATCCCTTTGACCAAATGCATTGGCAAAAATTATGGGAATATTGAAGCAAAATCTTCGGTCGTAAACGGGGAAAAGTGGTCTTAACTTCTTCCGCCAGGATCCCGCAGGGCCTAGTAAATTGGGGCGCCAAACTCAAACAAACTAAATGGCGATATTATTCGCTCCCCCAAATTCATTAAAACTTTGCATGCCAGAGGAGACATGGCCCACCAAAGTCAACTGCGGCAGCTCATTGCGGACAAATTGGCGCAGGGGAAGGGCAATCCATGCAGGAATCGAAGTCGCATGTCGTTGATGACGCGACGAAATCCAATTAATACGCCAGACAAATAAAATACCCAGCCAAACTTAACGGGAACACCGCTTAGACGTCGCAATAAGCACTCTTCAGGGTCCTGCATATTTTGCTCGCCTGTTTTGGCGACTCACTTAAACCCGCTTCGGTTCGGTGTCCCTCAAACTTTGACTCCTGGCAGTCCTTGTGTGGGGTTGTGTGGGTGCGACGTTGTGGTTTGTGTCAGCGTCGCCTGTTTACCCAAGTTGGCCAAAAGTTTTTCTTTAAGATTTACGCTTAAGTTTTACGTGATAAGACTTTTATCACAATGACTTCTTTTGGGAATATCGATGCCTGATGGTGTGGTGGTGTAAACACTGCGGGTCACCACTAGAGGCCACCCCACCCCCTGTGGCGCTAAGCTGGCAAACAAATATGGACGGTTAACCATGTTTACTTAGGTCTCATGAGACGGCATACAAATCAAATAAGGTTTTCATTAGAGGAATAACTATCGCCTCATATCAGGAACTTGTAGGCTAATCTATGCAGCAATTAAATAAATTGAAACGCTTGAGTGGTTAGTGGAAATAATTCTACATTTCTACTCCATTTACTCAGACTCCCAGCTTTTATGTAGAGAATGGATGGTCGGCAAAAGATGTCCAGCAATATGTTTAAAATATATCACTTCAGGGTCTTTTTCTGTGCTTTTTTTGTTTTTGCTAGATGATTTCATCCTTCCTGAGTTCCCTTGTTTATAAGGGAGTTTTACCGAAAAACTGCTGGATTCTTAATATCCTAGATTATTTCGTTTCTACGACTTCTTAAAATATCTGCAAAGTACTGGACCTTTATTTTAATAAAGACAAATTTTAAATATCTCTTTGATTTAATACTTTTTTCATCCTTTATCCCGATTGCAGTCAAAACCTCTCTTGCTATTTAATAGCCTTGGGAAATCGGCCCTTTGTGTGTCCTGCATTCTAAGCTCATTTAAATCCTTATTCATATCTATTTAAATTAAAAGATTTGGTTGGTTTTAAAGGCCACCTGTCAATACCTAAACAACTTGTTGTTTGTGTTTTGCTATTTGCCCGAGGCAGCAGCAGTCGGCGTGAAAGTCATCAATGCCACAGCAATGCCTCGGCATTTTGGGGCCCATTGGAGGAGAGGTGGGGAGGCAAGCAAACGTGCGTTGCGAAAATCACTTTAGTTTTTGATGGCAGCGCTTATATCATCAAGCCTCTGGTATAGAAAACTTTTTATTAACATAAATTATGAGCCGCACTTGGTGCTTGGGCTTCACGATTCGACTTGAGTTGAGTTGAGTTGAGTTCTCCGGCGAGTACATAAGTTTCACTTGGCCAAAACTTTGCCTATATATCTATTATGAGTCGGTAGTACTTACCGTTATGGCGATGTCATGCGTGCCATCGCATGTGTCCAATTTACGACGGAAGCGGAGTACCGTGTGGGTGGCGTTCTCATAGCCCAGCATCAGCATATAGTCCTGCGATGGATCCACAACAGGCTCGGCATCACCGTTGCGGGTCACATGACGATCCTGCAAAAACAAAGAACAACACGGCAATAAGTAGGAATCCGTTGGTTTCGTTTTAATGAATGAAAAATTTACGAAATATTTAATTTGCAGCATATTTTTGTCGATGTCGTCGGCTCTGCCAAGGCATATTTTCCCCAGCGACCGGTCCCATCCCGGCAGTCCCATATGAAACCACAGAGGGCTGGTGGGTTGGGCCAACTTTGCCGACAACTTTCACCAGGCGTTGGGGCGAGTTGCTTTTTTTATTTTCATTTTGGGGCTCTTGTCGACTTTTGTAAAATAATTTAAATTTGCCAAAGTTCGCCGAGGACGGCCGTTGTGTTTTGACAGAGCCATCCAAGTTAAAGTTCGCAGCTGAGTAGTTTCTTCTTCCCGGCAACCCTTACCCGGACCGACAACAGAAAACAGAAAGCACAACCAACAAGACAGGAGGTAAAAGGGCCCAACTTTTTCCTGACTTTTCAATTTTTCGGGGCGTCCATATGTGGGTGGTGCGTTCCCTCCGACCGACCAATGTGTATGTAAATTCTTATACATATTTTCATAGATGTCTTTCGCTTTGGACTGGCCCGCCGCCTGCAGTTGCTGTCGAAAATTTTTTATAGCCGCCTCTCGGGGGCATCGGCGCTGTGGACACAGACAACTGCAAATGGTCGGGCACACGGGCGGGCGGCCGGGCGGTTGCATGTCAAAAATTTTGATGATGTTGAAATGTCGTCGGGCCACCCCTCAGTTCTGGCCTGTTCAGCTTCGCTTGGCTGGCTGGGCTACTCGTAATTGATGCTGATGGAATTTTTGAGTAGTTTTCTATGTTGATATTTCAAAATTTTATTGATTTAATTATTTGTCCCCCCAGTGAGTCAATCAGTTGGCCAGCCAGTTGGCCAATCATTCAGTCAGTCGACTGTGAGCGTTGGTGTCCTGGCTTTTAATAAAGTTATGCATTTGCCAACATTGAGCGATTTCTGATTTCTGGACAGTGGAATGGATTTTTTTTTGTGTGTGGCATCGGGCGGGTAGAAAGTTTGATCTCCAATTTGCACAGTTCGTCTATGCGTATGCATACGTAAAATTCAAGTTTGGTTATTGTGGCTGGAGGATTTGAATTGTCCAGACTTTCTGGACTGGGGATGGGGCATCAAAGTAGATAAAAGCCAAACAAAGATTTATATTAAAATGTGGAAGTTTTGATTTGATTTGCGTTGCCTTTCTGATCCTTTAGTCGGCAACGAACTCTCCGCAATTTTAAATAAATAAAGGAGAGATTTTTCACAACCTATGAGAGTTTGTAAGCTCCTAAAAAAGTAGTAGAAATAGTGCTGGACTTGATTTTTTTTTCTGTTTTGAATTTTGAATATTTTGGAACTCAAATTACTCGGTTGATGATTTCGTCCCTAGATATTTCCAAGGTGTGATTGGAGTCTTTGATACGGAAAGCGTGTTCTTCATTGCAGCATCCTTGGCTGTCTTGTTCATTCGATCGGAATTTGATTTATGAGAAATAGTGTTTTTTCGTGTCTCCCACCGCCGACCACAAAACGAGGCCACATTAAATAGACACATTGACGTCATTAGGGCTGGTGGGATGCTGGAAAGCCGTGCTATTTTTACAGGATTCCGTTCGGTTTCGTGCCATTCCATCATCTAGTTAATTACGAAACGAAATTTCCACACCTGGTCTCGGAGCCAGCAGCCCTGTTCCGCCCGCCCGTTCGCAGTTTTGCAATTAATTTTCCCCAATTTGTATGCTACGATTTTTTGGTGGAATTTTGCCTGCCGTGTTGCGTGCAGACTCCGGCAGACTCATAACATGCCAGAATTTCATTAATCATATCACTTTGCCATTCGTTGGCTAATTAAAAGTTTAACGCAACCACCAACCTGACGAGCAGTTGGGGAAACAGGAGAGTTTGCTACAATCTAGAAACGCATAAGTCAAGATCGCGGCAAACCGTGAGTTTCCGTCGGGGCGGCTGTTGTCGCTTGTCGCAGTTTCCCTTTTAATTTCACATTATCTACTCCCACACACACACACACACACCCGCACACGCACGCACATCGCTAGGTTCTTATCGCGTAGGGCAAATGCCAAAAGTCTCGACGTCTCGCTCCATTTGCCCGGTGTGCGAA
This sequence comes from Lissocephala sabroskyi, assembly GCA_037075105.1. Lineage (NCBI taxonomy): Eukaryota > Metazoa > Arthropoda > Insecta > Diptera > Drosophilidae > Lissocephala > Lissocephala sabroskyi. Next base: position 88,753 of record JBAMCP010000043.1, read on the forward strand.
TGACGGAAATTAAAAATACACGTTGCAGTGCTGCAAGCAGCCCACCTGTCCCGCTATCACATTGACGTTATCAAAATCTCGAGTGTGGGTGACGAGGCTGCTGGGCGTGGTAATTATGCACAAGGAAGTCGCATAAATTTGAATATTCGCAGCGAAATGTTTCAAATGCCAACGTAAAGCGCTCACAACTTTTTATGTGTGCACGTCTTTTCAAGTTGCAGGCCACGCCCACGTCTCTGGCCATGGCACGGCCCCTCCCAGGAACACCCTTGTCACTCCGATTGGCGGGGGGGCTGTGCGTTCGTTGCCGCCATCGCCGCTCCTCTTTCGCACACGTTTTTTTAATTGCTGAAATTTTATCACACCTTCATGGTTCGCAGGACTCGTAAATTGTAATCCTTGCGTCGTGCTCGCGGCCCCCACAGCCTTTTCGCTGTGCTGCTGCTGCCGTGCGCCTGGACTGTCAACGGCTTGGCCGGCTGGCCCGCCAGGCTTGCCTGGCTGCGACTCCTTGACGACCCCGTTGTCATTAACGTCGCTGGCTCTTAAGCATTTAATAGCATTGTCACGACTTTAATACCATTTAGCCCTGTCTAATACGAGGCCAGCAGAGAGCGACTGTGAGTTGTGCGCGACTCGGCTGAGCTGCGTGGAAATCAATAAAAGCAGCGGTAAATTAAGCACCTTGTGGCCCAGACGTCACAGACTTTTTCGCTTGGTCGTCGTACGCTTCCTCTCTTCCGCTAGCAGCCGCCCCTCACTCAGGAACTCCTGCTAATAGGATTATGCTGCGTCCCCTCAAGCAAAACATCCTTATGCAAAGCACTCGCCGCAATGCCTTAATGTCGCTGCAAATTTTGCACTCGACAGCCCAGCCGACCGAGTGGCTGGCTGCCAGAATCCTGCCTTTGGAACCCTTTCGGGCCACAACATGCGCCTAATTGTGCTGATTTTGGGATGATGAAAACTTTCGCTGACTGCTCGCACACAGCTCCTCCTCCTAAGTCAAGTTTGGTTGCTCCACAACAAACTTTGGCAATTTATGATAATTCAACGTCAGCTGGGGACAGTTCAGTACATCACCTTCTTCCGTCCCCCACCCCGCAATGCCCAATACCCTTGATGATGCTGCTAATGTAAGCAGTCATCGGCAGTCAGCCATCAACAACAACTGACAGCCGGCTAGCAAAGAGCTTGAGTCGCTGGGAGGCTGGCTTCAAATTTTCTCATAGCGAACAATAAACCTATTACCCCGTTCCTTTAAATATTCCTCCCATAAGTACTAAATGTGGATGGGCGTGCGTGACAGTGTGCAGTTCTGGTTTATTGCCCACACCAAAGGGGCGGGCGTACTCGTTTCCTTGGCAGTTTGTTTGCTCGGCACACAATCAACATACGAAATATCAAAATGCCAGCTATCCATCTATATGCACAAGTATTTGCATCAAGCATCCGACCAAAACCCAAGCATTAGGGATGGCAAATGGCAGCGATCGTGCGCCAAGCCGGCTCAATTGCCTTCCACTTTAAATATTTGGTGGATTTTATATTTGGTTTCGTTTTAAGCTGATCAGTTTATTTGTTAAGCTCAGTTATCGAAAATTGTCGAATAAATTTCTTTTCTGTTTTGTGCTTGAGGGAAAGTATAATAAGATTAGATTCAAACAAATTAAAGCAACTGGTCAAACTGACCAAAAACTGATCACTTGTATTGCTAATTGAAGTTATCGATAGTTATTGAATAGATTTCTTTTCTCTCTTTGAATAGCTAAAATTGAATTTTTTAATTTTAATATTGCCAGGTTGGCTTAAGTCATGGTTTCTGTTCATAAATAATCAGCCTTCCCGATTAATTTAGATTAGCTCCACGCTTTTTTTCTAATTCAATTTCGGACCAAAAACTGATCAGTTATTTTGTTAATTGTAGCTATCGACAATAATCGAACGCATTTCTTTTGACTCTTTAGCCAGCTGTAATCCTATTTTTGGATCAAATCGAATAAATTTCTGTTCTCTCTTGAGGAATAATAATATATTTAGATTAGGTTTAATTATATTTTCTGTTCATAAACTGATCAGACTTCCCGATAAATTTAGTTATCGATAATTATATAATAAATCTCTCTTTTCTGCTCTCGAGGAACCATATTGTCAGGTTAGCTATAATCGTATTTTCTGGTCAATTTCTAATTAAAACTGAACCATTTTCTGTTCTCCTCTCTGAAGGGGAAATATTGTCAGGTTACTTTGAAGCGTATTTTCTGGTCAAATTTGCCTTTTGAGACCGATAAATCGATAAACTGCTTTTCCTTTTTTCTTCATGTGAGGCAAGCATTCGCAGCCGTCTGGGCACCTTGAAGAGACCACATAAAAGATTGGCAACTGCACTGTTTGGTTTCCACTCGGGAAAAAGTCGGTGGCACTGGCACTCACAGGCCGAAATATAAAGTGCAACATATGGGGGAAAAGGGAGCTTGCCGATTTCTGGTCATATTGTAAAATTGTTTTCCTGTTGGGCAGGCAGACGATGGCCTGATTTGCCTGCCTGCCGCCTCCCACGCCGCCAATCGGCCACTCTGCCACTTGTCTGTATGCCTTTGACATTCGAGTAAGTTAGAGGCGCTGGTCCGTTTGGATGGTGGCCCCTCACACCCCACGCCCCACCCCCTTTTTGTATATTTGATTATACGTATACGCCATGATGTCTGGCCATTTGGTAATGTCAGTTGTGGCAAAAGAGGACGCCGCGGGCCAAAGTCATCAAGTCAGACAGGAGCACCACCGTCTGTCCAGCTGTCCGCGGTGATAGCTTTGATATTGGCAGCCTGTTGGTCGGGGGAAGCACACAGCCAGCACCGATTTGGCTTGCGCAAATTACCGCTGCAAGGGAGTACATCAATTAATATAGTTGGAGTGGTTTTAAGGAGCTTTCCAGTCCTGGCCAAACCTCCGACTTCTGTAGCAATTTAGTCGCTGAGCTATGCTTAAGCTGTCTGTATGCCTGGGGTGTGTTTGCTGGAAGGGTTCCTTTCCTTTCTTAGCATAAACAGAACATGCAGACTCTGCAAATTGCTGGTTAATATTTTATGAAAGCAACAAATTCCGCAATGCACTGCAATGCAATGCAAGGCCTGCTGTCAACGGCGCTTCCCTCTTCGATTTTCTATATTGAAATTGGCCGGCGGGCTGGCACTTTCGGATTGAAAATCATTCACTTTGTTTGTGCTACCGGCGGAGGCTTTATCGAAACGATTTCCCTGCCTGCGACAGCAATTCAATTGCTAAATGGCCATTACATAATGAATATGCCAGTGCCATTAAATATCTATAAATTAGGTAGTCGCAACCATCATGCCGTCCTTGTCGTAGTCACGGCCCCTCCGCTGCCCCTGGCAATTGCTGTTGCATCGATGCATTCATCGTTCTCATCAATGGACGGCAATCGGTGGCGCTAGTAAAAAAACCAAGCTTGTGGGTTGTCGGCAGGGGTGGAATAAACCAAACAAGTGGCCTATTAAAATGATTAAAAATATTCCATAACCAGCAATCGGTCGGTTGTACGTGGCCATCCGGATCGAATGGACAGTAAAAATTCCCTCAGTTTTGCCAGCTCGGTAAAGGAAGTTTTATATAAATAATTTCCTTATATCCTAGATACGAGTACTAGGGATATTTTACATCAATTAATTTTTAAATAAGCAAATATGGGAAAAGCAAACGAAATGTCGTTAATGGTATCAAAAGAAAGGTTAATTCGATAGACATTAAATAAATTTGAGAAGAGATTAACCTCTAGAGGTCCGTCAAATTCTGTTCAGTTCAGTTCAGTTGAGAAAACACTTAATAAATAAGAAAAAAATGGTATATATTTTTTTAATTTCAAAATAAATAAAATTTCAATCATATTGTTTCGTTGACACCTCAAGCTGCAGTTGTACCAATAATTCTTTTTTTCAATCTCTTAATATGTTCTCTTTAATTGATTTTAATTTCTGACAGGTGCCTGAACTATAACGAATTAATTCCATGAAATTCTTTTCATGACTTAGGCTGAATCAAAGTATCTCAAAGTTCCTATTTCCTGAACTTTCTATTTCAATTGATTAAGGCAAAATTACCTCTTGAGATAGCTTACTTTAAAACCTCAAACAGACCTTAAATTCCATTATGAATTTCACAAAAGTCTCGTTATTGCTATTTGAAATTCTGTTTTTACGAACAGTTATAAGTTTTAAGAGAACTGTTGGGAATCAATCTTTTATCAAGACACAAATTTCTTCCGTGTTCTATTTCAATTCTTTGGATTTCTTAAAGCCGTATTCAGATTTAAGGTCTGTGGCATTAACTTTTAATTTGCTGGTTCCCCATGTGCGGCTAATGTAATCAGTCTTAGTTGCTGTCAATCCGCAACCAGTTCCGCATTAGGCGGTCCCCGGAGGCTTGGTAAAAGCAACCCTATGAGGATGTGTAGTTCCACGCAATTACTGTCACGTTACAGCGCACTTAGTGGGACTGCACTGTACCGCCCCGGGAACATCATCAAAGTGACACACATTTTAAAAGCAAATTCAATTAACAAACTTTGCACGTCACTCAAAATTAACTCGGCCCGCGCAATGCTTGCAGGGTGGGTGGTCGTCGGTGGGTCGGTCGGACGGCCAGTCAATGCCAACAATCAACAATCAAATGGAAAACAAAAAGTGGGGAAAAACCACCACAGATTCAACACTCGCCGCCCTTGCCTTGGTGGCTGGAAAAAATATTACCATTTTTATATCTCTTTCAATTGTTTGAGCGCCGCCCAAGCTGCTGGTCAGAGCAACACCCATCGCATTATTCCATAATGATAATGCCCGCGGGTCGGCCCCGCCCTCGCCCGGCGACGCTCGTGCATCAAATAAAATAACCGAAAGTCAAAAAATTGTATTTGTCATATTGTTAAGCTGACGTTGCGTCGCCTCGGCCCGGGCCAGGCAAATGTCGGCAGGCAATTTGGACCGTCAGCATCCGCGGCTGATGGTTAACTGAGCGACTGTTCCGGGGGTTGTTTTCGAAAGCTGACCGTCATCGAAATCTGTTGAATGTGACAACTCTTCAAGGCTGATGAGGAAAATCCGAGCCCGCAATCCTAGAAGCAATTTCAAATTGGGAAACCCCTTGTGTATCTTTAGGGAGCGCGCTGACGCCCGGCTGAAAGGTGGCTGTTTGGTTTAGCATAAAAGGCCGAGTCGGTGAGGGGCAACCCTCAAGGGCTGCATTTATGACACTCCATTTGTCAAGCGAATGAACCAGCCGCATGGAAGGGAATGGTTTGGGATCGTCAGGGTTTGCAATTCAATTGCATAGATTTTTGTTTTTTTTTTTTTTGTGGTTCTTGCAAATCAACTAACTGGCAATGGGTGGTGCCAATGCCAACGCCAACGACAACGCCAACGCCAACTGACAATGAGTAAACCAGGGCATCTGCATTCGCATCCAGTGAACGAGTCGGAGGGCTGGGTGGGTCGTGGGGTTGGTGGTTTTGGCTGAAAAGTGTTTTGTTAAATTTGCTGCTTGATTCTCCGTGGCTGCTGCTGGCTGACATTGACGTTTATTAAGCGTTTTTTGACACTTTGCCGGGCTATCTGAGCTCGCAAGTTGGCCCGCGTCCCAGCCAGCCGCCACCTCACGACACTCAATGTCAAATGCAGATAATGAATGTCGGAGGTCTGTATCTTCATATGTTTGGGGTTCTCAATGTTTTCGCGTAATATTTAAATGAGCGATTTGACGGGCACTCGACGATTCTCTTCTTTAACCTTCGACCTTCGTTTTATGTCAGCCTGGTTAGGGACATGAAAATCCTATCAGTTAATTTCTGGTTCTTCTTCCCATCCATCATTCGGGCAGGAAAGTCGTTTCGGCTGGGACAATTTGGGCGTTCATTATTAAGGTCACAAATCTATGATCGCCTGGATATTTTTTTATTTCTAAATTCCTGGCCAACGCACGCCGCTGCTTTATCGACACAATCATCCAATTTCACCTTACACAGAGCCCCGCATGCGGGCAACAATTTTTTTAGGCAAGGACCCCGAGTCCAAGTTTGAGGGAGAAGATAAAAAATGTAAATATCAGCGACTGTGCGTCATAGGAAACAAGAAGGCAAAGGAGCAGCATAAGAAGGAGAGCGGCTCAAAGTCAAGGCAGGAAGGAAGGACAGACAGCCAGGACAACAGTCAAAAGGCACACGGCAAAAGCTTCGAAAAAAAAGGTTAACAACGGGGTGATTCCGCATTGTTTTTCGGTCCAACCCTCTTCACCGGGGTCGTTTTCTCTGGCGCCTGTTCTGTTTCCTCGCCTACTCTGATTTTTGACAACCACTCGGGCCGACACCGCCCCCGTCCTGCCCCACTCCCGGCACAAATATGCCCCAGGGAGTGAACACCTTATCGCAACTTATTGCATCCGACGGCAACAATTTCGGGTCGGCCTGTTGTTAGACTTCTCTTTCGGACAATCTCCCCCGTGCCCGCGGTCACAACACACCCAATACAATTTCACTTTTGTCGTTGGGCTTTCTCTTTGCCCGCCTGTGTGTGTGTGTGTGTGTCTGTGTGATTGTGGGGTGGTGGGGCAAGGGCCTGCGGCAAATACGAAAAACGTTTTAATTACATTTGTATGTTAAAACTTCAATTGACGCCCCCAACCCCAGGGTCCTCCCCACCATCGGATTTTGGCCCCGCCAGGTTATGGTCGGGCCAATTGAGAGGGTTGCCGTTTGGTTGGATTGCGTTTTGTGTGAGCCTGTGGGCGAGTTGCGTGTAGGCGGGGTGAGGGAAAAGGCAAACCGATTAGGATATAACTAGATTGCCATAAAAGTACAGTCGGCAAACGCAAATTTTGATGTAGGCAAAACCAGGGGTGAATCGCAGGACAAGGACAATCTTCTTACAGTATTGGGTTTCCTTGAGGATTATTTAATTTGTAAGAATTGGGTTTCTATTCAGCCCTGGCAGGATTTTAATTTCGGTTGGGGAATGTTGGTTGTTTGCAGACGTTTCAAAGGTAATTAAAGAGGGCCACAAATTTGATTGCACTGAACTGTCAAATCAAAAAAAGATAAAAAGAATCCGATTAACCCTCAATAATTGCATGAAAAAGGTGAGTAGCAGTCACTGAAATCCCTAAACTGAACTCTGTCGAACTCTCCAAGTCGTCAAAGCGACTAAGTGTGTGTCAGTCCAAACAGCCATTAGCAGGCGGGAGTGTGCTCCCGAGGACCTTTTAAGAGGGCTTGTTGCTATTTGTCGAAGGCCTGATTACTGTCACGGGGTCGGGACCAAGTGTTATCGCCAAACAAATAAAGAAAGAGGTTAAAGACGTCACAGGCTCGTTCGTGTGTGTTTGCTTGAGGGATCATTTTCCAACACACACGCTGCTGAAATTCTCGGCTTACTCTTCGGCCGCACGCTTCACTCAAATTCGATTATTCCCATTGGTGGGCCAACTCCGCCTTCTCGCGCGGTCATTGAGCTTAAAATAAACTCTCCAAAAAGCAAAGAAGTCATTTATTTTAACGTAAAAAAAGGCGCACACGCTGCAGGAAATGGAAAAAGTGGTAGCACTGAACACCAAAAACAACAGACGGAGAAAAGTAAAACAGAAGGTGTCGGTTTTGTCGAATTTTGAATGTCCTACATGACAAGAAAGAAACTTTGAGAGAAGCCCGTATAAAGAAAAGAAGACATCTAGAAGACTCATAATTTTCCCCAGGAAGCGATGTTAAGCAAAGTTTTTGTCGTTATCTGATTGAATCCGAAAATGATAGATGGATTCATTTAATTCCAACCCAGCTCACAGTTTCCACTTTATATATCTTTTCAATTTAGTTATAGAATAATTCAATTGTCGATCGATTAACGCTTAAAGCGCTTCTGAATTCGATCGGCTTCTTGCGTATCGAGTGTAAGTTATCGATAAGCCGAGTGCCGGTTCAGGGATGGTAGGGTTGTCGAGTTCGCCCAGGACGTTATTTCTTCCTTCTGAAGAAAAAAAGTATAAAAATTTCTTTGGAATCAATCAATTCGTTTAAATGAAGAGCTGAGCTTTCAAATCCGAAGACATGGACAGAAATTAATATTTTCAAGCTGTTTCTGATTGATATCCCCGGGGATTGATCCCCATAGATTATTGGGGCACCGCAATGAATCGAAATACTAAAAGTGTAGCGCATAACAATCATCCATCCTGCAAAACACAATTCGATTTTCGTTCTATTCCGTTTTACTGCGCCAATGGGGACTGGCAGGCGGGCGGACGGTCGAGGCACCCAAACAAACGCGGCGGAGCAACACCAACGACATTGCCACTCAAGTGTTTTGCTGTATCTTTTAAATTTTACTTTGTTTGAGGGTGCGTGTGGCAGTGGGTGGGGGGTCCAATGTATCTGATGGTTGGTTAGATGAACCGCTCGCCCGCCCCCTCATTGCCGGGTCGTCTGTTCGAATCCGTCGTTTGCCGTTGTTATTTGCAGTGAGTCACGCCCCGAAAACCAGACGACCCCTCACACTCACCTATACCCAAAGCTATACCTACATACACCTATTCGGGCTACGGGCTACCGGAAACCCTTAGAATAGCGCGCACAACCAACGGCCACGCCTGTGGAGAGCAATAAAATAAAAAATGAAAACACAAAGGATTTATAGCTTCAATAGGTTTTCAAGCAGCTCAGCTCAGTACAATTGCTTGCCGATCGACCGAACGGACAGACAGCCCGCCCGCCAGGATTTAGAAGGTTGGGTGGCAACACCGATGCGTGCGTTTGTCTCATTTAGAGAAACAGAACAAATGCACGAAAGCGAGAGAGCAATAATATTTGCTGTCTATCGAGAAAAAAGGAGATGAGATAAATTTTATCGCTTATTTCATTGTTTATGTATGCCTCAGTTTCTCGGCTGGAGTTGCCAGATTTGTGCGATATTTCCTGCGTCCCAGAAGTCGTCTTGGGCGCGCGTGTTGGCTGTCTGCTTTGATTGGTGTGTTTTCCGCGCCTGGGGGCATGTGGCTTTCGAATGAGCCTTTTACCTGGGCTTGGGTTATTACCGTTATACGGCGAATGGTACAGGCGAGAGGTACAGTCATCGAAGAGGGTTCCGTTCGCCTTTGATGGGCGAATTCAAATTTGTGTGCAAATTGCTTGATTCTCGCTGGCTGTCCGATGAGGCAGCTTCAATGGAACGGAAGTAACTTTTACGCTTATAAGAACACAAAGCAGATGGGAAATCGCCGCGCATGGTTGCCCAGCCACCCGCCAGCCGTTGCACAAAGGAAGCGAAGTAAAAGAAGATGAAAAATAAAAACGAAATTACTTAAAATTTGTCACAATAAGCGGGACCAACTGTCGAGGACGGGCGGCCATCCCTTTCCGCTGGTCTTTCACACTGAAGTTTTTTGAATTGCGGTTATCCAGGGTTCCGTCAAAAAGGGCGAAAGTTGAGCGCACCATCGTCATTTGAAGGTTTCAGTTTGATGGAAAATTTAGGCATCATTAGTTGCGGGCTTTGGGTAGGGGAAATCTGAAAAGTCAAGCCGGATATTTTTTATTTTCGGCGACTATCGAATCGCCCACGCTTCAATGGTGGGGCAAAAGTTTGATTTTGAGCTCTTAAGTGCGCCTTTGGGTGCTATTGTCTAGGCTTTGTGGTCGGATGGGCTGGTCAAGCTTTGTTGGTCAAGTGGCTCCAGGATTTTTGGAAACTTAGGAAACTTTTTGTACAAATTTTCCCCAAGTGGGGAGCGTCTCAATGGACAATGAGCAAAGGGCCGACCAAATACCCCGGAATGTATTAAAAACTTGAAGTGATTTCTGCCCCTCAAAAGCAAAAGTCAATCAAAGTATGCCCAAAACTGAATTGTACCGTGGTGGCCACCAGGCGGTGGAGCAGGCCATCTGGCAAACGCAAAAGTGTTTAGCCATTTCACTTTCAACCATTTGATTTCAATTTGGAAAATCTCCTTCGATTTCGTAGAATAGATTTCCTAATAGCTTAGTATTCGCTTAACTGCCCACCAAGTTTTTTCTGTTTTATTTAAGTGAAGGCCAAAGATTCCAGAAATACCAGAAATGCCTCTGCCATTGACACTCCATCACTGTGAGCCCCCGTCTGGTGCGGTCCAGTGGGCGGGCAGTGCACTTGCCCACATTCCGGACGGTGACCGCGCCTAAGCACTTGGGAGCCGCAACTCAGCGGCCAGCCTAGCCGACCGTTGGTATTTTTAAATGCGTAGCTCTGTTCACGCCGCAGCCACAGCAGCAACACCAAAGCCGTTTCGGCCCACGCCAAACCTCCTGCCCCTGCCCCACCGCCCAACCCAGCGACCATCATTTCTCACGCTAAGCCCGAACGTCAGTCATTTGGTTTATGACCTTAATCCTTTTCTACATAAATGAAACGACGGCTGGTCGTTCGGTCGGCCAGTCCGAAGTCCGCAAATGCCACGCATTTCATCATTAGTCAACGGTCGTTGATGGCGAGGCTGGGCTACTGGCGATTGCCAGCCGCCGCCTCATTGACGGCGACGGCCTACGCATTCTGGAGGGGGGAAATGCAGCTGTGCCGGTTTTATTAAGAGTCGGAGAGTACCAGGAAGTGCCAAGGTTCTTGCCCTGCCCAGCCCGGCCGGCTCGGCCAGCTCAGCTTGCTCATCCGGCGGCTTTTAATTAACACGCACGTGATGTGAAGTGGAGTTCGGTTGGCGGCAATTTCTCTATTTTCGAATCAATTCTATGCAGTTTTTAATATGCCATCGGTCCCCACGCATCCAGACACTCGGCGCTGGTGATGTCATGCGGCGTCTGTGGCCTACGGCCCAGCAGGCGGCTCTTTAGCGCTTAATTAACGAGAAATATAAAAGCAGCAAAGTTGCGGCAACAGACCACGGAGCAGGTTGCGATGGGGCCCCCGTCGCGAGGGCCTCTCGATTATTTATCTCGAATAATGGAAATTGTAATCGGCCAAAGTACTCGGCACGCAATTGCAGTCTTTCCCCCTCGCCTGTGTCATTTTCCAAGAGTCCCCAACACATACTACATAAATATGCTTTCACGCAGCAGGCACTTCGACTTGCGGAGACTTTCGGAAAGTTTTTTTTGCTTTCGGTTCCCCTGCAGCCGCAGGGAGTCTGTGGATTTTGGCAAACGGTATGTCTTGGAAAATAGAAATAAATCGGTCAGCTGGAGTGGCTTTTCCAATCTCAAATTTATCATTACTGTCCGCAGTTTTCTTCTGGCTTATAGAAAGTTTACATTTTTTATTTCAATGGGTAAAATTGGCTGCGGAAATGTGATTAGCCTGGACTCTGGCACACCCATGAGTGTGCCTGGGAACAAGCAAATTTTCGTGGGGCATAAAGCGCTGACTTGCCGACTTTTCCGGCTGGCCAACACACAAACACACTTAACGTGCAAACATGGCCAAAAGAGCGTTGACCATATTGGGCGCAACGCCACTGCGTATCTGGCCGTGTTGCAGTTTGTACGCAGCGATGACATCGCCCGACAACAGGTACAACCAACGACACCCCAGACACAAAAATATCTGCCTCAAAGCCCCGCAGACAAAGCCCGCAACGGTACACGCACACGCTTATATTACTGGTCCAAGAAGGCCGCCTCCCAGCCTCTCCACGGGAACATGTGAGCTGAAGATGCTTTAGCGCTATTAAAAAAGGAGAACCGGTTCGAGCCTGGGCCCGCTGGCCTGGCCATGGCCATGGCCATTATCAACATAATCAGCAAGGGGGAGGCGGGGAGACTTCTATGCCTTTTCAACGCTCATAAATTCAACGGGTGAAAATATTTTGCAAACGCAATGCGAAGTCAGGCATGCCAGGGAACCAGGCAAATTATTGGTGGGTTCGGCTGGCTTTACGGTAAAATCGCATACAGCAAACGGTACTTTTGCAATTATCGTCATCGTCATCGTCGTCGGTGAAGCTGAAGCTCAAGCCTAAACCTCGTGTTGTTGTCGCGAAGATGCGCTATCCCCACTCCCCGGGCTAAGTAAATATGCACTTGGCATTGCGACGAGCAGCTGGACGCTTTTGTGGTCGGCCTCACCATTATCATCATTCGCAGCGTTGCCATTCTCTTCTCGTGCCACGCACTAATAGCGGCTTGGAAGAGTCTTCCACTCGTGCGGTTTTGAGGTTTGCGTTATGGCCAGACATCGGGTAATAGATTATCAAAATGCTGGGGAAGACCATGACTGGCTGGGGGGACTGGACTCCTTGTATGGGCACGACGACGACAGGCGGGCGGCCGGTCGGTCATGGCAACGGTTTGTGTCACATGAAAGCAATGAAATTAAATTTCACACAAACATAAATTCAAGTTATTAAACTTGGCCTGGCCTGGCCCCTCGACGAAGACGTTGATGTCGTCGTCATGCAATTTTGATGTGTGCGATAATTTTCAAAGTCAACTTGCCACGCACTCAGCCTGGCCGTCCTGGTCTGGTCTGGCCTGTCACGTTGCTTTCGGCCTGTCTAATCTACGCAAGATTGGGGCATAAGTGTGCATATTTACTTCCCGTAATTGAGCATTTATGGCATTTACGGATTTGCAGTTCAGCCAGCCACACAGCCGGACGTCATCATTCACCCAACAACAGGTAGATGGTCCAAGACTCGCCACACTCTCTTGGTTGATTTGGCTTAAAGCTGCCTAAATCTTTATGCCGAAATTGATTTTCCAAGTTAATTGATTCGACTCGCAGACCATTTCACCCGGCAGCAGGACATTTAACCAATGGCTAATCGTCGAAGATGTAAAGCGATTAACTTAATCGGGAAGGCTGAAAATTATCATGAATTCTGTGACATTTGCGAGATTTTAAGCAGGCAAATGGGTTTTAAGATATAAATATCTTTCTAAGGCTCTCATTATCTCTTAATTACTCAAGGAGCCTTTCCCTGCTTTCTAAGGTAGTTCCGGTGACCCAAACTCTTATTAGAGGGCTATTATTTGTGGATTTATTGTGATTACCCCACCGAGGGCACAAAACCAACTTGTAATTTATTTGGAATCTTTATTAAGCGAAGGAACTGGTGGGGGAACGCCGGTTGCCATGGCATGGGGGGTGGTGAAATCGCTTATCAAAATTTTAATTAATACACATCAGAGAAACTTTAGGAGGCCAGGCCTTGGCCCCAAGCAAATCTGTCCGTTAATTAGTGCCACCAGAAGGAGAAAAAAAGGGACCCAGACGAGTGGTGCACTTCAAATACTTTACTACACCAGCCACAAGTCATTAACTGTTGGCCAACATCGCCAAAAAGCACAACACCAAGCGAGCATCGAGCGAAGAAGAGCGGCGGTGAACAGCCAAGCGATTAGTATCTGGAAAGTACTTAAAAGGTCATTACACCGCACAAAACTTAGCCAGCGACTAATTATTTAATTTCGAGTTTTAAGTATGCTGCGGCCAACCGTCCAGACCGTCGAGAGACTGGCCTCGAGCTATCCAACCAACTGTCAGTCATCTTGACCCAACCACACCCCGCGAACGACAGCGACAGCGGCAAACAAAATGACTAGAAAAGCAAAGCACGTCAGTTGGCTTTTGCTTTAACCCATTAAGCGCAGAGATAACAGATCCATTATAGAAGAATTACGAGTACAATTTCTTGTCAGCTTCATCGTCAGCGTCAGCTTCGTCATCTCGTCGTTGTCTCCGCCGACACCGCTGCCGCCGTCGTCATCTTCTGCTAATGACCATCGATGTCTGCGCTTGGCGCGTACATCACTCAACGGAGGGCTTCATAGCCTTCGCCCTGCCCAAGTGTGCCCACCCTGTGGCGTGTTTAGCGGCTCTGCCTGCCTTATTTTCAACTGTTTACGGCTCTACAAAATCATTTGGCAACCTTTTGAACTTGCGTTATGAGCGACACGGCACTTTTGCCTTAGCTTCGTTTGCGCCTATATCTTGGGCTTGTTGTATCTACAAGATACATTAAACATTAGCACGTTGTTCTATTTTGACGTGGCGTGCTGTTAATTATAAGTGAATGATTAATTATCGGCCACGCTTCGGGCCAGCCTCCCCTCATACACAGCCAGCTGGACAACTGGCCAAGGCGGTACGCAAGTTGGGTTTTGGATTCGTTACGGTTTGGCCGACTGATGGTCTCGCTCGTTTCGCTTGATTGGCGTATGAGTAATGAGTTTTTTGTTTCACAAAAGCGCAGTTTTTTAAAGATGAGCGCAATGACTTTGTGGAAAGACTTGCCACTTTTGATCCCCCGGAATCCCAGAAGAAATTCTTCAAAAGTATTTAGCCACGAACTTTCAATTTCTAAAATGGACTGGGACAGTTTCCTCTTCATTCTTTCCCAAGAAGAGTATTAGTATTAAGCGAATGATTTTCTTTTTCTCTCTTGTTTGAACTCTTGTTGAACATTTTTGTGTGAAATTGTTTTCCTTTGTACAACTGACGCCGCCCGCCCACACACGCTCCAGGTCCGGCGCTCTCCAGCCAAGCTCAGCTTGCATGTCATCACTTCAGTCTCGCTTTCTTTGCTTTCTCACAGCTGCCACAACACAAGAGCAACAGCAACGGCCACGGCAACACAACGCCGCACCAGCAAGTAATCCACCGAGCGTGCTGGCGGTTGAGGGCAGACCAAAAGAAAACCAAGAGGAGCGAGCACAGTGGTTAAATTGCTTTCGCAGTGGCGATGACGATGTAGCGTGCTCAGCGCTTAGAATTCAATTAGTTTTTATAGACATTATCCAATTTGCTATTGTTGTTGGGTGCGTGTTTCACACACTCTGTCGGCGGCCATCCGTCGGCTGCCCGGGCATTTCCACATTTAAATGGACCCGGCCAGCCAAATAGTTGGACCCTCGAACTGTCCAATTGTCGGTCTGTCTATGCGTGCCGTCAGACATTCGTAAATTCGAGCTCAATGGCCATCGTTTTCTATTGTTCCCGGGGCCGAGGCACACGCCGTCACCGCCAAGGCCCACGCACTCGCACTTAATAAATCGTAAAGAAATATATTCAAATATACAAATATATTATTTCTCATATATTACCCAACAACGGTGACCGCAGATCACAGTCTCTAAGTGGCTCACAAGTTCTTTATTGTCTCCCTCACCCACAAGAACAGAAAGGAAAAGACACCGCAGAATCGCCAAAATAAAACAAATTTGGAGCTATCTGAGCTGTTTTATTTGATTGCGGTTGCTTCTCTGGTTTCTCACTAACATATTGTAAACAGGAATTTCTTCGTTCTTCATCGCAGCATGACTGACTTTATTTACCTTTCGCTTACATTCTCTGTAGATTCCAAAGAGAACTCAAGTCTCGTACTAACTTAGTCTTTTACAATATGGATTTTTATTTACCTCACTAGGCGAAATAGATTAAAGACTTTCCTACGCATTTTATGACACATGGTCCCGGAAAAGAGAATCTATGGTTTATCTAGAAGTCGGATTTTCGTGAGCTTCATGCTTAAATAATTTATACCATGAATACAATATATTCCTACTCCCTAAATAATATACTTTTTATAGCTTTTAATAACGGAAAGTTATAAGGCAACGTAATTTAGGAGGACCAGGAAAATTAGGAACATCGCACCGCCTAATACAGTTAATTGTTCTTTTTGGTTTCTAGATCTTATTTATTTTATACATATGTACTGTCTCATTTAATAAATACATTAATGTTTAAGAAAGAGCTTTAAGCATTTTATGCCGATAAGACGGGTTCCTTAAAGAGTTCTATAATTGGAGGTATGTCGAGGAAGATATACAAAAAATGCCAAATTTATTTAACATTTTTAGCGATCTCTGAAGCTTTTTTAAAAGCATAGAAGCATGTTATTAATATTAAATTGTAAACATATTATGACAAAAGAATTCCATTTATAGGTTGAGGAAAGAAACATTTTTGGGATTATTAAAACCTTCTTAAATAGCATTCATATAACATATTAAGAAACCCAAAGAATCAATAGTTGATTACAAAAACGTCATACTTTAAATATGAATATTATCTAAACACTAACGCATTTAGAATTTTACCTCGGCCTCCTTTCGCCATATTCTCATTTATCAGACTTTCTTTTTGCAATTAACATAAATCTTTAAAACGAACTTTAACTTGGCCTCATTGTCCAATAGTAAGGATTAACGATAAATGGGAAAACTCTATTAATATTTGTCGCTTAGTTTTCTCTCTGTGATGGCTGCAAAAAGTTTAGCAGTTCTCAGAATTCCAAATCAACCAATTAACGTAAATTTGCGGTTAGCATGGGGCCGGCAAAATATGCACAAGACCCGTAGATTTAAGGTAATTAAAAAGTCCAACCGGGTGGGGAGGTTGAATGACAAAAAGAAATGAGGATAAATTAAATCCTCGCTTATAAAGAGGCCTTTGATTGCATTTCTTCCAGCCCCGAACTCAGTCCCGAAAGCCGTTTGATTGGTGAGTGTGCGGGGAGAGAGTGATGGACTTTAGCACTTAATTAATATATTAATAGGCATATCCATTTAAAGTCTAATTAACCTTTGACATATTCAGAGAGGTGGGTGGGCTTTTGACAAATCAACAAATCAGACACCCCAACCGCCCCACTGCCTCTTTTATGCGTTCCTAGTCGTTGCCAAAAAGCACCGGCCGCGTTTTAATATCACGTTCATTACAATTTCAAGCTCCTGCCATTACCGACGACACGTCAAGATGTGAAATTAACACTGTCACACACAAACAACACTATCAGTCGGCACGACAGCCGCCGCGACCGACAGCAGTCAGAGGGCAGCCGGCAGGGCGACCACATAGCGCACAAGGTTGTCAGGCAAAGGCAGACATATTAATGTATTTGGTATTTAACATTCACCAACAACAATAACAAACGCGATGGGCTGGCGGTCGGGTGGTCGGCGACATTTGTGCTTGGAAATCATTAAATCACACGCAGTGACAGTGGGGCGCGGAGGACTCGGAACGCCTGGCTGGCGAAAGCAAAGTTTCTGGTTGTGTCAGGGACAATTGGCCGCCAAGGCCCGGGACCCCTCCACAATGGTTGGAGAAATGGAACAGCTCCGGGCGACCACAGCACGCAATACTCGCATTTCATTAAACACTTTGCAGTGACGACTTCTATTATTCTTCTGGTGGGGCCGGCAGTCCGCCCCTAACCTTGTTTACGCCCCAAAAAGAGACCTACCTCAAGTGGCAGGCAGAGGGCGACTCGTCAAATTCCTATGGCGTCATGGATGAGTCAAACGGTCTCGAAAGAAACTTGAATTAGAGACAATTTTTGTATCGATTGGCAGGAATTTAACTGCGGCTCGCTACTTGTTTCCAACTGGGTGCAAAAACCTGCCAAGTCCTTACAAATGAGTCTGTCATTATTCATACGCCGTGTGGGTCGGTCGCATTCAGACTGGCCACATATTTCGGCCAAAGCGGGGATTTGTCTTTGCCACACCCAAGGACATCAACGACCCTACCTCGAGACCGGGACCAAGCCCGAGCCGGAGACCTGCGCCGTGGCCACTACAAATTAATTACAAGCCGCGCTGGCAGCGCGAGTGGCAAATGTTTTTCTTGTTTTGTCAACATTTTCATGACACTTTTGTATTATTTATCAAAATGCTTGCCATTCCCCGCCTCCGCGGCCCGGTGGCAGGGCGCGTCTTGAAATAAATTGTGCGATATTAAGCGACAACTTTTCATTTAGCTGGTAACTTAATTTCCGGCCCTCCGTTTCGCTCGACGAGACAAAAAAAATGAAAATGTTCACAATGAAAAATAGTGTTTGCAAACCTTTTTTTGAGAGGGCGGGACGGTAAGAAGGATAACTCGTCCCTTGGTGTTTTTCTTCAGTTGAGCTTACCTGAAAATACGTTTGACCCTTGTCCACCCAGCCGATGGCCATATCCGCACCAGCCAGATTACCATCGGGCGAAAATCCAAAGCCGACGTAACCCAATGTACGTGCTTGTATTTCAAATGTTATATCCTGATTAATGATTTGCCATAGTATGCGAAAATCCTCATTCAAATCAATGGCATGATCCCAAACGGGCTGTCCTCCTTCGGCCTCTCCACTGTTGTTTTTGTTGTTGCTGCCGTTGTTGCTGCCGTTGTTGCTGGTGCTGCTGGCAGCCGTGGATAGGCCGGTAAAGAACAACATTGCCGCCGCCAGCAACACCCAAGCCGAGTTGCCTATGTGGCAGGATATAAAACGTGTGATTAACGATGGCCGCCTTGAACTTGAATGTGTGCCTCGTTGCCGTTGTGGGCTGTTGATTGTTGTTGCTGCCGCTTGAGTTGCTCTTGATGTTGATGTTGTTGTTGGTGCGGCTTTTTGCGTCATGTACGCCATTTTGTGTGCGGTTGCTGCTGTTCAGTTTTCCTGCCCGTTTGCCTCGAACAAATAGTTGGATGGTTGTTGCTTTTGTTGCTGTCGTAATTGCGCGTACGACATTTATTACTTTTAAATCTGTGACGTGCCCAGCTGGTGTGGTGGAAGGTGCGTCTTTAATTACAAATCGCAACTATTATGCTGGCTACTGTTGCTCAGATTTGAGTCGTTTGTCTGCTTTCTTCTCTTCTTCTGGTCTGGTCTGCTTTGCTTCTTTGGTGCTATCACAGTTACGATTATTTAGTAATGATAATAATGGCCACGCAGTTTTACTTTCGTTTTGACGTTGCTGCTGCTGCTGCTGCCGTTGCTGCTTCCTGTTTCCGATGCGGAGAGCTTGAGAAAATTGTATTTACTGGGGGCTCATTAGTTGCGCTTGTCGCAGACACAAAGAAGAATTTGCCCTCCTGCTTTTCGAGTAAATGACGGCGGATGTTGCTGCTGCTGCTCTCGCACTCTGGAAGTAGACAGAAGAGAAAAAGATTATATAATTGCTATAATTTCGGACTGTCCATATACACGCAGTATTTGTCTAGCCGACTCGGACAGACCTTCCTTCCGTGCTCAAATGTTTAAACACATAAAATTAAACAAATTATGGCAGAACAACACGCAGACGGACCTTCACCTGCGGTGTCTCAAAATCGTAACAGGGCAGATTTCAAGCAGCCTTTAATTAGCCTGGTCACGCAGTTTCCCAGAATATTAGCCCGACCCGTTCAGGCCAACTAAATGAGCCTAAGTGGCTCGGCCGCTGGCTGGGGTACAGAAAAAAAATGTAAAACAAAATCAACGGTTTCTCGAGTTGGCGGCTCGAGTGTCTTGTCTCTCACACGCAATTAGCAAGTTGCTTTCGGTCAAAGCAAATCGAAGATAATTACAGTCTGTCATAATTTTAATGAAAAAGGTCGCCGGAGCCACAGCCGGTTGACGAGAGGCATGAGGGTCGCCTCTCTTTTGTGTTGAAAGAATTTGAAATATTTCTGTCCCCAGTCGACTGCACACAGTGGGTCGGATATGCCAGAGGACTGGGAGAGTCCCAGAAGAAAAGGAAATAATTTAAAAAATGCGTTTTTCGTTTCTTGCGAAGGCATTCGAATTTTGTCAGAACTAACGAAGGTCGCTGATGATTAAAGGAACAACACATTTTAAAATTATTTGTGATTTTTTGGTCCTAAATTAACTCTGAATTTTTTAATGAATGTTGAGGAGTTTAAGTTTTAAATAAAAGCAAACATAAGCATTTCCAACTTTTGGTTGGTAGGATAAAATATCAAGAATAGAAAGCGCAAATATATTTTTATAGCATTTAGTATCTGAGATTTTGATTGGCATTTTAAAATGTTAGGCATTTTAGCAAGAATATTTTTATACAAATTTAAGGGCACTTTATGTTTTTATAAAGCTTATTTGTTAAATTGCAAGCAGAAACACTAAAATTTATAAGCTGTTATAAATTGAAACAAAACAAAATATGAATTCCAATATAATTTTATAATTCTAGAATCTATAGTTTCCTTGAAGTGCAACAAAAATAATGATTTTTATGCCATTAACGAAAGTGCTCTCACATTCTTTGTCACGTTTGTCTGTTTAATTTCTTCACATCTGGTGAGGAAACTAAATCCAAACATTGTTAAATTATTCACATGCACAGTTTAAACTTTGAACCATGAAGTTTTTTTGTTGATTTTAATTGACCATAATTTCAATGAATAGCAATTATTTTTTTTTCTTCATTATCAAATTTCAATATGCGTAATGAATACAAATTATTTCACCAGCCAATAAATAATTTGACCTAAATAGTTTTTTAACTCAGCCAGCGCGAGAGTTCAAAAAAATTTACTAACATTGTAGCAATTTTGTTGATAGGGTGGAATTTTTTTCTAAAATTCCTGTCCTTGGTTACCAGCCACGCTATTTTGGGTAATGCCGGAAACCTGATATGCTTTCGGATTTGTTAGGTAAGCCAAAATTACTTGGCCTGGCAGCCGACACGCCCATCTGAGTTGCCTCGGCGAAGAACTCGCGTTGGTGTCCACGCTTCGGGTAAATGTCAAAAGAACCACAATTTGTTATAAATAGCACTTCCGGGCGAGAGTGCGGGGCTGGCTGATCCGGCGATAGGTGGAAATGCCTCGCTGCCAAATTGACAAAGGTCAGCCAACAGGCCGACCGTCGAACTTTACAAAATCAAACCAGCAAACGAACATAAAAAACCTAGGGACCCTGGCCATCCAGGGGGCCCCGCTTGGCTACATTAAATGACGTTTATTATAATTATGCAGACTTGTACTTTGTCCTGCGGAAGAGACGGCTCGACGGCTGGTCGGCCAGCCAGCCGGAGGCAACGGCAGCCGGCGTTGTTTATTATTATTATTGCTGTCGTCATCAACATCATCATTATGGTCATCATCGGGATTGGCATTCAGCTCCGTCTTTGTCCCTCGCTTCGCATCTGCAACTGACGACGACGACGAGAGTAACATTGACGACAACAAC
Organism: Lissocephala sabroskyi; assembly: GCA_037075105.1. Classification (NCBI taxonomy): domain Eukaryota; kingdom Metazoa; phylum Arthropoda; class Insecta; order Diptera; family Drosophilidae; genus Lissocephala; species Lissocephala sabroskyi. The sequence goes on from JBAMCP010000043.1 coordinate 109,690, forward strand.
AGCAACAACATCGAAGCCGGCGTCCTGCCCGCTCTTGTCTGTCGTTGATGGCCCGGCAGATGAATGATGTCGCTTAAACACAGAGCGTTGTCAGCGGCAGCCGTAAAATTCAAGCCAATTTAACTGGGGGCAGGCTCACAATCGCCTGACCGGCCGGCCGGCCACGTCAACGGCAACATGAACACGTTCGACTCTCCCTGGACGACATTCATAAGAATAATATTATTACTCGGCGAATTAACTACACTTTTTTTGCCGGACCCACCGACAGCCAGCGATCAGCGGCCCCAAAGCAGAGTAGCTGAAAGGCACGAAATGGCTTCCGTGGGCACATTAGTCGCTTTTACACAAAACAGACTTCCCTGCGGTCGGCCAAGATGCTCGGCCGCGGCAAAAAAATCTCGTGCCACCGGCTAGAGCATCTGCAGCACGAAAAAACCGAGGAGACACACAAACGAAAAGAAGTCAAAGACTTTGTCCACGGTTTTCATCATGCCATGATTTGTATAAGGCGGCCACCTTTCCCTGCATCGACCGCCGCCTGGGCATCTCAACTGGATTGGATCCAGAGAACTGGTGTGGCCGCGGCAATGCTACTTTTACTGTAGTGCCGCCGGCACTGGCCACGACTGACTTTGATGAGGAGGTTTTTTTTTGCTCAGCCACAGTGGAACGACAGTGGAGTAAATAATTGACAAATCAATAAGCCGAAATCTTCTAGAAAGCTGTTCATTCCCTTCTCCTTTTTAGAAGAAAGCTTTAAAAGTCTACACTTTGGATTAATAACTCTTCTTTCAAGTGTAATTACTTTTTTAAAGATTTCTTTAAGTAAAATTCCTGGGCCTTAAATTCCTTAACCCCTTTTAGTTACCCAAAGCTGAGCCAACCGCACCCCAACTCCGCTTAACTTTCAAATTCAATGCAATTAGGGAACTTTATTTTATTCCCACACGATTCGCAGCGGCTGTGAGCCACTGTGCGGTGACTTTGCCGCCGCTCGAGCAACCGCAAAGGCAATATATGTTTTCATTTAGCGGATACGAGCTACTGGGCTGCCAGCAGCCCGGCACTTCATCATACTCCAGGGCCCCGGCCGCGCACAATGTAATGCGTATTTGTGGGTCCCGATTAAAAATACGCAGAGGAACTTGCATGACAGGCAAGTGGGCCGATTGCTCTCGTTGTGTGTGTGTGAGTGTGTGTGTGAGTGTCACTGCCTCCGCTCGACCATGGCCAATGCACCTGTCATACTTGGGCCACAAGACCCGCCAGCCAAGGAAGCAAAAAAATGATAATTTATCAGAGGCAGTTGGGCGGGAGCGCTAGGGGAGCCCAAGTGAATTATATATATGGGCCCACTAATTACCGCACATCATTTGCTTACCCGGCCAGCGCCCCGCCTGGCTCTTGCAGATTTAATTGAGTAAAAAAATTGACTAATTAGAGCCGAAGTCGAAGGCTCTTGGCTTGTACTTGCAAATGCCTGGAGGCATCAAAAAAATATAAGACAGACACGGAGCAGGCTTCCTGGCCCGGTCAAGAGCTGTTGGCCGGTTGCAGCAGCGGCCCCTCAACCCGCTCACTGTGGTATGTCGTCCAAGCTGATGATCATTAAAAAGGCTCGTAAAACTGCTGCCGGTGGCAGGCAATCGCACTAAAAGCCAACGAAGACAGCAGCCGGCGAGGCTCTCAACCTGATGAAAACTATTAGAGACCAGAATTGCCCACCGCCAGATATTGAGGCTGCAGCTCGCTGGGCTAGGCGCGTAATTTAAATAATAATAAAAAATAATAATTTGTTCCGACAGGCGCATCGAAAACCGGTTGCTGGCCGGGTCCCTCTGTTTGTCAGAATATTATGGTAATATCTTTGGCTCGTTAGCAATTTTCGTTTGAAATAAATAGTAATTAGTGAGCCAAAGAGCTACTACTTCTGGGTCTCTACTCTGGTCGACTTGGCTGGTTGGTTTGTTCACTGGGTTCCTTTGTTTGCTGTGCTCTTTATTGGCACGTCCCGAAATTACCGTAAAATGGGAGAGGCAACTGGCTCGTTGCACGTTTTTCTGCTACCTGGGACTGGCCAACTGGTCCCCTAAAAAGCTCTGCACTTTGGGGGGCACTTTTATTTGACATTTTTCATTAGAAACAAAAAGAGAAATGCCGTTGGCATGCCTTTCGGCAGGACGGCATCGGAGCTGCGTTGACATGCATTTTTCATAGTCTTGGCCACTGCAGGCAAATAGCAGCCAACCACAACCAATCGTTGGCCACAATCAGCCTGGGTGTCCGAGTAAAAATCTTTAAAAGTTCTCATGCGAATTTCATAATTAAATCGGACGGATCGATGGCGAGGAATTGAGGCCAACAAAATAATGAGAGAGTTGGGCATTTCAATTAATTCCAATTTCATACAATATATAATTTTTTCTCGTACGTATTCTTGCAGACCTGAATCGCAATTGAGTAGGGCTGAGGGCTGGAGGGAGTTGTTTTGAGTGTCATCATTTGGGCTTATTTCGGCCGGTTTTGCATGGCGAAAACACTTCATTGTTTCTATAGACGATGTTGCCGGTGTCGCTTCTGACTTGCATGGCAGCGCTTCTTTGTCTTCGTTGGCAAGTGAATTTTCTCATTTTGCACTTAATACTGTTGCCAGTTTGGCTTGTTTGCTCGTTGCTGCTTCTGCTGCTGCTATTGCCACTTGGCCCTGTTGTTCGTCATCAAAAGTGGGCTGCAGAGGAGCAGCCACCTTTCTTCCTGCTCCACCTGCCGCCCCTCTGATGTTTCTTTCGAGCTGGGCAAAAACTTTCAGATACTCTGCAGTTTTCAGGTTGTTGTGTTCGGTGTGTGTGTGGGTCGGTAGGTAGGTAGAAATTTAATCTCAAAGTCGTCATCGTCAACAGCGCCGGCGTCGGCAGTGCCTTGGTCGTTGGCGGCGCGAGGCGACGCCCCGGCAGCGCCGTCGTCGTCTTCTTTGCGTCACAAAAATATTTAATTAATTTTTCGAATTTTAATTAAAAAGTTTCCGTTACATTCACTAGGCTTTTTGGCACTGCCCGACCGGCGTGTCTGCTACTTGTTTCTGCCACTTTTATTGCCTGTCGGAGTCGTCATTTCAAGCCAACAACATGAATTGCTGGCTACCTGTGGTAATGTGAGAATAGGCAGAGTTTCGTTGCCCAAACTCCCACTGCAGTCGGTGGTTGGTCAGTCATCAATCAATTGGCCCACACGACAGACAGAAAATCTATTTCAATAACCATAAAGCAAACACTTAATTGTCTGTCAGCGATAACAAAGCGGACGTGTCGCTCGCCTCCCTTAACTGAAATATCAAATGACCGGCCGACCGGTCCCTCCGTTCCCTTTATCGGCGGAACGCGGCCCCTCAGCCTCGCATATATCACCTGCTGGGTACAAAATGCTTTCCTCGAACTTGTCCAGATGAATCTCCAGATAACTGGCGGCCGGCTCGACGCGGTGTTAAAATGCATGAATCGGTGGTGCTGCCCTTGTTGCTGTTGTCGTTGACAAAGATCTTGGGCCATTAAATTAACACTTAATGACTTGTGTGTAGGTGCCTGGGGGTGGGGGCATCTCGGACTGTCTAGTTTTGTGCGTTTTCAAAAATCTCTCTCGGCCTAATCAGCAGTGGGAGAGGGATTAGCTAATATCTACGAAGTGGAAATCTATTATTCAAAATACTCTAATGAAATGAAAAAACAACCGACGCAGGCAGGAATATAATATTCAAGAGAACTGTTTTACGGGTAAACTCCGCAAGAAAAGCGACACGTTTACAAATATTGATCATACCTTTAATGATTTGGGAAATTTTTAGAACTTTTTTTCTGATGAATTTAAGTAAAGATCAAATTTCTTATTTTGGAAACAAAGTTTTTACAATCAAAGAACAACAAAGAACTTAACTGCAATCTCCTAAAGTATTCTAGAGATCCTTTCTTAGGAAGAACATTTAAAAAAATAATTATTAAATTCGCCTTTTGTTCTAATTATATTCAGGCTTCTCTTGGGGTCTACCATATGTTGGTGTGTCACTTTTAATTCTTTTATCCTTCTTTTCTATCCAAGCTCAACCTATTTTCTAAATAATAAATGTTTACCCTTTAGTATTTAAATTTTAACATTGACCTTCTGCAAGGCAGAAATTTGTGTTCATGAAAAATTAGTTTTTTTTCTACTTGCGTGCCAAGTGTTTCCCGTTTCTCCAAAAAAAAACGATTTATAAATACTTTAAATTGCCCTTAAAACTCTATAATATTTCCAGTTTCAATGATTGCTTCACTGGTTCCTTTCTCCCTTTCTGTCTCCCGTCTTCAACTCGGGGGAGCTAATGAGTTTTAAAAATAGAGCATCGCGTCTTCGTTGTGCGTGCCTTGAGTGCGCGCCTACAGTTCTCAGTTCTTTGGTATCTATCTATGGTATCTCAGCATTGTCTGCTCGGTTTTTAGCTGACAAAATAAATAATGACAGTCCGCATGTTGCGGGTATGTTCCGCCGACTCTTTCGTATTGTCCCTAAGTTGTTTTAATTTTTTTCGCCGCCTAAGCCGGCCGCTCCCCCTCATGTTCGACTGATCTAAAGGCCTTTTGGTTATCGCATTTATGGTGTAAGATACAGATACTAAAATAAGACAAGTCGACGGGGTGACAACGACTGCGTGAGACTCGTGGGCAGGAAATTTAATTTTTATGTATCCCATTTAATTTGTGGACCTCTTGTTGTTTCACGCCACCAACAAATTCAATGCAATTAAAGTTTGATTTTTTATGATAATTTAAAAGAGCCGCACGCCCCCGGACAGCCGTCGGGCGCTGCCAACGCAACGACCACTAAATTAATAGCTCTCACCACGGGCCAGCTTGAGGCGACCGGCAGCTGGCGCCCATCAACCGCAGCATCAGTGCATACCAGGCCAATAAATATTTCATCATCTCGAGAGCAGAGATCTATGGCTGGCATTATTGGAATAATTCAAGCAAACGGCAAATAGTGCGTGCCAAATCAAAAGAGACATTTATGGTCACTCCCCGGGCCAAGACAAATAAACCGCAGACGGATGAGCCGACCGAAGGGCAAACAGGCAGGCCGAATGACAGGTGAAATGCACGGCAGGGCTGATAAATTTATGGCATAATTGAGCAGGCCACAATCCCGGTGAGCCGAGCTGCAAGTTTAAAGTCCGAACCACCCTGTTTATGGCAGGGCGTGTATGCGCTTTGTTTAATTAAGTAGCGCAGAACGGTAAACAAATTAATTTGAATATTAACAAAGGAGATTATTGAAAATCTCTCTCATTATTTACCAGCCCCAATGACAATACAAATAAATTATTAATTTGCCATGTCGCACGCAACAGCGACAGCGCCAACGGAACGATTCTTTCAATGGATGACAAAGGCTGAGTGAGGCGGTAGGCTGGGGGCAACTCTGAGCAATTGATGGCCACAAAGCACCCATCCGAGTGTAAACATTTTGTATTATTACAACTTCAGTTGTGCTTTTAATTGTGAATGCCACTCGTCGGCCTTTAAAGGCTTTCCTCGATTTCACGGTGGTACAAAGGATTACCGGTTCGGTTGTCCTTTGTTGACAATGTTCGTCGCGGAAATGTAGTTGAAAACTTTGGCCTCAAGTCGGCTTACCGGGCTGTCTGTTTACATAATTAATAAAGATTTTCTCGAATCTCCAAATTGATTTCAAATTCACTCAACAAAGCCCACGCAAATTGATAATTAAACTGTCCACAGAATCAAGCAACAAATTTCTTTGTATGGCCCAGGAAAAATATTTTTATTCAGAAATGCAATTCAATCTTACAATTGTAGAGTTTGTATCAAAGGATTTTTAATTTCAACAGACTCTTCATAGAGGAGTAATGGTCTGGGGGGAGTTAGGAGAATTTTCTGAGAATTTTACAGCCCGGTAGCTGGCCCATTTTCATACCTTTACTCGATTTGATTTCATTGTCGGCTCATTTAGAATTCCCTAAGCCTCCTAAGTCGACCATTTGTCAGCTGGCGAAAAAGGAAATTCGCATATTTAATTTTATTTACTTTTAAGTCGACTTTATCTAAATTTCCATTACTCTGGATTCACGTTTCGCCCAAAGGACAATTAATAAAGTTAAAGCCGCGCCGGCTCAACAGTCGAACCTTCGCCAACAAAACAAATCTTAAGCTATACAATTAAGCCTGCCATAAGGCTGTCAATGCCACTGACAAGCCTTCGAACCACTAAAATGTCAGAGCCACGGATGCCCAGGGACTTCAAATCGAGACGACAATGAACCGTGAAGGGCCAGCTGGAGGCTCATTTAAAAAATTAACTGCACGGCGAGTCAACCTTCATTGTGTTTGCCTGGGTGTGTGTGTGGGTGGGCATGTCAGTTACCTAGAAGCTGACGAGTAGAGCGATTTATTGGCCACGCAAGATAAATGGTGAAATGTTTACATTTTTCCGTATTTTTTGCCCTCCTTTCTGACGCAGGACGAAAACGTCGGTTGAACAAAATCCCCGGCGAGGAACAAGGTACAGTTGCCGCTGCCGTTGTTGTTGTTGTTGTTGTTGGGGCTCCTGGTCGCCCGTTGGAAATGCCGGAGTAAGCATTTTCGTTACGGTTTTTTTTTTTGGGTTGGAAAAAAACTTTTAGGGCTTCGGTGACGCAGGATTTGCAACGAGACGAATTTTATTTTTTTCGTTGCTTCCACCCAAGCATACACGCCCACACACACTGGCACATACACTTGCGATAAAAGCTCAAATAAACTGATAGAAAGGACGCTACAAAAACATCATTAGCATTACCAAATAAATCACATCCGTTTTTCAACTGCGCCAAAACGAGAGGCGCTCGCAGGACGCCAACGACGACGCTGACGGCAGCGGCAGCGGCAGCAGGAAAAATGATAAAAAGGATAAAAGCTTTGAACACCGGCAGTGCAATAAATTTCTCTCGTGAGGAGCATGGAACTTTTTAAATACACCAACACCAAAACCAACAGCAACAACACATAGGCCGGCGCAACAACAGCCCAGCAAAATCAGGCGAAAATCAACAGCCCCACCGCCAACTACGAGAACAACGAGGCCAACATCGAATGGCAGGGGCCAGCGAGCGGCAGCTTCCGTTTAAATGCCAGTGGCCGGGGTTATCCCGACTGCCCGAGTGTGTGGGTTTAGCGATGAGCTCGTGAGGACCGTGAGAGGATGAGAGGGAGAAGGAAGCAAACGTTGAAGCAAGTAGATTCGCCAGAATCCTTCAAATTTGTATGGATTCCTTAACTTAAGTTGTTCTGATCTTGGTCCCATTTATCTTTAACTTCGGTGATGATTTGTTGGCTTAAGAAAAGCCCATGAGGATCAAGAGAGCATGAACAAATATCGGAGAACCACAAATTGCAGATATATTTCTGTAGAATAAACGATAGGAGGTTTCCTTGCTGCCCAATCTCGAGTGTTTCTCAGGATCCCGTTTGTCTCTAACTTGATATGTTGGCTTTCTCTACCATCGTAGCAATCGTCTCACGGTATCAGGCCCTTTCGTCTGGCTCCTGTTTCTGTTGCTGGGCTCGTGTGTGTGTGTGGTGATGGACACGTTTTAATGATGCAGCAGCCGAGGCGTTGCCGGTAGCCTGATGGGCGCCACACCACCTTTGGACCAGGCCCAGGCCCTTCTAGCCACAGCCGCCCACTGTTGGCCCCGGCTCGTTGGGCTGTCCTTTTTTCACTCTCTGGGTTTTTTTGGTGTTGTTGCTTTTTATTTGTATGCATCAGTTTGGATTTTGTGGTTTGATCCTGCATCCCATGGCCTCGTCCGTTGCCGTTGCTTCTACACGGATGATAAAGTATGCCAACTGTCGGCCTTGCTCCATGTGCATCCGTCGACATTGGGCGCCCGTTGGCAGCCAACGCAGAAGCATCAAAGTGGCGAAGCCCTGGCCAGGGCTATGGATTGCCCACGATACATCAGCTCAGCAACTTTGCTCAATAAATTTTACCACACAGCCAAACCCCCCGCCCTGTCCTGTCCGCTGGATTCTGAGGCTGGCCGGCGCATATAACAAGTTGCTTACCAAAAGCAGCAGCGGCAGTGGCAGTGGCAGTGCCGGCAACAATGCCGGGGCGAACTAAAATTATAACAACTTTTGTAACAACATGAAACGTTTACATTGTTGGACAGAAATTGCAGCCGGGCGCGCCGGACAGTTGGCCGGCGAATGGGCATTCTCTGGTGCCATTGCCTGTTTAACGCTGGTCAGCCATGTCACAGTGGTCAGTCACTCGGTCCACTGCCACGACGTACGAAGGCAACAAGCAAATTTTATTTCTGCTATTTCAGTTGTTATCCTTCGCCCCCCGATGCAGTTGCCGGCCGGCGTTGGTTTTCTTTTGTCGGTCGGCCGGTTGGTGGGGCAGATATCTGCATTGGACATAAATGTCAACACCCATGCGGCATTGTGTGCTCTCTGTGGTTGGGAGGGTCTTCCGCCTTAACTACTCCTGGGTGTGTGTGTGTGTCTAAGCCAATTGCAATCAGCCGCACTGGGCCTGGTCTGTCGTGGCCGTGGCAGTGTCTTAATCACCGGTCCTTTGGCCACTTTTGGCTGGGCCAATTGCGAAATGGGTCAGGCGAAATAAGCAGAGTCGTTGCCACTGTCAACGAGTTGGCCAGGCCGCTGCAATTGATTGAATACGTGATGCTCATGCAAAAAATCAACTTAAAAGCGAAATGTGCATGTGAAGTTGCCTGCGGGCCTGGGCCCGGAAAGGCAACTCAAACGAAAGTGGTTTGAAAACCGAAATTGCTGCGAAAATGTTTGCACATTTTTAATCAATAAAATAGCCTGACGGACTGAAGATGGGGCCAGCTCTTCGCTCCGCGGCCATTGGCGGTGGCGTGCCGTGGTTTCTTGTTTGCTTAGTTGGTTTGGTTTTTCGGCTGTGCCAACAACAGCAGGCAATGTGCCCATCAGTTAGGCAATCAACATGCAAAAGGAAATTGATGCGCAATTTGCGCAATACCCGCCAGCGCCTCCATCTCCCCTGCGGGCCCTTAAAGTTGGCCAATACAAATTAAAAGGAGGGCGGAAAAGAGGCCGTTTGGTAACCAAAAGAAGAGAGTTCCTAAAAGAGGCGTTCGAGGACATCTAAGTCCCTGTAATTACTGAGATTCTGAAGTGTCCTTTCAATTGTGGTTGTCGTCTAGGCAACACCGATTGACCGGCCTGATGTGCGCATACGCGAATCAAATTGGCCTGGGACACCGCCAGTTTATAGTAAAGTTTTTGCGACATTAATTAAAAAATTTGTGTCGCGGTTGGCCGCTGTCACTGCCGCGCCCTGCTTCCGGCGCATGTTGCTGATGTTAACCAAACACAAATACGGCGGCATGTTATGTCGACCGTAAGGTTGTCGCCGTCACCGTCACCGTCACCGTCGCCGGTGCCATCGACAACGCCGCGGCGGGCCTGGTGCGCCGGTCAATTCGATTATTTTCATTTTTCACCTTGCTGTTTAAACTTTCACGTGCGGCAGTTGTTTTCGCGTTGTTGTTGGGAATTCCATGTAAATTAATTAAACTCGCTTGGCACACAAAAAAACAAATTGCCAGCAGGGCACACCAACAGACACCAAGGAGACACAATGTCCGCCTCACCGAACGGCCACCCGGCCAGCCTGAATCGGCTGACCGACCGACTGGCATACATGGCAAATTATATATTGCATGTCAAAGGGCGCATGCCAACACACAACAACAACAGGAAAAACAACTGCCCTCTGGGGCGGGACCAGCGAGCCTGGGAGGCAGGCAGGCAGGCTGCAAGTGCCACTTAATATTTTTGTATGCCACAAATCGACCGCACGATCAGCCAGCGGGAATTTTTGCAGTCCGGCGTTGCAAGTCTGCCGCGCCGCAATGGACAGATGGGCAGCTCCGATGCACAGGTGCGCAAAGAACAATTAACGGAATTTATTCAATTTACGCCGAGTAGTACAAAACAATTAATTGTTGGCCGGCTATGACTGAGAAAAGAGCAAAGGAAAAAGTTCGCCAAGGAATTTCAACAACCTCATAAAAATGCCTCACTTAACAGACTTTTGTGCAGTTCTCCATTTAAGCGAACTTAAAGGGCACACGAGTCGAAAACTAACGATTCATACTCACCATATGAGATTTCAATCAATGCTTTTGGGTGTTTGATATCTTTTTGAATCTTCTATAAATTAGAGAAGGGTTAGCTGAAGGGTATGCGTAGATATTTTGTCTTTTGATATGTGAAACATTGGAAGAGGCATAACTGAAGCAGTTTGCCAATAAATTTTTAATTCTCTGTATCCACGAATAAACATCCGTGGCATCCCCTTTCTATGGTGACTGGATTTGGTCCAATTCAATCAAATCTATAAATTACATCTTGGGGTGGTGGGACGGCCAAAAAGGTCAGAGCTCTATTATCAAATGTGAATAATTTTGGAACGATTGAAATTCAAAACAGGCAGCTAAACGGACGGTCGACCGGTTGGTTCGGAATTTGCCATTTGAGGATTCCAAAGGAAAAGGTAGTACGATTTGAACAGTTGCAGTTGACCGACTAGAGGATACCCTGGGCGACTAAATTTATGACTTAAAAGTTTACTACAACCGCATTTCCTACTCCCACTTCCAGAATCGTAAAGTTTTTTTCCAGCGCTAATTACCACGAATTCGGTATCGAACGAAAGGTTTTTATTTCTCATGCAAGCCAAAGTTAATTGTGTGGTTTTAATTACTAGGGCAAGAAGTGGTCGTCGCAACAAAAGAAAACGAAAAATAGAATGTATTTTTCTGCACAAAAATGTGTCTTCTTAACTCTTACGGTCTCTGTATTCCTTTATTCAAAGGAGTAGATGAACCAACAGACAGTTATACCCTAGAGGCTTTGGGTGACAATTTTCATACGTCCGCACAAATATGTCCTTGCCCCTTTGTGAAAAGAGTATAATAAGCGTTGGTAAGGGGAGCGTAGAACGGACATTAAAAGGGCTATGGGCAACCGGCTACCTCAGTTGGTATGTGGGGGACAAAACAATGTCGTTATGGTTATTGAAATTGGTTGAGTATCCCTCCTTTGAAATTTAAATTCGACTGGGCAAAGACACCAATCGAAAATGGGACCCAATTTAAGGTACGTGTTTGGCAAGGAATTAGCCGTTTGGGATGGTGAATTTCATATCGATGGAAATAGAAAACACATTCATAGTAGAAGAAGAGCTGTTGAGTCTTTAGAAATCCCTGCGTCCTGTTAAATTCAAAATTGATTGGTTTAATTTAAGCAGCACCAAGCCTGAACCGAAAAAGTATGCTACGAAAATTACATTCAAAATGGCCGATTGCCAAAAATCAGCTACTTCCCTTCGGGACCTATCCTGTGCGTGAGAATTTCAGGCCAGCCTGGCAAAGCTGATTTGGTCAGACCAGAGAAGAAATTAAGAATTCTTGCCTGTCTGCCGGGTCATTAAAGGGAGCTGCGTGTTGGCTTAGGCTGGCTTAATTTGGCTCCGGTAGCTAAGGATTCAATTAAATTGTACAAGATATTCAAAATGCCTGGTTTTCATGTAAGTAGGCATTCTTAGAGGCAGACAAATGGAGACATTAATGGCCCAGGAGGAACACATCGGGCCAATGTGCATTTGCATTTGTATGGGCTGTTGGGTATTTGAGTGCGTAGATGAGTGTGCGTGTATGGCGGTGAGTGTGGTATTCATTTATCAAAAATAATATATTAAATTGCCAACATTGAATGATATTTTAATTTGCATCTTCTCGACTGTTGTTCGTCGCTCGTCGCTAGCTTCCTCTTGAATAAAACATTAAAATGTTCTGGAACATTTCCCTCTGCTTCCTTCAATCTTTACTTGCCCGTTTTTATCTTTATTTATTCAAAAGATAATTTTATATGTTCCGCAGTCGAAGCATAAAATTACTATGTCGAATATTGTTTGAGCAAATAAAAGCGACACTCACTCGTCCTTACACACGCAGTACAGTTGCCCTTGCCGGCTGATAGTCATGCAAACGGCATCGCCAAAAAATGGCTGCCTAACTGTGTGCGCGTGTGAGTCATCTACGCGCCCGTGTGTGTGTGTGTGTGCGTAAGGAAATGCTGTGTAGCCAAGGACCATGAGCGGAAACGGCAGTAGTTCATTTACATTTATATGGTCTGCTTACAATGTCAGCGCTCGTGTGTGTCTTGCAGATCCCGCTCCTTTAATTTCTGGGAGTCAGCCAGTCACACTGGCATTGTCTATTTGTCTGGTCGTCTGGATGTCTGGCGGTCCCTTTCGATGACTTCTTTGGCTTATCTGTGTAACAATTCACTGATAATCTTTATGACGCTGAAATATTTAATTTAATAAAAAGCCGGCCCCGCACCCGCCACTGCTCGCGATGATCTTGATGCCGCCAATCCTATTCAATAAAATTTTGCAATTTATTTAATTTATAGACATTGAAACAAACATACAGCCGACCACCCGCGTGTGTGTGTTTGGCAAAAATAAACTGGTCGGCCGAGCGCATAAATGATAAACATACTGGGAAATATTCCGAATAACCGACGCCACCGCAGCAATAAAATATCCTGGCATGCCAATTTCTGTTGGCTGCTCGGGATCGTGGTTTTAAAATTTTCCTTCTTTAAATTAAACATTCTTAAAAAATTCAAAATACTTTGCTCTTTACGCTCTAAATAGTTTTAAGATTTTTTTTTATTGCATTTTGACTTTGGGACTCTTTCACTTCGGTTTGCCGGCTTTATTTCGGTTGTTTGTTTATTGCTAATCATTTTTGGGTTTTTCTCTCTCGCAAAAAAGATTCAGAGCGTAACAAATTTTGTTATATGTATTTTCGGGCTGCTTTTTCTGTGCAAAAATGATTATTTTTGGTTAGAAATACTCGTTATAAAAAATTCAGCCGATGACTGAGGCCCTGGCAATCAGAACCAGGGAACTGGGGAACCGGTGGCTGTGGCGGCTTTGGTTTTTGGTTTCGGCTTTTGGCAGCCAACTTGGCGACAATGGCAACGGCCGCCTTTTGTGTTGGGCCGCTGATAAATTGTGGTCGATACGAATGCAAAAAAACACCAAATGTATGGCAACAGTGTGCTGGTTATTTACATAGCCACGCACAAGTGCACAAACAAAACAGTAAATAAATAATGTGGTTAAAAATTTGGCCCCATCGAGGCTACCGCCACCGCCACCGCTCCCGCTGGCTGCAAGTGTGTGAATGAAGTTTGACTTTGAATAATGCTTGAATTGTCTGTATCAGGACAGAAGGCTGGCTTGGCTGGCTCTGCAGGAAAATAAATCGAGAAATTATAGAACTGTGACTAGGATAAGAAATGGCTAGAAATTTGCCAGAGCAACCATGACATGATATATGGCCATACCCCAAGACGAAGCTCATGTGACGGTGTCTCAAGGTGGCACATGTCGCCCCGATAATAACAGGCCAAAAAGTGGCAGCTGTCGCCAGCACCGAAAAACAAAACTTGCTTGCCTAAAAAAACAATAAGGAGCCCCAAGTTTTGGTGTCCAAATCATGGACATAAAATTTGCGCCTGGGTTCGGGTCTTCGTGTGATTTTTACGATATCCCAGCCTAAGCCTGGGGCATAAAATTGTTTATTAGTAGCGAATGAACAGCATCCACAGGCGACTTGGGATAAGGGTGGGGTCGGCTTTTGGGAAAACATTAAAATCAGCAAAATTCTGTTTCGCCAGCGACCCGCTAAGCATTTTTCAATAGCTGCCTTATGAAATGCAATAAATTGCAGACGTAGTCTGAATTTTTTCGCATAAATTTTCTCCCGAAACGTCAACGCTGACAAGGACAACAAGCATTCCACCCACTTGGCCTTGTAGAGAAAGACGTCGAAAAAATGAATATTTATGGATTATGGATATTGCTTTGAACCGCTGCAAAAATACTATTAGAAGGTCGATTCCGCGACAAAACGAAAAATTGCCGGACATCCCGACAGTGACTGCGGGAGAAAAATCAATTTACTTGAGTTTTTTTCCTCCAACCGAATGAGACGACGGGTAATGGGGTTGCCTATGGGGGATCTCCGTTTCGACTCGCAACTTGAATGTGACAAAGCGTCAGCTTCACTTGGCCCAGCTCGGAGACTGTCGCCTCGCCCGGAAAGCGACAGCAGCAGCTGCCGCATCTGTCTTAGGGGCTGCCCGGGGCCAGCGATTTTCCATTTTCCTCTGCTGCTGGTGGCGTTTGCTTCGATTGCTCCGGCTCCGTCGGGTGGGATTATAGTGTGTGGGGGGCAGGACTCAACCCTGGGCAAGGTGCTGCGTTGGGCGTGCGATCATTTATTTGACGTGTAGCGTGTGGCGGACCATATTTACGCAGGTTTTATGCTGACTGGGAAAGGTTTATGGCGCAGCGAAAATAAAAAAATAATGGCCGGCAGTTATGAGCTGCCAAAGACATCTGCCCAAATTGTCCAGGCACATTTATGTCGAGGAATCGGTTATATTTTCGCCAGCTCAGCATCGTCCGAGGGGCTGTAACTTCAATTCTCGATTATTATAAATCTAGGCTCAAGGAATCGAGGGATTAAAGTCATAAATTTAAGCTTCGGCCTGAATCAATTTCATTGGAATTCGCGTCCCAAATTTTATTATACCTATGACGTTAAGGAGGGTTAATAGGCTTACGCCCTCGCATATAATTTACAGAAAAGGTTTGCTGAAATCTAAGATAAGTGATGTGATATTCAAGTCAAATCCTCAGATCTACGATTATTTAAAATCGAACATATCTGAATTTATTCCTAAACTTGTTAAATAAAAACCATAAAATCACTAAGACTTGAGATCCTAAAATTTCTAGAAACTTCATATTTTCTTGCAGCTTCCGGCAACTGGCGGGTTAAACAAATTAAGGTCTTTTTTGTCCAGTTGCTCGATTAGTTTTCCTTTGATTATCGCTTAGCGATTCGACCTTTTTTGTGCCATAATTTATGGCGCCTTTTTCATCCCTTTTCCTTGGTTTTTCTTTAGGGTATCACGCAAAAATACTCATCGTTAATTTGGGCGACCAAATCGGCCCTCATCTAATGCCCCATTGACATTTCCCGATATGGGCCGCCCTTACGTCTATGCCCCCAATAACCATTTAATTAAAAGAGTTTGAAAACTTTTATTTGCCTTTTCCGTCTCTTATTCTCTCTTCTTTTCCTTGCGATGCAGTGGGGAAATTGGCCGGCTGGGACGGGGTTTTTTAAATTAACCGAAATTCTATTAGAAAGGGTCCGTGGCTACGAAACAGCGAAAACAAATGTTTGTAGTTCCATCAAAGGCGATTGTTGGGCCACGCACCATCGTTAATTTTTACGACTCAAAAGTCATGTAATTTTATGACTTTAAAAGCTATTTTAGAGTCTTTAGTTTTATTTGACAATTTTTGATAGGACCTCCTCCTCTGGCCTGCCCGCCGCCTGATGTGCATAAAAATTGGCGCATAATGGGACCAAAACGAAAACAAGGCAATTCCTAGCCCGCCCAACCCGACAGCCAGGGAAGGCTGGGTAGGTGCATGAAAAATGCCTATAAAACCTAAAAAGCGTTGCCTATTAAACAATTTTTGAGTGGTCTGGTCCGACCCTTGCTGTGTTTTATAGCAGCAACTTCGAGTTATATGGCACACGGAACCACACACAAAGTTTGTCAGTTTAAAGGAATTCTTTCCTTTGCTTAATGGTTCGCTTGGTTGTGCTTAAAGCTGCGATAAGGATTGAGTGGCCAGTGACTAATAAAAAGGTTAAAGACCATTAGCCCGAAAAGGTTAACCAAAGTTGGGTCGTTTTCAACGAGAAGTTATTCAATAAATGTGAATGATCTCATTACCTGAAGGTCAATGAATCAAGGGATTGAAAATTAAAATTCCTCAAGGGTTTTAAAGTTTAAAAAATTATTTCTTTTTGTTCATTTTAAAATTAAAAAAAATATATATATGAATTTGCCTCATGAATTGTTTTTTAATTACGTTAAAAATCCATTAGCCGCCATATCCGCTTCGGAAAGAGAAATTGAGCATTCGCAGTGCCTTTGGAAAAGCCATTTTCCACTGACCCGATTTGTGATTCGTTCATTTGATCCTGTGCACGAATCGCACAGATATTTCGATTTTATTGCCCGCCAAAATCCCATTTAATTAAATCAGCAGCCCGGATTGAGCGATACGGAAATTTGGGATGTTACAAACCTGCAACGAGAAAAACAAAATTGTAATTAAAATACAAATTTTTTGTGCGCTTTATGGCTATTTTTGGAAGGACTTTTCATTAGCGAGTTGATTTGTCAAAGTGTACGAGTATTTTTTTTTTCATATAAACAATATGCATGGCCGATTTTGGCATCGCAAGGGACGGCCTTCAAAATAAACATCGACGGCAACGGCAAGACAAAAAACCAAACAGAAGCTGGCAATAATTGGAATAGTGTGTCAACATTTGTAAATGCATAAAGTCAACTTCCGTGCCCACTCACATCCCGTCCATTTGTCTGTAAAAATATGCGCACAATGTGGGCAAATATTGTCATAATCATTAGCGACAGCATCAGCCAGCCAGGCGGATCGGATGGATAGACGGAGATTCGCAAATTCAGACAGACCCGGGCAGTTTCATTGTTGTTGCTCATAAATACATATAAATATTTCAATCTGTTCGCCAAACAACCAACTGCACATTTTAGTTGGATAGTTCAGAGCGGGCGGAGTCGAGGGGCGGACTGAGATTGGAACCTGTACATTGTGGGGTCTACTGCCGGCTCATTACTTTGGCATCAGACAGGATTGCCGAGCACACAAGACAATAACAAGAAGAAAAAAAAAAAATGCGAAGAAACTCGAGAGCGAGTCGCATCGACTGCCGGCCACCTACGACTGCAATGTCAACGAGCCAAAGTTGCAGGAGTTACAATTTTTTCAGTATTTGTAGTGCACACAATTTCCTTGCTCATTACGAACACTAAACAGCAGCAGCGGTGGAGCATTGCGACTCGAACAACAGTAAAAATAATGAAAAACTCAAGAGCAGAAACAAAAACCAAACAGAGAGAGTCTAACGAATTTGATGAGGGAACTTTGTCTGAACTTCAGACACAAACAAAGAATTAAATACTCTACGCGTAAGGATAATCGGAGGAACAATAGAGATGAAATAAAATCAGTCAACAACCGAGATAAGAATATGAAGACAGACAAAACAGGCGTTTTTAGCTTCCTATTTGAATTCTTTGAAAGCTTTTAAAAGGAAGAAAGGGTTCCAAGTTTGTTAAATAATATAACATGATTTTAAATATATAAACAGAAGAGAAGCGAGAGTGACATTCAATTCATAAAAAGAGATCTTTAGCTTGGACTGAATGTTTCCTTTCTTCATGTTGAGGTTAAGTGCTTTTCAAGGAAGTTAAGATTCCCAAACTTTATATTTCTTATTTTAGAATATAACAAAAGCCTAAGATAAATGCCATTCATATCCACAGATCTGCGAGTAGAATTGAATGTTTCCATTCTTCTTGCTAAGATTCTCTGCACTTGGCTGAGTTTTCTTTGGGTTCTTTTTTGTTTATTTGATCCATAAGATGATTGGCTTTTCGGCTTAGCGTGGTGTGCTTGCGAATTTTGGCTATGAATCGGACAAAATAATTGCAATAATAATAATAATAAATATAATTGCCATATTTATAGCAATCAGTTGGGAAAACCTGCAGACGACAGGTCCAAAGCCGCTTATCCTTTACGCACCCAGGCAAACGACAAACTGCGGGCAGGGTATATGTGTTGGAGGAGGAGGCGGGGTCGTCGAATCTGTCGCTCTGAAAAGAAGCTGAAGGACCCGTCGACTCGGCAAACTTGGAGCAACTTTGTTCTGCTTTTTAGTACTTTTGATGACTTTTTACCGAACAGACGTCGATATAATGCTTAATGCAGTTATATGCCCCACAACAGGGCAGCCAACCAGCCACTTACATGCAGGCAACAGCAACCGCAGTCGCTGGCAGTAGGAAAAACTCACCAAAGGAAACTCCCTAGAAAAGTTGATGAGGAGATTGCTGCATGGCATTTGTTTGTTTGCTGCGGGTACCCGGACGGCGGTGGCAGCAACTGGGCTGCTGTTGCATTCATTTGATTTCAAAAGACGAAGCAGCTCGCCATTAAAGTCGCGTTGAGAGTGGCTGGCTGGCTGGAACTTTTATTATAAACGACATAACAGCGACAACTGAGTTACCCCGGCTATCCAACCAGCCAGCCAGCCAGCCGCCCTGCGCATTACGTTTTACGTCATTTATTGCAACTGTGTTGCCGGCCGAGGACCGAAAAACCGCGGAGAGGTGCGCACCTTGTAGGCTAAAACAACAAAGCTTTCTGCTCACAAAGTGAACAACAACAAGTAAGGAAGTAACAGTCGAGCTAGCCCGACTGTGATATACCCTGTACCTGGGGTTTGTATCAAAATAATTTCACTATTTTCCCCGCCCATTCACTCGCTAATCTTTAAAAGTTAGCAAGTGATCGGGCCACGCTCACAATATGCGAAGTAACAACAAATTCCCCCACCCCACACTCAGAACGCGTCACA